>OZ004706.1:146034794-146440194 GCA_963924515.1 Vespertilio murinus | reverse complement strand
ATACTTTACTAGTAAATTGACCTAATATTATAGGAAATAAGTTTTTGTAACACAAAAATGTATGCTAAAAATGTATCTGAAATGTTATTCAAATAATAGTACATATTAAGCAAGTGCTTCCGGTTAAGAGAGAAAAAACTTAAAACTTACTTGCAGAAGCATCCCAAAATTTTATTGAGCCATCTGCATGACTAGATGAAAAATAAATTAGCATTAATTAAAGTATATTAAATTTAAAAAATCATTCTAAAAGTATAAAACTTGAGTTATTATTAAAATTCAATTTTAAAATACTGTTCCAATGAAAACTAGAGTACACTAAATAATTTCTAAGCTCAAGACAATGCTTTACATTTAAAACAATACATTAAAATCTAAATTTAAGAAAGAACAATAATTACTTAGGTTTTACTCTGAGAAGATTTTGTGTATAATAAGAGAGCAATGAAAATGGATCTGTGGGGAAAAATAGTTTTTAATATAAAATTTTTTACACTCAATAAAAAAGATAGTTGGGGCAATTTTAATTATGTTAAAATAATTTTGAAATGAATATCATAGTGAAATTAAAGTTCCAAATTATAAAAATCAAATTCTTAAACCTAACTATATTTTTATCATTATATGGTAATAAATAATAGCAATTCTATAAGAACTTACCAAGAAAATAAAATAGGATAAAATACTTCCCAACACATTTTATGAGGTCAGTTTTATTTTGATACCAAAACCAGGAAAAAACATTGCAAGAAAATTACAAATTAATATTCCTCATTCATGGGTATAAAAACTGTCAATAAAATATTAGCAAACCAAATGAAGGAATAAATAGAAAGGATTATACATCATAAATAGGTGGGATTTAATCCCAGGAATGCAATGCCAGTAAAACATTTAAAAAATTATATTGTAATTCATCATACTAAAAGATTTAAAAACACCCACACATGATCATCTCAATAAATGCAGAAAAAGCATTTGACAAAAATTACCATTCATTCATGAAAAACAAAAGATACAACCCTCAACAAACTAGGAACAGGAAACTTCTTCAACCTGCTAAAGAGCATCTAGAAACAACCTTCAAATCCCACATATAAATGAAATCATATGGTATGTCTTTCTCTGTTTGACTTATTTCACTTAAGGTAATATTCTCCAGCTCCATCCATGTTGTTGCAAATGGCAAGATTTTATTCTTTTTATGGATGAGTAATATCCCATTGTATATATGTGCTACGTCTTCTCTATTCATTCATCTATTGATAAGACACCCAGGTTGCTCCCATATCTTGGCTATCCTAATATATAAAAACACTGGATACATCACATCTGCAAGGACCAGAAGGCTTGACTGTTCATCTGGCTGTGCATGAAGCAAGTGAGCAGGCTGAACTGTTGACCTCTCAGAGAGAGAGATAGAGGCGGGGCTGATCAGCAGTGGCAGCAGCTGCTGGCGAGGCCTGGATAGAGAAACAGGGTAATCAAACCCTGCTTCTTTCTCCCTCGCCAGCAGCCAAGCCTTTCTCTCTCTCTCTCCCAGAGGTCAGCAGTTCAGCCACTCGTCAGCAGCCTGGGGCAGCTGCTGATTAGCCCCGCCTCTATGATCAGGCCTGGAGATAGGCCTGGAGTTGCTCACTGGCATAGAAACCAACCAATCAGAACCAAATCTGTGAACTGCAAAGAGCCAATGGCTGCTTAGGAGGCGGAGCTTTTGACACTGACTGGCATAGAAACTGACCAATCAGAACCAAATCTGGGTAAGCTGTGAGGAGCCAATGGCTGCCTAGGAGGCAGAGCTTTTGATGCTGACCGGCATAGAAACTGAACCAAATTGACCAGCAGGGGAGGGCAGTTGTGGGGGACCAGGCTTTCAGGGGAGGGCAGTTGGGGGTGACCAGGCCAGCAGGGGAACGATTAGGGGATGATCAGGCTGACAGGCAGGCGAGCAGTTAGGAGCTAGCAGTCCCAGATCATGAAAGGGATGTCTGACTGCCAGTTTAGGCCCAAACCCTGTGGGCCTCTAGTTATAAATAATGCTGCAATGAACACAGGGATGCTGTATATCTTTTCAAATTGATTTCATTTATTTTAAGATAAATACCCAGAGGTGGAATTCCAGGACCATATGATAATTCTAGCTTTAATTTTCTGAAGAATCTGCATTCTATTGTCCCATACACTCACTAATTTAAATTCCCGCCAATAAGCACACCAGGCTTCCCTTTTCTCAGTGTCTCAATACGAGGCGATATTTCACTGTAGTTTGGATTTACATTTGTCTGATGATTAGTAATGCTGAGCGTCTTTTCATTTGTCTGTGGGCCATCTATAAGTCCTCTTTGGAGAAATGTCCATTTGGATCCTCTGCCCATTTTTAATTGGATTTTTTAAATGTTTAATTCTTTGCATTCTTCACATACTTTTGATATTAACCCCATATCAGACATAACATTTTTCATCCTCTTTTTTTCTTCTGACTCTATAATTTCATATTAGCTATTTTCTAGTTCACTGATTCTTCTGATTAAGTCTGAAGTTGATCCCTTTTAGTACATTTTTAAATTCAATTATTGTGTTCTTGTGCTCCGAACTTTTTTTCATTCTTTTTATAGTTTCTCTTTGTTTATATTTTCATTTCACTCATGCCTCATTTTTTAAAATTTCATCTAGTTGTTTATCTGTGTTCTCTTGTAGTGCATTGAGTTTTATAAATATAATTATTTTGAATTATTTGTCAGTTAACTCACAGATCCCTATTTCTTTTGTTGTTGTTGTTAATCCTTACTTGAGGATATGTTCCCATTGCTTTTAGATAAAGTGGAAGTGAGGGAGAGAGGGGAGAGAAGACAGGTAAGAGGAGAGGAGGGAGGGAGAGAGAGAGCGAGGGAGGGACATTAAAACATCAGTGTGAGAGAGACATATCAATTTGTTGCCTCCTGCATGTGGCCCACTGGGGCCTGGGAATGAACCCAGGTACTACCCTTGATCAGGAATCAAATCCAATACCTTTCAGTGTTGGGGCTAATGCTCTAACCACTAAGAAACAGTAGCCAGGACACAGATCTCTCTTTCTTGAGGGTCAGTTTCTGTATGTTTATTTTGTCCCTTGATTAGGCCACATCTCCCTTTTCCTTTGTGTGACTAATAACTTGCTGGGGATTTGTCTTTTGAAAATGCAGTCTCCTCTTATGAACTGGCTTTGTACAGGAGAAAACATTTACCAATCTGCTTATGTAAAAATATTTGGGACTCTCAAATCTTTAATGGGAATGGGTCTTCTATGGACTTGTGTTTATATAATTTCCCAGTTAGAGAAGTTTGTTGGTTTTCTTCAGGAGCTTGTAGTCTCATGTTCCCTCTATTGTCTATCTTCAGTATTGCAAGTTTGGGGGGGGGGGGGGCGGGGGAAGCACTTCAACAAACACTGAGCTCCTCTTTGCTCTCTGCAGCCCCCAGGGAACCAAGTTCCAGTACTCAGATTCAGGTGAGACAGAAACTAATCCCTTTGAAAAAAAAACCTGAAAAGCAAGAATATTGGGTATACATTCTACTTCTCTTTTCCCTTCTGATGAGAGAAGGTGCAAGCTAGTCTTTCCTCCTAAATACAAGCTGTGCCAATTTTGTGAAGAAGCTGACATAGTTAAAATAAAGTTCAATGGCTATTTTAACCCATTTCAATGTGGCTGAACTTGGTTTTGAGTTTGCCTGGGCACTACAACTTTTTACTGGTTTCTCAAGTTTTCATAAAAACTTTTGGACCATATATTGTTATATCAGTGCCTCGATGGGGAAACAATGTCTAGGGCTATCCTGGTGTCTTGCTGATGTCACTATCCACAATTATTTTATAGAGTATTTTTTCAATTCCTTTCCTCTCAATCTAACCATACTGTTATATTTGAAGTGAATGTATTGTAAATAGCATGAAGTTGGATTATAATTTTTTTCTGATATTGCCATATACGTTTTGTTTTAAATTTCTTTATTAAGGTATTACATATGTGTCCTTATTCCTCCATTACCTCCTACTTCCCATTCATGCTCCCATCCCCTGTTGTCTATGTCTATTAATTAGGCTTATATGCATGCATATAAGTCCTTTGGTTGATCTCTCCCCCTTACCCATACTGTCCTCTACCTTCCCCAAAGTTTGATGTTCTGACTGATGTTTCTCTGTCTCTGGATCTATTTTTGTTCACCAGTTTATGTTCATTATATCCCACAAATGAGAGAGATCATTTGATATTTATTTTTCTCTGCCTGGCTTATTTCACTTAGCATAATGCTCTCAATCTCCATCCATGCTGTTGCAAATGGTAAGAACTCCTTCATTTTTACCTCAGCGTAGTATTCCATTGTGCAGATGTACCACAGTTTTTTTAATCCATTCATCTGCTGATGGGCACTTAGGCTGTTTACAAATCTTAGCTATGGTGAATTGTGCTGCTATGAACATAGGGATGCATATATCCTTTCTTATTTGTTCTTCTAGTTTCTTGGGATACATTCTTAGAAGTGGGATCACTGGGTCAAATGGGAGTTCCATTTTTAGTTTTTTGAGGAAACTCCATACTGTTCTCCACAGTGGCTGTACCGGTCTGCATTCCCACCAGCAGTGAATGAGGGTTCCTTTTTCTCTGCATCCTCCCCAGCATTTGTCATTTATTGACTTGTTGATAATAGGCATTCTGACAAGTGTGAGATGGTACCGTATTGTTGTTCTGATTTGCATCTCTCTGATGCTTAGTGACTTGAGCAGGTTTTTATATGTATCTTGGCTTTCCTTCTGTCTTCTTTCAAAAAGTGTCTATTTAGATCAGTTGCCCTTTTTCTTGATTGGGTTGTTTATCTTCTTTTTGTTAAGCTGCATGAGTTCCCTGTAAATGTTGGAAATTAAACCCTTATCATTGATATCATTGGCAAATATGTTCTCCCATGCAGTGGGCTTTCTTGTTGTTTTATTGATGGTTTCTTTTGCTTTTTTGTTGTTTTATTGATGGTTTCTTTTGCTGTGCAAAAGCTTTTTATTTTGATGTAATACCATTTGTTTATATTCTCTTTAGTTTCCATTGACCTAGGTGTAGTATCAGTGAAGAAATTGTTTTGGCATATGTCAGAGATTTTTCTGCCTATGGATTCCTCTAGTACTTTTAATTTCTCAAAGGATGTTTAAGTTCTTGATCCATTTTGAGTTTATTTTTGTGTGTGGTGTAAGTTGGTGGTCTGGTTTCATTTTTTTGCATGTATCTGACCAATTTTCCCAACACCATTTATTGAAGAGACTGTCTTGACCAGGCTTGGGCAAACTATGGCCTGCAGGCCGAATCCGGCCCGTTGGGCTGTTCTATCCAGCCCACGGAGCCTAAAGAGCAGAGGGTTCTCTTGCTCTCCCCTCTGCTCCTTCACCAGCAGCCCAAGATGAGAGTGCCAGCATGATCAGGTTGCTTTTGTTCCGGCCCTTTGGTCCAGTTTAAGAACCCATTGTGGCCCTCGAGTCAAAAAGTTTGCCCACCCCTGATCTTGACTCTGGATCATAAATTTTAATCCTCTCTGCCAATCTGTGAATTTAAATTGGTATATTTAGAGCATTTAAACCTAAACTTCATGTTTTTTTCCTGCCTGCCTATGGGTTAACTGAATTTTTTTAGTCATCCATTTTGGTGTGTCAGTGTTTTTCAGTGTATCTACTTGCACTGATTTGTTTTTAATGGTTGCTTAAAGTAAAACAACTTACTACAGTCAACTGATGTCATATTACCATTTCTGGGGGAGTATAAAACCCCCACCTTCCTTTACATTACATTACCATCTCCTATTTATACTTGTCTTAAAAATTTCCCCTCTACATATGTAGAATTATATCAGACAATGTAACTATAATATTTTTTCAACCATGAAATACAATTTTTAAAAGTCAAGAGAAAAAAAAGCCCATTATTTTTTGCTTACTGTGTTTTTTCCTTCCTTCTTGATAACCCAAGGGTTCCTTCTTTTATCATTTGTTTTCTGCTGAGAGAACTTCCTTTAGCTACTCTTTTAGGGTAGGTCTGATGCTGACAAACTCTGTTTCCTTCTGAGAAACTGTTGATATTTCCTTCCTTCCTGAATGATAATTTGTTGGGTATAGAATTTTGGGTTGCCAGTTTTTTTTTTCTAGCAGCACTTGAAATTTAGTTTTCCTTCTGGCCTCTACAGTTTCTGATGAGAAATTCACCATCATTCATAGGGTGAGACTACAGGATTTTTCCCTACAGTCATTTCTCTTTTGCTGTTTTCATATTTTTTTTTTCTTAGTGTAATGTTCATAGGTTTGACTATGATGTGACTTGTGGGTTTCTTGTGATTCATTCAGTATCTGGAATCTATAGGTTCATGTCTTCTGCCAAATTTAGAAAGATTTCAGTAATCAACTCCTTACACACATTTTTTAGTCCTGTTCTCTCCTTATTCACTGAATTTCCACTGACACAAAAAGTAGAGGACATGGGGCTCATTATTGTTTGGCAGTGGTGAAAATTCTGGCCCCCAACATGACTCCTGTAACTCCAGATGATGGGTTTCATCACCACCAAGCAGAGTTAAAAGTCTCAGATTCCTGCTCAGTCTTAGTTCAGTGTCAGAAAATGATACTCCTCTCAGGAGGAAGCAGAAGTACCTTTTTACAGCCTAATGAGGTTGAAAATCTAGGCTCCCCAGTCTGCCTTTGCTTGAGTGAGTAGAGGGAATTAGCTGAAGTAGAGGGATTATTTTCTAAGAGTTTTCTGTATTAATAAACTACCCCTTTGCTCATCCTTTGGCTAGAGAGAACTAGCTTTTGTTGGTGTTTGACTTTTTTGTGACCATTGGCAGATCTAGGTTGCCATCTTCTTCAACTCCAATTCTGGAATATATAAGGCAAAAAGAAAACCCAGGAAACTTACCATCATGTCATTCCATAGAACTTGGGAGCCTTGCCAGTCTGACTTTACAGTTTTTCCATTCATATTATGTTTGTTTAATATATAATATTCAGGCTACTTAGTTGTATTTAGTGGGAAGAATAGAGAAAAGTACATCTATTCTACTATCCCATTAGCAGAACACCTTATTATCTTTTAAATCTCATCTTTATCTGTTGCTATGTGTCTATTTTCATTCTGAATATTAGAGCATTTAAGTAGGCTGCTATAGAAAATGATAACATTTCTGGTGTTATAAAATTTGAAGCATACTTTATATAACTACCTAATGGGACATTAGAACAATGACTTGGCAAGAACCAAGAGATGTTGTTAAGGGCCTTTCTAAAGCTAATAATCTGATTTCCAAAGGAATTCTTCCTTGACTAGTCTCTTGTAATTTTTCTTTCTTTTACTTTCTCCTACCCTTATAATCTACACTTAATTATTTTTGTTGTATGTCTATGTTTTCAGTGGTTTCATTCTATCTTCCATCAATGTTATAACCTTTGGATAGCATTTGTGTCTTATATTTTTACTTTTACTTTTACTTGAACAGTCAATCTGCCTACAGCATAATTATGAGAAATTGATAAATTTAAAAATCACATCCCACTTACCCAGTAATAATAATTTCTGGATATGTCTGTGTCCCAAGGTTCCAAGCTCCTCCAGTGATTGGCCAATCCTAAACATATTATTCAGGAAAAATTTATGTTCACTTAAAAAATTTGAATAACTTCTACATTTTAAGTGAAAATATTTTAAAATAAAAGATTGCCTTATAAGTCAGTAGCTATAAAGTAATGGAGGATGAAGTATGTAGCTATGCTTTAATTCTCATCACCTTTTAAAACATTGATTTTTTAAAAGATTAAAAGAAGTTTTTAAATATAGTGTTATATTTGCCACATAATCTGTACACTGCCAAACTATTCTGGTGCCATTTAACACAGAATACAATGTAAATTGTGCCCTCCTTGAGTAGTCCACCCCCTAAGACCTATACAAATAATAGAAAACATAATAGGTGGTCTACTATAATTGTAAGTATTTGAATCTAGTAGATGAAATTCCAGAAATTTATTTAACAAATGCTGACATAATTTGATAATTATGTCTTGTTAATCACTGACTGATAAAAAATGATTAACTAGGAAGAGCAAACTTACATTTCTTAAAACATAATCCTTCACCCAAAATAACTAAGTTATATCTTATAGTCAAAATCTGTTCTTTTAAATATATCATATATGTATATATATATGATAGATAAGTATATATAAAATATAATACATTTATATTCCTGTAGGTTTAAAACTATGTAGCATTTAGGAAATATGAATTCCAGAGGTTATGTCTTTTACTGATTCCAGCTTGTAATCTCAAGAAAAATTTTCAAGTATTTTATGGAAAGTCCAAAAACAATATAACAAAAAAATGTGATCACATGATATGAATATGAATACAAGATAATTTATTTTTGTTACTTTTACCTTATTACTGTATCCTTGTTTTTTATGCTTGACTCCTATAGCGTAGAGTACTAGTATCAAATCTGGTGGGCAATCAGCAAAGTAGGCTGTGCACGTAACTGGTGATTCATGAATGTCCATGGAATATGGATTTTCAAAGATTGGAAAGCTAATAAATAAACAATATATTAAGTTCATTTTTCAATGACAAAATTTTATAAAACACCCTAAAATATTCTAAATTTTAATTATGTATTTCACTTAATTATTTTTAAGCATCACAAAACAAGAATCATATGAATAACAATGATTTTTAAGTACTTATCCATAAAATGAAATATAAATATTAGTAGAATTTTACTTGAATAATGAATTTTCTTTCCATAGTTCAAAAATTCCAGAGTAATATTATTTTTATCTAAATATTTCTATAACATACTTATAAGTATTAAAATATCTTCTTAGTAAGTTTGACATGTTTTTCAAGGGAGGTAATATTTAAATGAGTGTTTTGTTTTTGAATTTTTTTTTGTGGGAGTGAAAGATATGCATGATTATAGCATGTTTAAGATAATTTCCTATGCAAACTAGAGAACATAGTAAGAATGCAGACTTATAGATTCAGTAAATTTTATATCCTCAAGCCTATATAATTTTAAGAGGATTATACGTTTAACAAGACCAAATTAATAATACTTATAAACCACAATATATTGTGCACCTCTTATGTACCAGATATACCAGGCACTGCAGTAGAAGGAACCAAATATTATTCTACGTTCCATCTATTCAAGATTTGTATAATCATGTTAATTCTGATATAATGTGTATTTGGGGGGCTATTAAAAATAATTTCCCAACCCTAGTTGGATAGAGCATCAGTCTGCAGAGTGAAGGGTCCCAGGTTCAATTCTGGTCAAGGGCACATGCCCAGGTTTTGGACTTGATCTCCAGTAGGGGGGGGGTGGAGAAGACAATCAATCAATGATTCTCTCTTATAATTGATGTCTATCTCCCTTCTTCTCTGAAATCAATAAAAATATATTTAAAAAATAAAAATAATTTCCTCCCCTCACTGTTAGGAACTTAATAACTTAGTTCAATCTTCAGAGAATGTGGTATGTGGTGTGTGTGTGTGTGTGTGTGTGTGTGTGTGTGTGTGTACTTGCTATAGATAGGAATAGCAGTATATGCAAAATCAGTTGAGAAGAACCAAGCTGTGTTTAAAAAATGACAAGTATATTAAACTGCATGGATCAGAGATCCCCTCTTTCAAAGTAGAAATTATCAATATTTCTTATATGAAAGAACTGAAGTAAAATAAATGAATCACCTTAGAGATCAGATCTACAACTTGGCATCTGATAATAGCAAGTGGTTGCAATGATAGACTTCTGACAAGGTGAACAACATTGTGAAAATGTTTGCAATAAATATTTTAGTATATTGGTAAAGAGCATAGAAAAACATATTTAAGAAATAAATAATAACTAAATGTGTATTATAGGAATTTAGATGCAAAAGTGTAAATTGATTGGTATGGAAATGTAAACAAAGCTACAAATCGAAGAAACCAAGAAAAGAAAAAAAAATTGTAAGCCCTAATGTTTGCTTTTATATAGAAGATTAAATATGGGGGTGGAAGGAAGAAAAGGAAGGAAGGAAGGAAGGAAGGAAGGAAGGAAGGAAGGAAGGAAGGAAGGAAGGAAGGGAGGGAGGGAGGGAGGGAGGGAGGGAGGGAAGAAGGAAGGGAGGAAGGGAGGGAGGGAGGAAGGAAGGGAGGGAGGGAGGGAGGGAGGGAGGGAGGGAGGGAGGGAAGAAGAAAGGGAGGAAGAAAGGAAAGGAGGGAAGAAGGAAGAGAGGAAAGGAGGAAGGGAGGAAGGGAGGGAGGAAGGGAGGGAGGGAGGAAGAAAGGAAGGAAGGAAGGGAGGGAGGGAGGAAGAAAGGAAGGAAGGAAGGAAGGAAGGGAGGGAGGGAGGGAGGGATGGATGGATGGAGGGAGGGAGGGATGGATGGAGGGAGGGAGGGAGGGAGGGAAGAAGTAAGGGAGGGAGGGAGGGAGCACAGGCAGCAGTGACCTTGGCCTACACCTTCCAAGAGGACATAGGACCAATACACCAAGTGACCAGCTTCAAACCACCCAACCACCTCCACAAATGATACAATCAAAGGAAAGACTGAGCAGCAAAGCAAATTTTACTCCATAGGGTAAGCTTTTGTGTGACAGCTCCTCTAGTGTAGTCACAGCCAATTCTCACAATCAATCAACCTGAAGGTCAATCCCTACCATTGATGTGCCAGGTGTAATCAAGGCTCAACTATAATAGGACACACACAGCCCAAATAAGGGTACACATGTGGAACACTGACTCAGGTGAACTGTTGTTTTGTTGATGGTTTCTTTTGCTGTAAAAAAGCTTTTTATTTTGATGTAGTCCCATTTGTTTATTTTCTCTTTAGCTTCCATTGCCCTAGGGGCAGTATCAGTGAAGAAGTTCTTTTGGCATATGTCTGAGATTTTGTTGCTTGTGGATGCCTCTAGTATTTTTATGGTTTCCCGTCTTATGTTTAAGTCCTGTATCCATTTTGAGTCTATTTTTTGTGTATGGTGTAAGTTGGTGATGTAGTTTCATTATTTTGCATATATCTGTCCAATTTTTCCAACACCATTTCTTGACACCATGTATATTCGTGCCTCCTTTGTCAAATATTAATTGAGCATAGTGATTTGGGTTGATATCTAGATTCTCTATTCTATTCCATTGATCTATATGTCTGTTCTTGTGCCAGTACCAGGCTGTTTTGAGAACAGTGGCTTTGTAATACAGCTTGAAATCTGGTATTGAGATCTCTCCTGGTTTACTCTTCTTTCTCAGGATTGCTATGGCTATTCGCGGTCTTTTGATTGATAGCCTTGCTGGGTACAGTATTCTTCCTTGCAAAATCAGACCCTTCCTTTGCATGACTTTGTATATTTCATTCCATTCCCTTTTGGCCTGATGAGTTTCTGCTGAGAAATCAGTTGCTAGTCTGATGGGGGTTCCTTTATATGTAACTTTTTGTCTCTCTCTGGCTGCTTTTAAGATTCTTACTTTGTCGTTGGTGTTTGCCAATTTAATTATAATGTGCCTTGGCATTGATCTTTTTGGGTTCATTTTGCTTGGGACTGCGAGCATTTTGGATTTGTGTAGGTTTTTTCTGCTCTATTTCAGGAAAATTTTCTGTAATCATCTCTTGAAATACATTTTCCATGTCTTCCTCAGTTTCCTTTCCTTTTGGAACCCCTATTATTCTAATATTGTTTTGTTTTGTATTGTCCCAAAGTTCCCTTGGGCTCTCCTCCTGCTTTTTAATTTTTTTTCCCCAGAAGCTGATTTTATTGGGTATTTTCCCCCCTCTTGTCTTATAGCTCACTGTTGTGGTCCTCTGCTTCTTCTAGTCTACTCTTGATGCTTTCGATTGAGTTCTTTACAGTAGTGATGTCATTTTTCATTTCTTCTTAGTTCTTAATTTCCTCTTGGTTTTTACTCATATTGTCAATTTTGTATTCCATTATTTTTAGCCATCTTATTATCAACACTCTGAATTTTTGCTCTGGTAGGTTGCTTGCCTCTAACTAGTTTACTTCCTTTTCTGGTGATGCCTGCTTTTCTTTCATATGTGGGCTGTTTCTTTGTCTCCCCATGATCTCTCTTTTCAGGATGTCTGGTTATGTAGTTCTCTCTCTCTCCTGCGTTGATTTAAAGGCACAAAATACAACACAACCAGGTACAATACACAAGACACTGAACAGAAATGTGTTTTCGATATTAATAACCTCAAATAAAGGTGACCACTAGGGAAAGGCAAATTAAGGGATAGGAGAGAAAGAAGAAGAGTAAAAAGTGAAGGGGGGGGGGAGAAAAAGAAAAAGAAAGGAAAAAAAAGAAAGAAAGAAAAAAAGGAGTGTCAAAATGAAATTGGGAAACATACAGGTGAAAAAGAGTGAGTGAGAAAGAGACAAGAAAGAGACTAAGAAAGAAGAGGGGAACAAACTATATATATAGGGAGAAAATTTCAATAGAACAACCACTAACCCCAGCAAATGCCAGCAACAGTACCTGGAGATTAATACAAACTACAGCACCCACTAATATCCAGCAAAGCAAGGGAAAACAAAAGTAAAAAACAAACAAAAACAAAGCAAATAAAAAATACCAAGCAACAGCAACAACAATAGAATAAGCAAAAAAGCATAAAAATATAATATAATCAACATCTATGCAAACAACATCAAAAGGACAGAGAGGAAAACAAAAAAAATTTTTTTTGCTAGTTAATACAGCTCAGAGAGGGGTGTTATGCACTTGGCATAGGGGATTGGAAATTATATATATAAGTAGGGTAGAAATGTTAGCAGGGGGTAGACAGAAAGAGTAGGGAAAATCTAAAGCAGGAGAGGGTTAAGATAAACAGGACAAAAGGGGAAAGATTAGGATGAAAGTGATTGTGTAAAGGTCGTGTTGAGATAGGGTTAAACGATGCTAAAGGAGAAATGAAAATAGAATGAAGAACACTAATTCCAATGTAAAATAAAGAGAAAATAAAATGGCACTTAAAAAAGGAAACAAAAAAAGTTAAAATAGCAGTAGTAATAATGCTGATTGAACCTAAAAATGTAATAATTAAAAATGTAAAATCAAGTGAGAAAAAAGTAAAAAATTTGTTTCTTAAGTAAAATATGCAAAAAATGAAAATAAAAAATAAAAAAGTAACATAAACAGTGTGCAGTAGTGAAGGCCATTCACTTCCTGCATCATTCTGTTTGGCATGCCTGTTTATCAGTCCAGACAGTATTGCAGTTCCCTGCTTTCCCCTGCACCTTAATTTTAAGTTGGCGATTTCGTAGTTTCTTGTTTTTATTAAATAAAACTAATAATAAACACAGTCAGTTTGTACTTCAGCCCCTAGGTGGCAGTGTTTCTGGATTGACGTCCCCGTCTATTTGGCTGCTCTAGCTTTCTTTCTCTATGGCAGTCAATTCCGGTTTGTGGAAGTGGGCTGCCTCGGAATTGGTTCCCAGATGGTCTCTCCCAGATCTGCTTCCAAGCTTCCAGAAAAGCAGTTTCCCCCTGCCATCTCTCAGGGCCAGCTATTCTGGTGGTCTCTCCTTTGTAATCAGAAGCAAAGGGTTGCAGGAGAACAAGGCCAGGGGTGCGACGGACCAGTTTTCACGCACTTACAAACAGACTGCACACCTTTGTTCTCCTATGAACTCCCATGTTCTCCCTCCCTGTCAGATCAGACTGGGTTGCTCCCTAGAGAACCCCACTATTAACAACCTTGAGGACCCCCATCCACTCTCACAGATCACGCCAGACCCAACAGCGGAGGCTTTTGTGGACACAGATTTCCGTGTTCCTCTGGGTCTTGCAGCATGCGTACTTTGTTGTGGCAGCTGCAGCTTCTGCTGCCACAGCCTCTGCAGCTGCCGCCTCCGCTGCCAGGACCCAGACACCCCTCGTTATCCCCAGCAAAATCCAATCTTTCTGTGGAATCCGTGTGTCCGCACCGACCTGAGTCCCACAGCTGCTCGGTGGTGTCCACAGTTGTGGTTTTTTCAGGCCTCAAAAAATATCCCTAGTTGTAGTTTTGATGTAGGTGTGAGAGGCAGCAAGTCCAGGTGTTTACCCTATGCCACCATCTTCCCAGTTCTTCAAACTTTTTCGGTTGACCTAGATGTTCTTTGTCTTTCACATTGAAATAATCACTTTTAAAGAATTTAAAACCAGCAATCACAAATACCTTGAGATGGAGCATGGTTTACCATAAGCATCCCAAAGTATACAATACCTTTAAGCAGCACTTCTCTTCAAAATAAAGTAGTGAATTAAAACTTCCTACAAATGCTTTTTTTTTGCATGAAATTCGACGTTTTTAAGCATAAAAATATATATGATATTAACACCTTCAGAAAATTTGACATATGAAGTTTTGAAGCTTGCTGTCAATACCACAAAATAGCATACATATCAAATTGCATATATATCAACAGATGTGTAACTCTATCCATTGGAAAAAAACTGCATTATTTACTAGTACACCTAGTAGTATAAGAAATATAGGCAATAATATTTTAATAACTACATATGGTGTCAGATGTGTACTTATGATCACCTGATAAGTTATATAAATGTCTAATCACTATGTTGTACATCTGAGACTAATATTATATGTCAACTGTAATTAAACATGGCTGAAAGCTAAGAATTTTTAAGGGAAAAAATATATTCAATTTTTGATGTTAAAATTCTTATAATAGACAATGAAATGGGAATCTCACTTAGATTTTAAAACATAGTGCTGAAAAAGATGAAATGTTAAATAAAAACTTGCAAACAAAATATAAGTTGACATATATGTAAAAGGTAACGAAAAGCATAAAAATAAATGTATAAAAACGCTAACTTTTGTTATGTGTCTCTTACCACATGAAATTTTAAAACAGAGATCGACCTAAGATGCCTACTATGGAACTGGAAACCACCCAACTCCCAACCCCGTGCCTACAGAATCTAAGCAGGAGGTTGCTAACCCACAACACTATATTAAACATCCTTTATAGAACAGATAGGTGCTCTAGTTTTTAAAAAATGATAAAAGCAAAATTTGGCAAGTAAACCTTTGGTTGATTTCTTAGTTTGTTATTGTTAAAGACTTCTAGGCTCAATATAACCATATTCAGTTGTCTAGTAATTTAATGCCTGGCAGTGGCTACTGACCTTTTAAGGATGATATTGAGCCTATAGAGGAAGATGAGAGAAAAAAACAAGAAGGATGATGGCTAAGTGCATGAAACAAACAGCAAAGACAAGTGACCTCAAATGCTTTTGGCTAGAGGTACTGATGTGCTTTTTTGGAGAATCTTTTGATGACTACAGTGATGATGTATATGGAGCTGTTATTAATATTAGAGCTAACAATGATAAGACAGAAATATGGACTACTGAATGTGAAAGCAGAGAAACTGTTACACATATAGGGAGAGTATACAAGAAAGATGTGATTGGTTATCAGTCCCATGCAGACAGTTATTAAGAGGGCTCCACCAGTAAAAATGGGTTTGTTGTTTAAGAAGATACCTTCTGAGTATTCTCATAAGAGACTGCATCAAGCTACTGAGATTTGGGAGCTGAACCAAAACCTCCTCAAAAGCAGAGTTGACGGCATTTAAATTTTATTTCCATGTATATGTTGCTAAGATATTAGAGAAATCTCATTTGCCTTTGTCATACTCCATGTGGAGACAAAGCCCTGTCTTCACTTTGAAGCCCAACGTCTGGCAGGAGACAGTCTTTAAACTAATAAGAAATGGAAATTTTAATCTTTGTCAAAAGCTATGAAGAAGATAAATATGGGAACTATGAAACTCCTTAATAGGATACTTGACCAAATTATATAGATAAGAGGTTTTTTACTGAGAAAATGATATCTGATTTGAGACTTATAAATAAGACATTAATAATGAGAAAAAGAAAGAGATTATTCCATGCAGAGGAGTGAGAAATATATAAAAGTTCTGCATATATAAGAAGCTAAATGAAGCCCTTGCTAGTTTGGCTCAGTGGTTAGAATGTAGGCCTACAAACTGAAGGCTTCTGGGTTTGAGTCTGGTCAAGGACACGTACCTTGACTACAGTCTCGATCCTCAATCCCCGGCCCTGATCTGGGTGCGTGTGGGAGGCAACCAGTCAGTATGTCTCTCACATTGATGTTTCTCTCTCTCCTTACCTTTCACTCTCTCTTAAAAAAAAATCAATGGAAAAATATCCTCGGTAAGGATTACAACAACAAACAAAATTAAACATGGGGGGATAAGGACACATATGTAATAACTTAATCAATAAAGAAGAAGAAGAAAAAAAAGCATCAGCAGCTAACTGAAGATTTGTGGATCCAGAGCACAGAATGAGGGAAAATCAGTTTTATACCTATCATCATTTACAAGTAAATGTAGCAAGGAAGTGTAGCAAGGAAGACAGAGTTCATCAATTTCAAGGGTATGTTTTATTGTCCCTGTAAAGGAGTGGACAGCACCACTCTTATTTTCTATTTGTTCCCATTGCCCACAACATAATGAGACATTTTTTAAAAAGTAAAAGAGGACCTCTATCTTATCTGCCTCCAACATCCTATCCTGCTCTTTTGTATTAACTGATAAAATAGTCCAATAATACTTTTATCATGTATCATTTTCCTTTAGACTAGCAGATGGCCACATAGTATACTGTACATTTTTTTTTTTCTGTAACAGCTGCTTTTGCTTAGGAAAATAGCAGGAATGTGATCCATTTTGTTTGTTCTTATTCTTTAAACATTAAGTGCTGCCTTTAAAATCTCTTTGATGTTCTCAATGTTCTCTTCACTTTTTCAGTTTAGTATTCATTATTGAACTTAATTACATTTCTGTAATTCTAGCAAAACAAAAGTCCACATAAAATAGTATTTATCATCTAAAAATACTAATGTCAGTTGTTTATAATGCCATTCCAGTATTCTAACTGTAATGAACAGATTTGAAATAGTTAGTGGTATTCTCAACATGCATAACTTACTTGCTTTGTGTCAGGTCAACTACAATGAGATCTTTCTCCAGAAGTACTACTACTGCATAGGGTTCTTGAAATTCTACAAGTTAAAAAAAGAAAAGAAAAAGTTTTCATATTTCACATTCTATAAAATCACTAAACTTACACTTCCTTTATCTGCTGTACAAATGTTATTTAAATGATTTAAGAAGACCAAAATATGAGCCCAAGTAAGAAGTATGAAAAGTACATTAAAAAACATGTAGGTTGTATTTCTCAAACTTAATGTTTATGACCATTACAGGGAATAAGAAAAAAATGAGAAGTTGCATAGCATAGAGTTAAATATATCTCAAAAATAATAAGGTGGTGATAGTAGATTGAGTAGAGTAAGTCTGTCATCTCACTCTCATAAACACTTATTCTTCTATAACCTTACATTTTAGATTTAATTTCCTGCCTGCAAGGAGATATACTAAAGAAATAGTAGTTCTGCTTTTCTGATCTATGATACATATTTATTTCCCTATGAGAACAACGCTAATACTAAAAAATTTACTTTCTATTCAGTGTGATTTAACATGTTTTTAAAGATTGCCTACTATGTGCCAAATGGTATACACCTCAAAAAAGCAGAGAATCGCTGAAACCCGTTTGGCTCAGTGGATAGAACATCAGGCCTGCGGACTGAAAGGTCCCAGGTTCGATTCCAGTCAAGGGCATGTACCTTGGTTGCGGGCACATTCCCAGTAGGGGGTGTGCAAGAGGCAGTTGATCGATGATTCTTTCTCATCGATGTTTCTAACTCTCTGTCCCTCTCTCTTCCTCTCTGTAAAGAATCAATAAAATATATTTTTTAAAAAGAGAGAGAGAATCTAAGGATAGGCTACCCTGTTTCCTTGAAAATAAGACAGTGTCTTATATTAATTTTTGCTTCCAAAAATTAATTTGCTTCCAAAAATTAATATAAGACACTGGGTCTTATTTTAGGGGATGTATTATGTTTCCATGAAGTAGGTCTTATTTTCGGAGGATGTCTTATTTTCGGGGAAACATGGTAGGATTTTTCAAGTTCTTAAAATTCAACTTGTTCTTTCTCTATTCATCCTTTCCTTTCTTCAATATGTTCTAGAAACTTTGTAAGAACAAAGGACATTTGGATAATAAAGTTGACAAGGTCCATGTTCTCATAGAGTTTACACTCTAGGGATGTATACAAAACATGAACAAGTAATGTGAGCTATAAAAAATAACATGGATAATGATATAAGAAATTACTGTGGTTGGAGTGGGAGCACTAATTTAGTTGTAGTGGTCAGGGAAGACATTGCTTTTCATCTATAATAAATAAGGGAAAACCACAATTAAAGAGTTATTCTAAATTGAAAGAAAAGATTTTGACAAAAACATTTTACATACATGATATTTGATTCTCAGTAGTTAGAGTAGATACCAATATTTTCCTATTTCATAGGGAAAATTGAGGTCCAAAATGGTTACAAGATTGGCACAAGTTTACAAAGCTAGTGATAGAGCTGAAATTTTAACCCAGAATTCCTGACTCTAAATTCCATCCTGCTTTCATTATATCAGCAGTTTCTACTGGCCAGTTTAGTATTTAATCCTAAATTGAACAATCACTTGGCAGTAATTTTGTCCACGGTATTCTAGTCTTGGATGGGAAACTGGAAAAGATGGCTTTAACTGTCCTTCCAAACCTGAGAAGCTATAGAAACTATTTGTAGATAATATGCTGTAAGAGAAAAACTAAACTAAAACCCCTAAAACTCAGGAGTGTGCCAATTTTTGGTGCCTATCTATGTGGCAGTGGGTAGTCATAATGCTTGCTACTCAAACTGTTCTCAAACTGAGGCTCTTTTCCCCTTCTGTCCTATTTCTTAAAGTTGTTTTTCAACATTGTTTCAATACTTCTGGGTTGTTTTTATTTTGTTTTTCAATTGGAAGAACATTGGAGTTTTATGCTACTAGTTTCTTCTTTTTCTTCTCTTCCCTCTTTAGGAAAATCATCTGTTGAAAAGCACAGATTATTTTTAGGAGACTGCATAAGAATTTTAGTAATAGTGGTTGCCTCTGGAAGGGTAGAGAGAGAAAATTTTCATTATATATTATTGTGTATTGAAGGGTATTTTTCTGGCACTTTCTTGTATTATTTTAATTAGAAATAGTTGATAAAGTACATTTATATTTTACTGAATAAAGTTAAACTATTTCTCCTAACCCCTGACCAATCAACAACAACAACACAAAACAAAACAAGAAAACTCCATCCGCATTACCACTTTTCTGAAAAGCAGATATATATGTGGCTTAGAAGTTGATTAGACTTGGTTACAATACATTTATAATTTATTTAATATTTCTAGAAATTGTCCTAAAACTTCTACTGATGTATAGAAATTTATATATAAACACACACACAGTGTTTGATTTTTGCAAGCACACATTTTGAGTTTTTGTTACTGGCATACACATCTTCTTTCTCTAGGCTCTTTAATGGGGAGGAATTTTTATAAACTCAGTTTTTGGTCCTTTTTATAAACTCAGTTTTTGGTTCTTTCTTCCTTTATCATTCATTCTTATGACTTCAAAGAACATCTGTATTCTGATGTTCACAAATAAATATTACAGCTTTTTCCTATTTTCTAAATAACTCCAGAATTAGACTTTATTTCTCTCTTTCAAAAAACTATTACTGAATATGTAACCACTATTCTTAAAATTTGTTATCTTTGACTCATCTACCATGTCACTCCTAATTCAATTGTTGACCAAATTCAGTGCATTTTTCTCTTTCAATTCCTACAGGCAGTACTCTGTTTCATATCTTGACCATTTTAAAGTACATATCACAAAGGCCTCCCAACTGGAATTTTTTAGATTTCACTGTCTCTCTTTCTTTAAACCCACAAACTCATTTTGGAAAAATTATACTAAAAACACTGCTTTCTTTCATTTTAGTATTTCCTCGCAATTCTTCTGTAACTCCCTATTTTCAAATACCTCCAAAGGCTTTCAATTATTTGCCTAAACTGACCTCATGCTAACCTCACAATTTCTAAAAGATTTACTCAATATCTTTTTTAAAGACTCAAGTCATTCTTCAAAGCCTCTTAATCCTTTTCCCACAAACCTTTGCATGAATAGTTCAGTCACTGACTAATTGACTAGTCTGAAATTAGTATAATTTAAAAACTTAAGGTGTCATATTTTTTAAACTTGTCATAATTATCTCTCTCATCTGACAATATTTTATATAATTTGACATCAGTTTCATACTTCATCAGCATTCTCAACAAGTTCTTATAGTATTGAGGTCATAGAAGCATCCCACAAATATTTGTTAACACAGGTAATTTACCTATCCCCAGCAATTCTAGAAATAAAGTGCCACTTTGATTGTCATCTCCTATCTACTTTAACCCATCTTTAAAACATGAAACCAAAGAATAAAACAAATTAATATGAATAATAAAACTCACAACTTATCTTCTTAGTTTACAAAGCACATTCACTTTAGCCTTCCAATAATCATTTGGAATCAGTATTATTATTTTCTTTCTACCAGTGATAAATGAAACTCAAACATAAAGTGACTCCTTATCCAATGTCACATAGCTAGGAAATGGCAGAGGTAAAATATTAAACCCAAATATTCTGCAAGTCTAAGTCTCCAAGTCCAGTGTGGGAATATCTATATGTGGGAATGTATATATACACTGTGTTTTAATCATAAACTCATAGTTCTTTTTTTATGTTTCACCCTTTTAAATGTTTAGATTTCATTATTAAAATATTTCCTTATTATTAGATTCCATTACGTAATTTACATATAGTTTAGATTATTTTTTATGTTTACAAGAAGTCTTTAAATTTGGGCTGATAAAAAATATATAAGCACCTCTCCTCCTTCAGACAATTATTCCCAAAATTGAAATAAATCACTAACCACACATCAGCAATCCCAGAGTAATCAGAGGTGCTGCAGTTGCATCTGAAGCAAAGCCAGATGTGAAACAGATGCAGCACCACCAGAGTTACAGATCACTGATATTAGGTAAGTGCTTTAACTTTGATTGGCTTTAGAATGGGATGGGTGGAGCTGGTCTAGGAGAGGCTATTAGGAGACCTCAATTTCCCCAAGTGATTTCACCCTGGACCCCTATAGAACCCTCCCAGCTCAGCTTCCACCATCCTTATCAAAGTTTAAAGCACTTACCTGACATGGAACCTGAAACTCCAGCACTGCTGCACTACATCTGTTCTGCTTCCAGTTCGTCAAGTAGGTACAGTTGCAGAACCTGCTCCAGCCCCTGTAGCTCACAGTGTTGTACCACAGTAGATGTCAGCTGTCAAAACTAAAAATATTTAAGCTTAATTTTGTTAGGAACTTATTTCAAAAAGTGGTTTTCAACATAAATAGTTCCATTTTAGTTACTTACCATTAGGATAGGGTGTTTCACATAAAGTTAGAAATTCAACAATAGGATGATCCATTTCAAGTACTGTAATTGCTTTTCCATGCATGATGGTTAAACTTGGTCTTCTGCAAGCTTTGTCATAGGACAGTCCACCAGAAAATATTATAAATGGTTCGCTATATAGGGGAAAAAAAGTTAATAAGACTGAGAAGTCCTTTTAGATGACACAATGTCACAGGATTGAGCCAATAAATTTGACCACATTCAGTGCATTTTCCTCTTTCAATTCCTACAGGAAGTACTCTGTAGGAATTGAAATGTAATTACACAGGAGAACAAAAGTCTTTCCTGTCCCAAAATATCTCACCCAACAATTTACTATTTTTCCATTTTCCTTTTAATGAATATACATTTTCACCAATAAATTACTAATGAATCAGTCTTAAGATGTTGAAGTGGAGGAAAGGGAAAGGCAGTGAGGTAGGAGGGAGGTGGAGGGGTCACTGACTCAAAAAGACATCCACACATGTAGTATAGTTGGTTCCCAAACTTTAAACCTCTAAATATAGGCTATGTTAGTTTTTTTCACATTAACCAGTTTGCATGTTGGGTCCCAAATCTCAAAAAAGAAAAATGAGGCAAGTTTCAATTTGAAATAAATGTGACAGTGGCAAACGCAAAATGGTAGGAGGTAACATGAAAATTCTAAGCAATGGAGTTTCTGTGGGAAAAAGTTATGACAAACAGACGAAGAAAACTAATGTATAAGGGAAAAACAAGTCACCAAAAAGAAATGTGATCTTATTATCAATTTTATTAGTGCCAGCCAGTTGTATTTATCATAAAAATTAACATTAAACAATTTTTTAATTCTCTGTTAACTGCAATATATAATTAGATAGCAGAATGGGAATGAGATGACTATAAGATATCATAGCTATTAGAAAGTTATTAAATAACTTCATATTTTTTCACTTTTCTCCAATACCTATATCTCTAATATATGTATATAAAAAAAAATAATTGATGATATGAAGTATTTTCAATAAGTAAATATCAAACAGAAAATACTCTTGTTAAATTTTTTTAAAAAAAGAGCTAAGTACTTTTAGTATACTAAATTCTTTGAGAATACATGCTTCTTTAAATAATTCACTTCCATCCAATAAACTGAAGGAACTACTTATTTCTAGAAATCACTTTATAAAACTTTCCTTTCGCTTCTGGTTTGCACTGTACATAGTATTATACATTATCAATAGAACATTTGCTATTTGATGCTGGCTGTATACAACAACAACAACAATAACCTTTAAAAAATTGCCATCAAAGTCTATATATAAAATACCTGTACTAATTTTTATTTATAATTCTGTCAATATTTTGACAAAAATATTTGAGTTGTATGCTACACAAGAAATAATGCTCTAATTTATTTTCCTTGAGTACTGCATCAATTGACTTGAGTTAGTCTTTCCCCAGTAATTTGACATAGTAAATTACTCACCTACTAATAGTGGTAGTAAGAAACGATTTTCTTCTTTATATAAATTACACATATATTATTAAGATTTCTCCAGATTTAAAAAAAAATTTCTAATGAAATGAGTATGGGTTTCTGTATCTTTGTTTGTTGGTTGATTTGTTTCACATCAGTGATCATGACTTGGAGAACATAGTACCTTTTCATACATATTAACTTTAATATCTATTCCAAATATTGAAAAAGGCCATAACTATCTACTTCTTTCCATGTAAAAGTGAATTTACTCTCATCTCCTAGTACTAATCTAAACATAGATCAGAAGCAATTTACTCTCCCTCTTTTTTGTAAGCACATAGCAAAATATGTCCTTTCTTCTAAAAAAAAAAACAAAAACACCAAAAAACTGTATTTATTTATTTTTCCATCACCATTTTGCTCCCTACACCTTCCTCAACCTCAACCACCTCCCCTGTCCTTTTTAATATTGAAAGAGAGCAAATCATTTTTGCTCTCATTATGACGCTGCATCAGAAATATTGGTATAAACTTAATTATACATGTACTTCTTTGTAAACTAATGAATGATTGAATAAAAAGTTATTTACTCAGGAAAATGCTCAGGGAACCACTCATAGATAATTGCATTAGAAACTTAATTATTACAGTAAATCCTCATATGTATTACCCTCATTTTATTAATGAGGTTAAATAACTAAGCAGAAAAACCCAAAAGAAAACTGAGGTCTGTCAGATTTCTAAACCTGTTTTCTTAAACAGTAGTCTGCAGTGCCTGTAGTAATAATAGGCTACAATTTACTGAATTATTACCATGCACATTCTATATAGTAAAAACCTAATATGCAAATTGACCAAACCACTGAACTACTGATGGAACAACCAGTCGCTATGATGTACACTGACCACCAGGGGGCAGACACTAAATGCAGGAGCTGCCCCCAGCCCACAGGCCCCAGAACAGGTATGGTGGCTACCAGCGGGAGCCCCGATTGCCCTGCTGGTCACCCCACAGAGGGAGGTGACCAGCGGTGGCAGCAGGGGAGGGGAGGGTGGGTAGGGCCAGTGAGCAGATGGCACCAGGCTAGCCAAGGCAGGTGCCAGCGGAGGCCCCCAATTGCCCTGCCAATGGCCCCACAGATCAGCTCTGATTACCAGCCCTGTCTAGGGGCCCTACCCATGCATTAATTTCATGCACCAGGCCTCCTGTTAGTAATATATTGGCATATATTGTGCTATATGTACATATAAAGAAAAATTTATGTAATCCTCAAAACCCTATAATTCTCAGCCCTGATGAGGAAATTATCATCAGCCTCATAGATGAGGAGTCTGGGATTAATGCAGATAAAATAACTTGTTAACTTAAAGCAGCTAGTGCGTGGAAGGACAAAGATTCAAATCCAGACTCCAAAGTCCATGTTTTTCATTTCTAGTCTAATGTTTCTCAAACTGTAGAATACAACTTAATAAGTGTTGTCAGTAGGGCTCAGTTGGTTAGAGCATCATCCCATACACTGAAAGGTCTTGGGCTTGATTCTGATCAGGGCACATATCCAGGTTTTGGGTTCAATCCCTGGTCATGACACATACGAAAGGCCAACTAATCGATGTTTCACTCTCCCATTGATGTTTCTCTCTATCTTCCTTTCTCTCTAAGATCAATTTTTAAAAAAACTAGATGCAAAAGATTACATAATATATGACATCTCTATATGCTAAAACCACAGAGACAGAACAGATCAGTGGTTGTCAGAAGTTAGGAGTTGGGGAAAGGTATGACTAAATAAGGGATAGCATGGGAGTTTGGGGAGTGGGAAATGCTATGTATTCTTAGTGTGATGGTGATTTTGAGAATTTGTACATATGTTAAAACCCGTAGACCTACACCAAAAGAAAAAAAAGTCTATTTAACTATATAATTTGAAATATAATAAAAAAGCATTAACATGTTGCCTCAATGAAGGCAACAGGATTAACAATAAATTGTGTAACATAATATAATACTTATTCAATTATAACATTAGGTATTTATGATGTTCCAGGTATTGTGTGAAGGGCTTGACATGTATTTTTTAATTTAATCCTTATAATACCCTAATGAGATAGCTACTATTATTATTCCTACTTAACAGATGGGTATACTGGGCCTGAAGAACTTAAAGTACACATGATGTCTATCAATAGGTGTCCATAAAAGGAAGGGATTAAAACAAAAGCAGAAAGTAATTTTTATTTAACCACAGAGAACCTGACAATAGTAGCAGTACCGAGATCAATATTCCTATTTTTGAAGGGTATAAAATTATGCCTAGATGCCATCATAGCTGGAATGCCAGTAGAAAAACTGGTGATTGGGGACCAAAAATTTCTGAGCAGAATGATTATTCATCACTAGAAATGTAAAGCAAGTCTGTGAAGAGGCTGTTCTCAGATTAAAGTAGGCAGAAAATATACTCATTACATCTGCTACCTATACAGTCCTTTAAAAGGCCCTATTGCTGGAGCATAAGTAGTAGACCTCTTCTTCAAGTTCCTGCTCTTGTCAGAGCCATCCCAATTTTTTATTTCACAAAGTTTCTACTTTATACTAGAACTAGATGCCTGGTGCACGAAACTTGTGCACTGGAGGGGGGGTGTCCCCTCCACCCAGCAGTCCAGGAGCCCTCGGGGGATGTCCTATGGATGGCTTAGGCCCGCTCCCCATAGACATCCTTAACCCTGCTATGGAAGCAGGAGAGGCTCCCACCACTGCCGTTGCACTCACCAACCATGAGCCCTGCTTCTGGCTGAGCGGTGCTCCCCCAGTGGGAGCACACTAACCACCAGGGGGCAGCTCCTATGTTGAGCGTCTGCCCCCTGATGGTCAGTGTGCATCATAGCGACCAGTCATTCTGCCACTTGGTCAATTTGCATATTAGCCTTTTATTATATAGTATGGGAGTGAATAGATAGCTATTTATTTCCATGTCCAATGTCCACACTATGACCCATTTTTCTATTTCAGTACATCTCAGAACTCTTAATATCAGTGCTCTTCTGCTTTTTCATCTTCTTTTCTAATATAGTAACAATGTACTTAACTATATAGTAAGTAGGATGATAATAATTATGATTAACAATACATATGTAATTGTTTTACATTAGAAATCTGAAGAATTACTTCTACACAAAGTTGGATTACCATTACTAGAACAAATCATTAATTTAGGAGCAGTTGAATAGTTTAAAAATGAGATGTCTGCAATGATGACAGTAATAATTTGTTTTTAAGAAATCCCCTATGTGCCATTCATAAAACTATGACATTACAAACTTCATGCATAATTTCATTAATTTTCATAAACAGCACAAGTGAGTAAATCAAAGATAATTAAAAATTTCATGGTCATATAGATATCTTATTCTCTAAGTCAATGATTTTAATCATTACTTTACACTACCTTGATTTGAATTTTTAATCTCTATCTTCATCCTTTTCCTCCCTTTTCCTGTCATTCTATCTTCCCTTTTTAGTATAATCCCAGACATTTATAAAGGAAAGCCAAGAAGAAATTCACTGATTTCTCTCTTCACTATTCTCTCCACTCCCTCTTGGAAAGTTTAGATATCTTTTGCTATGCTCTCACAGCATATTCCTCTAAAAGCATTTCACATGTTATATGGAAAGCACAAGTTTATGGCCTTACTTCTGCTACTAGACCATAACAGATTCAAAATCAGCCAGTATTCTCTTTCATTTTAGTACACCAAACAAATTGCATAAGTATACACATACTAGAGGGCCAGTGCACAACATTTGTGCACTCGGGGGGTGGAGGGAGAAGGGTCCCTCAGTCTGGCCTGCACCCTTTTGCAATCCGGGAACCCTCGGGGACAAGCCTAGTTGGCAGTCGGACATCCTTAGCACTGCCGCGGAGGCAGGAGAGGATCCCACCACTGCTGCTGTGCTTGCCAGCTGTGAGATGCCAGCCTGGCTTCTGGATGAGCAGTGCTCCCCCTGTGGGAATGTACTGACCACCAGAGGGCAAATCCTACATTGAGTGTCTGCCGCCTGGTGGTCAGTGCGCATAATAGTGATCGGTCAGTCTATTTGTATATTACCATTCAGTCTATTTGTATATTACCATTTTATTATATAGGACTAGAGGCCCAGTGCATTAAATTCATGCACCAGGGAAGGAGGGCCCCTCAGCCCAGCCTGCACCCTCTCCAACCCAGGACCCCTCAGGGGAGGTCCAACTGCCGGTTTCCGCCTGATCCCAGAAATTGGGCTGAAACTGGAAGTTGGACATCCCTCTCACAATCTGGATTGCTGGCTCCTAACTGTTTACCTGCCTGCCTGCCTGATTGCCCCTACCTGCTCCACCCCCCCCCACCCCCCACCACCACCAGCCTGATCACCCCTAATCACCTCTGCCTGCCAGTCTGATTGAACCTAACTGCTTCCCCACCAGCCTGGTCACTCCTAACTTCCCCCACCACTGCCCTGGTTGCCCCTCACTGTCCCCCCTCTGCCAGCCTGGTCACTCCTCACTGCCCCCCCCCCCTTGCTGGCCTGGTCGCTCCACACAACCTGCTGGTCAGTCGTTTGGTTGTCCCTCACTAACCCATGCCTGCTGTTTGGTTGTTACTGTGAGGGTGTCAAGACTAATTTGCATATTATCCTTTTATTAGTATAGATGTTTTATAGAAGGTTTATACATATAAATAAAATATATATACATAAGCTAACTGGTTAAAGTTATCACAATTTTTATATTATCAAGTCTTTATAATAGTAGGTATAAACAAACATTAAATGTGCCTATGATGCCAAGAAAACATTCTAGTGTGAGCATATAAGTAATACAGGATAGGATTATCCAATTTAGAGTAAAAATAAAATTAAAGTTTAAGCAAGATTTGGAATTATGGTAATTCTGGATGAATATATTGCCAATAAAAATTATTGCAGATAAAAAGAACATTGTTGATGTATAGGATATGGCTGCTATGTATACACAAAAGAATTTTAAGAATTCTTTAATTTTCTATATATTAAAATTTAATACTATTTTATTATGCTAATGAACATTACTGCTTATCTTTTAAATAAACAATAATCTTCTAAATTTCAGAGTATAAAAACCTAAAGTACAGAGACTTGATTATGTATTTATTTATTTCATGTGCAATACCAATAGGTAAATAGCTCTTCTTAATAATGCTAAATGACTGCTACTTGTAATGTATATAGCCAAAAGCCCTACATTGTTAAAATTAATGTATATAATACTCACCTATTCATAAAAATTAAAATAATTAAGATATTATTTGTTTTTTACACACACACACACACACACACACACACACACACACACATATATATATATATATATGTATATAAAAGGCCAATATGCTAAGTGTCCCTCCCTCTATCCGACTGGTAACTATGATGTCATTATAGGGCACATCAGGGGGCAGACACTCAACACAGGAGCTGCTGAGCTGCAGTGACTTGGCAGCGGCGGTTCTCGGGTGATGCATCCTGAAACCAGAGAGGAGGGAATCTGATTCCTCGTAGGGCCACACGATTCCACCTTTGTCTGTGGGTTATGTTGGCCTCTTTGCTGGGGCACTGTTGGCCCTGAATAATCTGGTTTATTGCACACTTGCATTTGCATTCCACACCCAGTATGACAGCAACTTTGCAGAGTCCCTCTCACATTTCAGGATCTCTCAGGGGATGTTGAAGAGCCCATTTCGGCCTGATCCCTGAAGGCCAGGCTGAGGGACCCCACCTGCTGGAGGGACCCCACTCACTCCACAGACCCCTTTTGAGCCCCAGTGCTACCCCAGATGGGGCCACCGGGAAGGGACCTCGGGGGGTTGGCTCCAGCACATGTCTAGCCCATCTTACCTAGTCCCACCCCGTTGGCCACCTTCTAATTAATTTCCTTTCAATGTGCACAAATCCGTGCACACCAGATCACTAGTATTCATAATAATGATCATCATATATATATATATATATATATATATATATATATGCTTATTAAACAATAAGAAATCTGTTATCATTAATGCAAAGTATTCAGCCAGGTAATATAATTATGTAAAACTTTAAACAATACACCAACACTAAAACTTATCTGCCTTTCTTGTCTCTGTTTATTGCATATTTTCCCATATTCCCCAAAGTAAAAGTAAAGCAAAGCCAAAGTAAAAGCGCATACCTGTTTCTACAGGTCTTGTATTCTACTTTAAGTATTGGTTTACAAGATTCAGATTTTCTTCCTTCTCTTTGACTCTTTCCTGAAGAAAGAAAAAGAATTTTATTAAATTTGATTTAATTTCTACTAGTCCATGAGAATTAAAAAGTTTGACTAAAGGGATATAAAGAAAATAATAATGTAATATGTGTTTTTCCCAGTAAGATAAACACGACTGTGTAGCCTAACATTTTTGTTGAATTTGTAAACAATTTATTGAATCCTAATACTTGACTGCTATATAGTCAATAAAGTTATATATAAACTTATCAAATTTATATTGTTTTACATTCTACATGTATTAAGTATAGTCTTATGTAAGGTTATTTTAATTATTTAAGTTCCTTTTTAAAAAATCCTCAATCAAGGATATGATTTCATTGATTTTAGACAGAAAGGAAGGGAGAGGGAGAGAGACAAGAGAGAGGAAACATTGATGTGAAAGTGAAACACTGATTGGTCCACCTACTACACATGCCCTGACCTGAGATCAAATCTGCAACCCAGGTATGTGCCCTAACTGGGAATTGAACCTGTGACCTTTTGGTGTATCAGACAACACTCCAACAAACTGAGCCACATCAGCTAGAGCTAATTAAGTTTCAAGATAAAATAAACAATCTTTAAATTGAAAGCACACATATATATTTATGCACAAAATGAAATGTATTATTATGAAGATCCATTTTATCTATAATACAAGCAAACCCCATTCATATGAAAAAATATGTTATTCAAAGTTTTCAGACTATCAATATCATTGCATTTTCATTAACTTCATTTAAAGGAAAGTTCATTAGACGATAAACACAGATAGTATGTTTCATGATTTTAAAAAGTAAATTTAATGATGTATTCTATTTGCATACAACAAAATAGTGATTTCTTGTAGAGGAAAGATTATGTTGTTTAGATTTTATAAGATTTTGAATAAAGAATCAGAAAGTATGAAATGAAAACAAAGCTACTTCTGCATTTATTTTTTAAAATATGTTTTTATTGATTTCAGAGAGAAAAGGAGAGGGAAAGAGCTAGAAACAATAATGATGAGAGACAATCATTGACTGGCTACCTCCTGCATGAACCCTACTGGGGATGCACAACCCAGGTATGTGCCTTTGACCAGAATCAAACTCAGGACCCTTCAGTCCACAGGCCAGCGCTCTATCCACTGAGACAAACCAGCTAGGACTACTTCTGCTAAACTACTTATCTTTCTATTTATGTTTTTGTTTGTATTCTGTCTCATTTTAATAAAATTGACATTTTTAGATGATTTATACATTTTTTTATTTTAAGTACCATTATTTATTCTTGTATTGCCACAGTTGTTTATAGACACAGATACTTGTTATAAGTAGCTGTTTACATGCATATATGTTTAAGTTTTCAGGATAGCTTTAGAATGGCACAACCAAATCCAAATAGGTTGTCAAGGTAGTTATATTTAATATGTTTAAAGGGTAGTGTATTAGCACTACATGCTGTATCTGCTCCATTGCATATTTTCTAAAATTGCTTTTTCTTTTACCCTATGTCAATAAGGAGGCAACTAATAATAAAATATTGGTCATAACTATTCTCATTAAAAAAAGATTATATATAAAAAGTAATTGCTGACATAATATATAAATCATGGTGCCTTACAAAGAGACAACTCTGGCTCAAGACTCACACTGAACAGTGGTCTTTTGGGGAGAGGAACATGTGGTTAGTGGTTACTGGTTTGGGTAATGAGTGGAATAAGAGAACTGATGGAAGTAATAGCCAGAAAAGAGACCCATCCTTTACACAGTGATGTCTTTTTTAGCCAGTGTTTCTCTAATAATCACCAAGCTGTTAATTAGCCACAACAGTATATTTTACAGTTGTTTATATATCTGGAAGCAACAACTATTTTTCAACCAATACACATCAGTATTATGCACCAATTTTAATAGAAAAGATATCCAATTAATTAATGTTTTACTTCAATTTCCAACTCCAAAATTATTTTTGGGGTGAAGGATTTCTGCTTTAATTATATTTGTTGCCTGTCAGTAATTGAAGTAGCTTAAATGTCATATTGTATAAAACACCATAATAAAAAATTGTGTTTATTGATACTCCTTATGCTCAGAGTACTGTACTAATTGTCAGGGTACAAAGAAATAACTGACCACCTAGAAGCTTAAATTTTACTAAATTAATCAAAACAAATATAAAAATGACAATATGAGGTACCATAGGCAAATCACGTGTCTAACTCATAGGTAAAAAGGAGAATTATAATAGGGATTAGAAAATACTTCAAACTGAATATTAACAAAAATTATATATTAATGAAATTACATATAAAATTTATATGATACAGTTGAAGTAGTACTTAGAGAAAATTTTTTATTTTAGAAAGTAAAAATAGCTGAACCAGAAGGAAACAAACTGAATCCAAAGAATATAGGTAGATATAACAATGGAGGCCTCTATTGTTGAAATCACTGAAACTGGCTTCACTATGTTATAGTGAGGCAGTAGGAATTTAATTTTATGTATATGTTATGAGAGATGCATATGCTAATGTTTCCAAAACTTGTGAACAGAACTTCATTTAAAAACAGAATTATAGGAAAACCTAAACTGATAAAATAAATATAGATATGGTAAACTATATTAAAATATCAGTTACCCAATCAAGCCAAAAAGAACTTGTATCAAAGTTGACTGGTAAGAATATAAGTAAATAGAAAATGTATGAATAAGCCATATTACACGTTTGCAAATAAAACTTAAAATGGTGGGGAGAGTTGATGGAGAGGAGACCTATCACAGAAACAAATAATTAAACCTGAGTAGATGTATAGCAAATATGTATCCAAAGTTTCCATAACAGCAATATTTTAATTTTTAATTTTTATTGATTTCAGAGAGAAGATGAGAGGGCAAAAGAGATAGAACCATCAATCATGAGAGAGAATAATTAATTGGCTGCATCCTGCATGCCCCCTACTGGGGATCGAGCCTGTAACCCAGGCATGTGCCCTTGACCGGAATCAAACCTTCAGTCCACAGACTGACTGACACTCTATCCACTGAGCCAAGCCAGCCCAAGTATAGCAATCTTTAAATAAAACATCTCATGTAAGTGTCTAAATTTAAAATAATCTCTAAGTAAAGCACTTCAGATTAAATGTATTAATCATCTGCAGATGGAACATGCAGCTGTGGTACAAAACATGGCAGACTAACACAAGATGAAATAATTCCATATTGTGATTTATAAGTCATCCATTATTTTAAAAAATCACTGTTTTCTAAATGCTACACTTTATAAATTCTGAGAAACTATAAAACAGAATGTTTTTGGTTAAAGGTAGATTTTGACTTCTCTATTCTAAGAAAAAACCAACACTTTGAGGTAAACATAGAATTCTGATCGCTAATATTCTCGAAAATAATATGGTCATATGAATCAAAGATAGGTGGACATGCCCAACATAAATGCTAAGTATGCTTTTCAATGAGGAAGATCAAATAAACACAACCTAAAATAATAGCACAGTCCTAGTGATTTAGTGGAACCAAATGGCAGAAATGGAAATAAACGTAATAACTAGAAAACAACAGATAGGAATTAGGTCTGAAAGTCAGATCTAGGTAATGCCATTCTCTTTAACACTTAAAAACTGGCCAAATGTCCTTTATTATCTCCTCTGTTTCATATATATCAGCCATCCATTATCCAATTTTTGGTTGGAAAGGTCTATATAAGTATCACTAAGTAGGAAAGTGGATATATAGGAAGTTTGGAGCATGATGTAGGGGGTCTGAATGAGGTATAAAAGAGGTATTTAGAATCAGAAGCTATGTCTATTGCTTCTTTCTACCAAACACATTGATACCACCTCTTTAAATACTATAGTTTATTCCTTCTGAAAGCATACATCTTACCATGTGGAATTGTGGTCTGGAAAGGACGGCTTGGGTTTTTCAGGTTCCATAAAGTTAAGCTACCATCTGAGTGGCTGCACATGAACTGTCTGCCCTCATGATGCCAATCAATTGAATGAATAGCCTAATGGAATAACAATTAAACAGGTAGAGTGAGAGAAAGTTGATATTATATCATTCTATATTTCAAAGAAAAATTATTGACATAAAATTATTATAGGAATAGCACTTAAGAAACATATATAATTTTTCTGACCCTGATTATACTATTTTTGATTCATCCCTTTATGGGCTTTTATAAAAGGGTATAAAAACTCATCTCCTGAGATAAATAAAAGTTAAGTAAATTTTCTAACATTATTAGATCCCACAACTTGTTATAAATTCTACATCCTCCCTGTATCCTATAATGTTTCTTTGAAAACTTGTTTACATAGAAGTAAAAGAAAGGTTATCTGAAGATGATTTCTGGTAAGATAGTGGGCTAGTTCCACTTAAAGTAGCTAATTTAAAAAACAATTTACATAAAAGCCACCATTTCTTATGATGAGTCAAACCAATGGGAAGTACTTTATGTACATTATTTCATTTAATCCTATAAAACAAGTATTATTTTTTCAAATTTACACATAGGAAAATAGGCCTAAAGAGATTAAGGTACTTGCTCAGATCACACAACTCAAAGCTCAAATCTATCTAACTAAAAAACCCATATTCAAGCTTTGTATTGCCTCTAACAAAAAATTTAAATTGATTTAAAGTAAAAAGAATTTTTTTATTTACAGATTCACTCCGTAGTTATGAAAGAAAATTAAAAAGTATTACTTCGTTTTCCCAAACTTATTCCCAGCAGTAGCACAGTCTCTTGCATAAAAGCTCTAGTAGACATAAGAGCTGAACAGATATATTCAACAGGATCCTTTCCTTAAGGGAACTTAGAGAATAATTAGCTAAGAAAGACTGACATAAATGAACTTCCAAAACAGTAGGTATTATTAGAGTTACAGATAACTGACTGCTAGAGTAATCATTAGACACATCATAAAGGAAACAGGATATAAGCTGTACTGCAAAAGATAAGATTTGATTAAGGGGAAACAATAACATGAAACTGTAGACTTATGGTTTTTTTTCTCACCCTACTCTTCATTACTAGGCAGAGAAGGGAAATGTCACTTCTTGCCACCTCTACATGTTACTTGGATGAGCCTCCGTTAAAGTTCTCTGAGACTGCTCTTCTACATATGGTGGGGGCAGAGACAGTGCCCTCAGGCCCATCCCTTCTTCCTATCCCAGTCAATTTCTACCTCCTGGAGAAGACATCAAAATAATAGCTACAATACAAAACCAAAACAAGTAAGTACTATAAAAGAAGTATACATATTGTACAGAAGAGTAAACATGTAAAAACAACTTGTTATTAGAGAGGGGGATGTCAAAGAGTGCATTATTAAAGAGGTGGCATTTGAACTGACTTAATGAATAAATATTCAATTTATAATTATTTGTTTATACCATACCCTTTTCTTAAAAAGGACTTTAAAGCTCTACTAAAATACAACTAATTCAAAAAGAATTTAAAAATGTAGAACACAGAAACGAGGTTCCACTGTATAACTTAAAATGATAATCTTGTTAGTAAAAGATTCTAGAAAGGTAAGAAACCAAAGGAAATTATACATATATCATATAAATCAATATTTAAAATGATTTCTAGGTAGAAAGTAGGTAGAGTGTAGTAGTCCACTGACTTACTTAAACATAGTTAAGCTTTATTTAAACATTTCATTGTAAATATTTTTGCTTGCTTTTTAAGGTTAGAAACATTCCTTTCTCACTGTTCAAGACCATAAGAAAACTATCTAATTCAGCATTTTCCTCTGGATTTCCTTTTCAGCTGTTCTACTCTAGTTCCAACTGGCTAAATTCCCAGATGGTATTTAGACTCTTATCTAGCAGCTTAGTCTTAAAAGAGGGAACAATCTCCATCCTTATCTTTATATTCTGTGTATCTTTATATTCTGTGTATGTAAGTCCTTTTTTCCTTATGATTTAAGATGCCCCAAAAGTTTATCATAAAGAGTATATTTGTATAATATCACTTGCTGTAGTATTTTTCACCAAGCATGCCCACATTACTGTAAATCTTTGGCTATCTTTAAATATCAAAACTTAAAAACTGTTAAGAGAGGATTGGAGGGAGCACAGAAAGGAAGGATTATAAATGTTTTTAAAATTTATTTTTGTATTTATATCAGTGTTATCTTACATTATTCTGCACTCTTTCCCTATAAACGTGGGAGAAAACAGACAGTAATTGTTGACCTGTATATTCCTATCTCTCCTTACTCTACCATCTTAAAATTTTAATTGAAAGCACAGATGTTAACCTTTATTTTCACAGCTATAAGAGGTAATTCCCCTTTATTTTTCACCTTTGCCTCCAGTTTCACTGTCTTCACATTAGCCTTTCCTGATGATGGAAATAATTAATGGCCTAGAGTCAATCTCTGAACATATGAAGAATAAAGTCAGAGACTATTTCTTTATAAATAGAAATTAATTGCTTTCTCTAAATGAAACGCTAATTAAAGCGAATACCCTAGAAAAATTAATTGTACTGGACAAAAAGCTATTCCTAAAGTGTTAACTAAAATTTTTATTGGTAGTTCATCTCATGATAAAATTGCATAACATGTAATGAACCTAAAGCAGTCATATTATAGTGCAAAAAAATAAAATTTAAAAGCTATCAAGACTACATTAAAAATTTTCAAAAGCCTCCTAATATTTAAATCAAAAGGGGGGGGAGTAGAAGAATATCATGTAAGGAAAAATATCCTATAAATAAATTACATCTATAAAATTTGTACGTTAGAAAATTAAATGTAATGCTAACAGCAAGACACCCATAAAAAAACACACATGGTGTCAAAATAAGCCAGAGGAAAATCATTTGGGCAAAAAATGAAAAAGGATCCCAAGTCCAATTTACAAAAAGTGTTCCTTTATTAACTTTTGGTCAAGAATATGTTTGTATATTTTTAGAAAACAACTTCGAGACCATGTGGATTCCGGCAACAGAGAAGAATTGACAGGACTACTCCAACCATGAAAACAGAAGAGAAGCAGTCCAGAGATACCTTGCCATACTAGCAGTCAGTAACTGTGAGTCACCGCAGGTTGCCTAGGACCAAACCAGAGAGGGTTGGACCTGCATTACCACCATTTGTCCACCATCCAGAACTGAAATATCATTGCTGACATATACACATAAGGAGCTGTTTGACTTTGAAACTGGGTCTCAAAAGAACTGTTGGCCCAGAAAGAAACTCACTACAGACTGATTCATTTGCCTTTCAGCATAACCATTATTGCTTGTCTCATTTTCAGTTCTTATATTTCCAGTAGGACATCATCTCACTCATCTAGGAGAAATGTTGAACAACATAGACTGATGAACAAGAACAGACCCAGAGATAAGGAGGCATGGACCAGACTCTTGGACCTTAGGGTAGGGTGGAGATAAAAGGGAGAGATCAACCAAAGGACTTAAGTACATACATAGGAGCCTAACCAGTGGTCAAGGACAACATGGGGGTGAGGCATCAGTGGGGAGGGGTGAGGGATGGGAATAAAGGGATGAGGACAAATATGTGATACCTTAATCAATAAAGAAATTTTTAAAAAATAATAAAATAAAATGTTTAAAAAATTAATGAAACACTAATCAGCCTCAACTACGGACAATAAAACTTCAAGATCTTACTGACTCTTATTATTAGGCATTATTATGTGTAAAATTTCTATTCTAAAGCAGCAAGTATTAGAAGATAAGACCATTCAATTTAACAACTTAAATTTGATGACACATAAAAATAATTTTCTGTGTGACCATAAGGATAATGAGTTAAGACAAAAGCACACAGCCTAAAGAAAGGAAAAGAACTTTAGGTGAAGGTAGCTATGCAGTACAGGTAATAGGCACTAAAGTATATAAGATGCCATAAAGGGCCTCCAAAATTGGGCAGTCAAGGCAGAATTCCCACTCAGAAAAACCACCCAGAGTTGGAACTTGTGCAAATACCAACAGGAAGTGTGAGGCGTTGAATCAGAATCAGTGTTTCAATGATAAGAATACTGATAACATACATAGCTTAAAAGCAAAAAACAAACACAAAGTCATAACACTGTTTCAAATATTTCAGGAGAAATTGCTTACCTCATCATAATAAAGTCTCAGTTCTGCTCTTTTAGATTTCAAGTCCCAGAATACCACAGTACCATTTTCATAACCTATTAGCAGCTGGGAAACATTAGAACAATCATTTTTTAATGCTAACATTAATTTTAACTTGTTCCAAATAAAATTTAATGTTAATACATAAATCATACTATATAATACAACTTTATTTAGAATACCATTTTTTTCCAGATTCTGAATACAGACTTCCTATGCTTTAAAAAACTGGCAAATATGCTATTTCAATAAAAACATTTACTAATTATATCTGCCTCATTCTAAAAAGAAAGAGGAAATATGTAAAAATACATGACACACACACACACACACACAAAAATAAAGAAATTGAAGCAAAAGAAAAGAGGGATAGAAAAAATAAAGATGAAATAAAGGATGAAATGAAGTTTAATAAGTTATGTATAATGCCATTCAGTCCTATGCACTTGAAAATGTGGCCACAAATCTAGTTTCTCTATCAAGTTTTTTTTCTCGATTTATAATAGCATTTTAAACTCAGATTTATGAACACTTAGAAGTTCACAAAGGTCTTCTAGAGATTCAAATCATTAAAAGTGATTAATATTTGTTTATAAATCAATAAACAAGACAATTAAAATACATGTTCTTCATTTTAAAATAAAAGAATCTGAAAACAGATGATTATAAGATCATATTCAAGTTTCAACTAGTCCTATCCATGCTGAATTTTGCTATGATTCTGAGGGCTTATGTTTCATTAAATTTAATCTATCCTTAGTTGAAAAAATAGGAAGGATAAAAATAGCCCAGTGTTGAAGTAATAATATACCCATTGGATTGCCTTAAAATAACTTTCTAGAAATTTATTAATAATATTTCTCTGATGAGAATGGTTATACAGTATGATGTTTCAATTTTCAACAAAAAAGCAAAACTCTGTGGTAAAAGAGATAATATAGTGCTGGTTATAAGCTACTCCAACATAGCATCCTGAGACTTAATCACTTACACAAAAAATAACAAACCAGCTAGTAGTTTTAACAGGAAATAAACAAAATTTCATATATCAGGTCAGAAAAGCAATATATGTTAATTTTTGAAGCTATAACATATTATTTTGTTTTTAAACCATACAATAAATTTTTTAATTGATTTAACAAAACAATTGAGCTTCTTTACAAACTCAAGGGCATAATGATATACTTGTAATACCTTAATCAATAAAAATATGTAATAAAAAGTGTAAATTTAAAGAATATTTCCTAAAATAAAATTTTAAAATATATTTTAATATTTTATTGATTTTTTTTTACAAAGGGGAAGGGAGAGGGATAGAGTTAGAAACATCGACAAGAGAGAAACATGGATCAGCTGTCTCCTGCACACCCCCCACTGGGATGTGCCTGCAACCAAGGTATATGCCCTTGACCGGAATCGAACCCAGGATCTTTCAGTCCGCAGGCCAATGCTCTATCCACTGAGCCAAACCGGTTTTGGCATAAACATTTATTAAAGAAAAAAAAATGTTTGTGATTAACCAGGAAATTTGTCTGTTTACATACTACAAATTGAACCTAAGACTCTTCAGTCTGCAGGCTGATGCTCTATCCCCTGAGCTAAACTGGTCAGGGCCCTAAAATAAAATTCATATAAAATCATATATATTGTACTAAGATGTGTTTCAACTTCAAATAAATTCTATTTACATACCAGAGAAAACGATGGACAATAAAACCAATTCCTATGTAGTATATGAGAAATATTCCTGTAGAGTATATGGAAATAAAATTTGTACATCTAAAATGTTTGAAAAATCTAACTTAAGTAATAAAAGCCTAAATAACTATCACAATTGAACGAACAACCAAATAGGCTGCATGGGGCAACTTGGCAGGCAGGGGGGAGGGGGGGGAGTTGGGGACAACCAGACCAGCAGAGGTGGGCAGTGAGGGCAACCAGAATGGCAGAGGGGCACAGTGAGGAGCAACAGGATGGTGGGGGGGGGCAGTTGGGGGTAACCACGCTGGCAAGGGGACAGAGTAAGGGGCAACCAGGCCGGGGGAGGGGGGGCAGTAAGGGGCAATTAAGCAGGTAGGCAGGTGAGCAGTTAGGAGTCAGTGATCCCGGATTGTGAGAGGGATGTCCTAGATTGGAGAGGATGCAGGCTGGGCTGAGGGGGGACCTCCTGCCCCATGCATGAATTTTCTGTACTGGGCTTCTAGTATATAATAAAAGCCTAATATACTAAGTGTCTGATCGACTGGTAGGCCATTCAACAAATCAAAGTATAATATGCTAATGATATGCTAAGGCCACTAAACCACTTGCTATGATGTGCACTGACCACCAGAGGGCAGATAGTAGACCAATGGGGTCCAGCTGATCAGGACTGAGCAAGATGGGCTGGACACACCTTTGAGCCCTCCTGCGGTCCCTCCCTGGCTGGCCAAGCTCCCGTGTCTCTCCCCAGCCCCAATTGTGCACCAGTGGGGTCCTTCAGCCTGGCCTGTGCCCTCTCACAATCCGGGACCCTAGGGGATGTCAGAGAGCTGGCTTCAGCCTGACAGTGGACAACCAGTCACTATGATGTGCACTGACCACCAGGGGGCAGACACTCAACACAGGAGCTGCCCCCTGGTGGTTAGAGCACTCCCACAGGGGAAGTGCCGCTCAGTCAGAAGTCAAGCTCATGGCTGGCAAGCGCAGTGGTGGTGGCAGGAGCCTCTCCCGCCTCCACGGCAGTGCTAAAGATGTCCAACTGCCTGACTAGAAGAGGGCACAGGCAGGGTGGAGACCCTCCCCCCAGTGCATGAATTTCATGCACCAGACCTCTAGTGAATAATATAACCTTTCATAATTTGAGCCCAAAGATTTAAAATAATATTCTAAAATGCTAATACATTTTTTCAAAGTAAATATCTGAAAATGGAGGTTGTAAAACATTATTAGCAATAGCTTCAGTAAAAATTACAAAATATAAAATATTGAACCTCAAAATGTCATAAATTGAGATAATTATACAATATTATAATATAGGAAATGTAAAAAAAAAAAAAAAAAACAACAACAACACTGGAATTATTTAGAGAACTAAAATAGAGAAAAGCAGCCCCTGACATCCACGAGATATCAGACAAGGTCATTCTGTGACCAAGATGAATCAAGACAAAAGCAAGATCACTCTGCAACATGTGTGACCGCACCAAAACATAAAACTATGTAATATTACATATATTTATATGTTACCTAATTATATATGCATATATAATTTAAAAATATATCTCCCATAATAGAATGTAAGTACCATAAAGGCACAGAAGTGGGGTGAATTCTTCACTACTACATCATCAGAACCTGGAACACTATTTGAAGAAAATAGATTATCTGATAACAGTATGTTAATTATTAAACACCAGCACTGACCAGTGTGACTCAAGTGGGTACAACATCAGCCCACTCACTGAAGGGTCATGGGTTAGATTCCTGGTGAAGGGCACATACCTGAGTTGCAGGTTGGATCACTGGCCCCAGTCCAGGAGAGAGAGATAACTAATTGACATGTCTCTCTCACATTGATGTTTTTCTCTTTCCTCTTCCTCTCTCCTCCCTCCCTTCCACTGTCTTTTTTTTTTTTTTAATATATTTTATTGATATTTTACAGAGAGGAAGGGAGAGAGATAGAGAGCCAGAAACGTCGATGAAACATCGACCAGCTGCCTCTTGCACATCCCCTAATGGGGATGTGCCCGCAACCAATGTACATGCCCTTGACCGGAATCGAACCGGGGACCTTTCAGTCCGCAGACCGACGCTCTACCACTGAGCCAAACCGGCTTCGGCCCTTCCACTCTCTTAAGAGCAATGGATCCTGCCTGGTGTGGCTCACTGGCTGAGAATATACCTATGAACTGGGAGGTCATGGTTTAATTCCCAGTCAGGACACATGCCCAGGTTTTGGGCTTGATGTTTCAGATCAAGTATGAAGGCAGGAGAAAAGCTGATGTTCCAGTTAGAAAGCAATAAGGCAAGAGGAGTTCTCTTCCCATAGAGGAAGGTTAACTATCTTGTTTTATGCAGGCAACTGATAAGAGGAGGCACACCCACATTTGGGAGGCCATGTGTTTTACTGGACTACTGATTTAAATATTAATCTCATTCAAAAACACCATCATAGCCGAAACCGGTTTGGCTCAGTGGTAGAGCGTCGGTCTGTGGACTGAAAGGTCCCGGGTTCGATTCCGGTCAAGGGCATGTACCTTGGCTGCGGGCACATCCCCGGTAGGGGGCGTGCAAGAGACGGCTGGTCGATGTTTCTCTCTCATCGATGTTTCTAGCTCTCTATCTCTCTCCCTTCCTCTCTGTGAAATATCAATAAAATATATGTTTAAAACAAACAAACAAACAAACAAACAAAAAACACACCATCATAGGCCGAAACCGGTTTGGCTCAGTGGATAGAGCGTCGGCCTGTGGACTGAAAGGTCCCGGGTTCGATTCCGGTCAAGGGCATGTACCTTGGTTGCGGGCACATCCCCCGTGGGGAGTGTGCAAGAGGCAGCTGGTCGATGTATCTCTCTCATCGACGTTTCTAACTCTCTATCCCTCTCAATTCATCTCTGTATAAAATCAATAAAAAATATATTTAAAACAAAACAAAACAGAAAAACAAAAACACCATCACAGAAATATCCAGAATAATATTTGACCAAGTCACTGGTTATCCCATGACTCAATTGTGTTAACACATAAAATTAACCATGACATCTTTATTATTATCTATCTTTTACTTTCTTTGAATTTAGTTCACTATATTTCAAACTTTCTATTTATATTAGATAATCTTGCTAAATTATCCTGTGGTTAACACAATATATTATGCATTATTTTAATCCTCTGAAATTTATTAAAACATGTTTTATGGGTCAACAAATGTACAACTTCAGTAAATATTCCAGGTACACTTAGAAAATAATGTGTAGTCTGCAGATATTGGGTATAATGTACTACACACATCAATTAGGTTGAATTAGTTAATCATGTTCAAATTTTCTTTGTCCTTGCTATTACTATTATTATTTTGGTAATTCTTTCAGTGATTCAGAGAGGTGTATTAAAATCTTCAACTACATTTATGAATTTGGGTATTTTTCATTTTAGTTTTATCAAATTGGCTTTATATTTTTTAGTTCTGTCAAATTAAATACACCCACTAAGGAGTCATGGAAAATAAAAACATGTTCAGTTATGCATCTTTCAGTTAACATGGTACCATGCAAAGCAAGTACTGCCTATACAATATAAAACTATATTATCACACGTACACAAATTGAGGATTACTTCTCCTGTTGAATTGAGTATTACAAAAATCTTCCCTTTAAAAAAAGTTCTTGCTTTTAGGTCTCATTTTATGAACTATAAAAATGTTTGTGTCCCCTTAAAAATCATATCTTGAAATCTTAACTCTAAAGGTGATAGATTAAGAAGTGGGGCCTTTGGGAGGTTATTAGGTCATGAAAGTAGAACCTTTATAAATGGGATTAGTGGTCTTATAAAAAAGACTCAACAGCTCTCTTATCTTCTTTACCATATAAGGGCACAGTGAGAAGATGGCCATCTAGAAACCAGGCCTTCAACAGATACCAGGTCTGCTGGTGCCTTGATATTGGACTTTCCAGCCTACAAAACTATGAGAAATAAATGTTTGTTGTTTAAGCCATCCTGTCTATCGTATTTTTTGTTATAACACCTGAATTAAGACATTTACTTTGTCTGATATTAGGATAGCTAGTTTTCTGTGCTTAGGATTTCTATGCTATCTTTTCTGATCCTTTTACATTAAATGTTTCTATATCCTTAAGTTTAAAGTGTGTCTTTTGTAATAGTATGTTTTGACACATCTGCAAATTACTGACCTTTAGCCAATTTAATCTGTTTACATTTAAAATAATTGCTGACATACTTTAGAACAAATCTACCTGTTTTATTTTTGTGATATCTATTTATTGCTACTATTTCTTTTCCTTTCTAAGTACTTATTATTGCAGTGTTCTACTACAACTTATTCATTAGAAATATATTTTTATTTTTCTAGCGTTACCACAAGAATACAAAATGTTTCCATGACTCATCGAACTTTAATATAAATTAGTATTTGTACTACTTTCTGGAAGTTATAAGGACCTTAGAACTTGAATTCATTTGATTTCATACCAACTTTTGACTATTTTAACTGGTATTTACACTCCCAGAATTCATTACTATTATTTGTATCAAACAGTCCCTTATATTTATCCATGTTTTTGTTCTTTACTCTTCTCTGTTCCTTTAAAATTGATCAATTTTATTTTCTTAGAGAACTCATTTAGTTTTTTCACTAGGGTACATTTTCTATTAATGAATTATTGCAAATTATGTTAAGTTGCAATAATATCATCATATGCATTTAATAATTTTTTGGTAGAGTATAGAATTCTGTGTAAGCAGTTGCTTTTTCTTCCCCCGAACCTTGACATTATCACTCAGTTGTCCTCATTTTCAATTTTTTTGTTGAGATCTCTGCTGTTAGTCTTACTGCCTTTTTGTTTTTCTGTACTGTGACTGCTTTTAAGACTTTTCTCTTTGTCTTTGATATGCATATGTGAACTTCACATTTTGATAAGCCTGCTTTATGTCTATAGTACATCTTAGATTTCAATATCTGTCATTAGTTTTATAAAATTATAATTCATTCACTCTTCATATATGCTATCACATTATATCTGTTCTTCTGTGACTCTAATTCCACACATATTACTCATTTTTACTTTGTCTCAAATGCTCTTCATCCTTCTATCTCACCATGCTTTTATCCAGATATAAATAGATGAAGAGAGAATTAGTAACCTAATTCTATCTATTTATAATCAGTTATTTTATTCTCTGTTTTTCACTTCTTTGATGAAACCATCATTTTTAGTTTATCAAACATTTCAATCAATGTATTTTAATTTTAAATTACAGTGAATGCCATGAACTGTGCTAGAGGTGTTAGACATTAAATAATAGCAAGAAATATCTTTATTTAAGAATGAGGAAAATAAATGCAAAAATAACACTGTAATACTCACTTTCCCTTCATCTCTTGGGCTATCACTTAAATGTACAACTGGACCTGGATGAGTCTTTGTGGATCTGTTAAATCAATTTAAAACAGTAATTAAAAAATAAACATTAAAATACCATACTGTTAGGAATTGGAAAAATTAAGATTATACTGGAATACACTCTTAATATTCTAGAGTTTAGCTTAGATTCACTTAACTTTTGAGTTGTTTTACTTTAAGATTACTTTTCTCTCTTCTACTTACTCTATTAAAGGAGGCGTGATATTTTTTAAAAATCAGGTTTAAGAACATAGACCCACATAACAATGGATTCTGTATTAGGCATTTGTTGCCAAATCTGGGCCTCTGAAAGTTTGAAATTAAACTTTTACCTCTTCAGACAAAGAACAACTTTCAAAGCCATAAGGCTGATGCTATAAACCTGCTTCAACCAAAGTACAAAGTACATACCCAATTTAAAATTTTCTTTTGATATAAAATCTCCTACAAAAAGTCCAGATTTATAAGAAAACTAATTCCATTCCTTATAGTCAACCTTTGTATAGCCACTTCCATTGATAATGACAAGTGGATTATGGCCACATTTAGTTTTATGGAAAAATAATAATTATCAGTTCACATACAGGGTGGGGCAAAAGTAGATTTATAGTTGCAAGTACATGAGTTTATTTTTGTATTATTAATTTCTAGAGGCCCAGTACACAAATTAATGCACAGATGGGGTCCCTTAGCGTGGCCTGTTGGGATTGGGCTGAAACCAGCAGTCCAATTCCGCCTGCCACTTCCACTCATCCCAGCACTGCTGCACCTGTGGCAGGCTTGCACCCCGTCAGTCCTGATTGGGAGAGGCTTGTGCCTCCACAGCAGCACTCACCAGCCATGAGTGAGCCCAGCACCCAGTGCCCATCCCAAAGGGGGTAGGAGAGGCCAGCACATGATTTCCATGTGTAACTTTTAGAATTAATATTTTATCACCAAATTTTGTATATATACCGCTAATTACCTGTATTATTTGGAGATTGTAAAATTATCATATGTTAATACTACAATATCTATTTTTAAAAGCCTTTGTTTTCTAATTATTTTGGTTGAACTTTTCACTCATATTAATCATAAATTAGCCATAATGTTTCAAATAACTACAATTTATATGTTATATAACTATATGAAATATTTAATGTCAATAAAGTGATATTCAAGTCCAGACTTACAGTTCAATTGCCTTGTTCCACATGATGACATATCCAGAAAGAATGAAAGATTCAATATTTACAATATGTGTATTTCCTCTTTCTGTTCCAACATAGAGCCATTTACTCTGGAAAGGTAGATGACAGTAAGTAATTCTGAAAGAAAAAAAAATTACAATGAAAATATCTAACTTTATGTCTGGTCAGCATGATAGCATTAATTTTCCTTAAACTTATTATGTAGTGATAGCTACATAAACAACAAAATGTACTATATACTCAAGTAGCATTTAGTTATTAGTGAGAGTATAGGATAACAATATAATTTAAAAAACCATAATGATAATGCCCACTATTAAATAAGTACCTAACCAGTTTAGGCACTAATATTATTTCTAATTCTGAAAATAGCACTACAAGACAGACATATACTTCTGTTTTACAAAGAGAAAAGCTAAAGTAAAATTCTTTTATTTTTACTTGTCTAGGACTGACAGCTAATAAGTGGCAAAACTGGAGTTAAAATCTATTCTTGGTTGGTTGTAAAATTACCATCTTTCTACCAAGCTACACTGTTTGCTTGTGTGTGTGTGTGTGTGTGTGTGTGTGTGTGTGTGTTTTGTTGTTGTTGTTGTTGTTTTTAGTAATGTTCAGTTCAAATTAGGTACATTTAAAACATAAATTTCAGAGTCGTCAGAGAGTTAGTTTGTCTACTTAAGATGATAAATTATCTACTTTTTATTCATATGTGTGGCATCTAAGTAATATAAAGAAAATTTATAAGGTCAGGGATACACTGTATTTATTCCCTTTTGTTTGTTTGTTTGTTCTGCCTCATCTTCACAATGGACTTTCTGGCCAACTCTGGGAGCCTGTTTCATAGCCAGGGCAACCATGACTTCTATACATGAAATCTGGACACTTAACAGAGTCTTCTTTTCAGAGCATCATCAGTCTTTCTAGTTTGACCTACTCATGCTCTTTAATAACTCTTAAAAAGGACAATAGGGTCCTAGCTGGTTTGGCTCAGTGGATAGAGTATCAAGAGCATTGTGGGCTCGATCCCTAGTAGTGGGGGATGCAGGAGGCAGCTGATTGAAGATTATCTCTCATTATTGATATTATTGATGTTTCTAGCTCGCTTTTCCTCTCCTTTCCTCGCTAAAATCAATAAAAATATATCTTTTTAAAAAAAGGAAAAAATTAAATTATATAACAATTCTTAAGCTTTAGTATAAGTAAATATCTCATTAATATGCATATTCCCAAATTCCAGCTACACAAATTGTGACTCCATGGGATGGGACATATGACTAGTATTTTTAACTAGTATTCTCAGTACTTGCTATTAAAAATTAAACCTCTAGACCAGCAGCATGAATATCACCTGGAAGCTTAGTAGGACTTAGAATCTCAGCTTCCACTTCAGAATCAGAAAATGCATTTTATGAAGAACCTCAGGTGAGTCATATACACATTACTGTTTCAAAAGCACTTCTCTAGGTCAGTGGTTGGCAAACTCATTAGTCAACAGAGCCAAATATCAACAGGACAATGATTGAAATTTCTTTTGAGAGCCAAATTTTTTAAACTTAAGCTTCTTCTAATGCCACTTCTTCAAAATACACTCACCCAGGCTGTGGTATTTTGTGAAAGAGTCACACTAAAAGGGCCAAAGAGCCGCATGTGGCTCCCGAGATATAGTTTGCTGACCACGGCTCTAGGTGATTCTTATACAAATAATCTATAAACTACATTATAAGGAACACTGTTCTGTGGCTGACTACTGCTTACTCTCAACTTTCAGAATGAGAACCTAAATTGGTAAGTTAATAGTGGGGATAATGCATTGTCACTATGTAGTCACCTAAAAACAGCGGATGATAATTACGATGATGATGATAAGCTACCCTAAGATCCTTTCAGCATCGTAAGTCAAAGACTGATACTTAGGAATTTTTATGAAAAAAAAAAAAACTCAAATCATATGAAAAAATATATAAAATTTCTTTAAGAAAAGCATCTGATAAATTTTGTATAATATTCTACTTAGCTAGAACTGTAACACAAGAGACAAAATTAAACAGATAAGTAAAAATTTAGTTGAATTTCATTCACAGTACTAATGGGCTATTAATCAAGAAACCAGACAGGAGAAAAAAAACTGACTCAATTTTGTTGTCTATAGTTAGTTGTAAAATATCAAACATAAGACAACTTTTAAAAATAAATCTAATCTCTGCAGTTTCATAGGGAATAAGATATAACTCCTAACAAATGAAACTCTGAAAAGTTTGTTCTTATTCTCCTACAGCAAAAGAAATATTTTCTACCTTTATTTAAATTCATAAATTTAAATTTATATATTGAAACAGAGGTATGGGTACATGGAACAGACTGACAGCTGTTGGGGATGGAGAGGGCTGGATGAAAGAGGGTGAAGGGATTAGCCAAAGAACATATATGTATAAACTATAGACACAGACAACAGTGTGATGATGGCCAGAGGGAAGGGGAGTGTGGGGTTTGGGTGGAGGTAGGCAATGGCAGGGAGTTGGAATGAGGACATCTATAATAGTGTCAATAATAAAAATGAAGTTTAAAAAATTTATAGAATATTTAATTTCTGAATGACAGAATTGTGTTAGTGAAGGCCATGTGGGAAGCAAGAATAAATCACTAATTACTGACCAACAAGAACTAATCAACCTATATAGAAAAATCTGATCAATTAGGGAGAAATAGGTATTCTTTTCTAGCATCCACAAACATATACCAAGATAGACCACCTAATATATTCCCACATCCTGATCTAAAAAGCAAACCTCAACAAATTTAAAATAATTCAAGTCATGTAGAATGTGTTCTCTAAAGACAATGGAATCAAGCAAGATATCAATTTTTTAAAAGCACAAGAGAAATCTCCAAATACTTGGAACTAAGCAACACACTTGTAACTAATGGAACTAAGAAGGCATCATAAGAAAATTAAAAAATATACATTGAAGTGAATGATACTGTAGATATAATAAATCAAAATTTGGAATATAGCTAAAACAATGCCTAAAGAGAATTTATAGAACTAAATACTTATATTAGAAAAGAGAAAAAGTTTCAAATCAATAACTAAGTTCCAACCTCAAGAGCTTAGAAAAATAAGAGCAAAATAAACACAAACCAAAGAGATAAAACAAGAAAATAAAGAGCAGAAATCAATGATATTAAAAACAGAAAAACAATGGAGAAAAATCAATGAAATAAAAAGCAGTTTCACTGAAAACTTTAATGAAATTGAAAAATCTTCAACAAGACAGACAAGAAAAAAAAGAAAGAAAAGATAATTTACCAATAGTAGGAGTAAAATAAGGAATGACTGATCACACAAGCTTAAACATGATGATAACAGCTCTACACAAGTATAAGTGATAACTTAAATAAAATGAACCATTTCCTCATAAAACACAGATTAGCCCATCTCTCCAAATCTGAAATAGATTGATTAGTGTTGAAACAATTAAGTAAAATTAATAATTTTTAAATTTCAGAAAAGAAATAAAGCTTCAGGATCAAATGGTTTCATCACTAGAGATTCTATCAAACATTTAAAGAACAATTAGCAATTCTAACAATCTTTTCCAGAAACACGAGAGAAAACTTCCCAATTCATTCTATGAAGATACGACTACCTGAGAGTAAACTCAGATAAAGACAATAAAAAAAGAAAACCAGACTGCCAGCGTGGCTCAGTCATTGAGCGTCGACCTGTGAACCAGGAGGTCACAGTTTGATTCCCAGTTGGGGCACATGCCTGGGTTGTGAGCTCTATCCCTAGTGTGGGCTGCAGGAGGCAGCTCATCATTGATGTTTCTCTCTCTCTCTCCCTCGCCCTTCCTCTCTTAAATCAATAAAAATCTTTTTTTTAAAAAAGAAAAAGAAAAAACAAACTAGTTTAAAGACATTCATTTTGGGGGGTCTATTATAACTTAAAAAAGGTGGAGGCGGTGAAGAATACATAGTATTGGAAGCTCTAGCCAGTGCAAGAAAGGAAATAAAGGCATGTAGGTCGAAAAAAAGAAAAGTTCCCTATTTGCAGATGACATATATAATGGTCTAGTTAGAAAATCCCAAGAAATCTATAAAGTATCTCTTAGAATTAATATTAATTCAGCAATATTTCATCATATAAGAAAGATAAACATATAAAACTCAATTGTATTTCTATATATTTATATGAAACCTGTAAAAGCTGAAATTTAAAGTGCAATACCATTTAAAATCACTTAAAATACGATATACTGAGACAGAAATATAAAAAGCAATTATATAACTTATATGCTAAAAACCACAAAACCTACATGAAAGAAATAAAAGATCTAAGAGATATACTGTTTTCATGGATTTTAATATTCAGTATAATAAAAATGTTAATTCATGCTTTTATAAAATTCTGAAAATATATTTTTATAGATATGCTTATTCTAAAATTTATATGAAAAGGCAAAGAAACTAGAATAGTTAAAGCATTTGGAAAAAAGAAGAATAAAGTAGGAGACATTAGTCTACCCAATTTCAAGACCTAATATATACCTACAATAATCAAAATTGTGTGGCATTGGCAGAGAAATAGACACATAGATCAATTGAACAGAACAGAGAACACAAAAAATAAACCCACTTAATATATCCAACATTCTTTTGACAAATGTGTGAGACAATTGAATGAAAGAGGTCAATAAATGGTAGTGGAGAAATGAATATCTATTGAGACAAAAATGAATCTCCAGCTACACTTCAAACCTTACACAAAAATTAACTCAAAACAGAGCATATATTTATATATCAAATATAAAACTTTTAAAAAATAGGAGAAACTTCTTGGGAACTAGGACTAAGCAACCAACTTTTAGATTTTATGTAAAAGTATGGTCCATAATGAAATAATTAATAAATTGGGCTTCATGAAAATTTAAAATATTTTTTCTCTGTAAGACCCTATTAAAAGGGTCTTGATACTCTATCGACTGGGAGAAAATATCTACAAACCACACATCCAAGAAAGGACTAGAAAATTTATCTAGAATAACATGTAAAATTCCTAAAACTCAATGGTTAAAACAAATAGAAGAGAAAGGCCTAACAAACTAAAAATCAATACTTTTACTGCAGCTAGAAAAGAATTAAAGTCTCAAGAAAAACTACATTCCCCAAATCTTTTATTTTTTAATTTATTTTTTCTCATTTTTTATTAAGGTATTATATGTGTACACACCTTACTAATCTTAATATAAAAATTATAAGAAAAACCAAAAATCAAAGGAGACAAAATCAAGGACACTATAGAAATATGAATAAAAACTCCAGAGATAGAAAAAAATAAACTCTTGTAAAGTAAATACAAGTAATTTAAGGTCTGATATCATAATCTACATACTGAATTTTACTTGAAAGCCATATAAAATGTCTCTATGTTTTCCCCAACATTACACAATTTATGATTAATTAGAGGCCCAGTGCATGAAATTCATGCATGGAGGGGGGTGGTATTCCTCAGCCTGCCCTGCACCCTCTCCAATCTGGGACCCCACAGGGGATGTCCTGTGGGATTGAGCCTGAACTAGCAGGCAGACATCCCTCTCGCAATCCGGGATGACTGGCTCCTGCATGATTGCCCCTAACCTCTCTGTCTGCCTGATCATCCCTAACCACTCGCCTGCCTGCCTGCCTGGCTGATCACCCCTAACCCCTCTATCTGCAGGCCTGACCACCCCTACCTAGCCCCCCTTCCTGCCTGATAACCCACCCCTAACTGCCTCTGCCTGCCTGCCTGATTGCCCCTAACTGCCCTCCCTTCTAGCCTGATCTTGACCCCAACTGCCCTCCTCTAGTGACATGACCTCACCCTCAACTGCCCTCCCCTGCCAGCTCAATTGCCCTTAACTGTCTCTGCCTCGGCCCTCACCACCATGATTTTGTCCGGAAGGAAATCGGATGCCTGGAAGATGGCTAGTCAACCTAGTCTAATTAGCATATTACCCTTTTATTAGTATAGATCATAGCAAGGGCTGTTAACATGCATAAAATGTGAATGTTTGACCTTATTCATTTTTCAGATTATGCACTACAGCAGTGTTTCCCAAACTTTTGACATATATGTACCCCTTTATAAATTTCATAACGCTGAGTACCCCTCGTCAAAATAAATAAATAAATAAATGGATGGATTTTAATAACAATCAATATATATATATATATTATTCATATTTCTATATATACATACACAAAATAATAAACGAAAAATAAAATTATTCATAATAAAATATGAATAAAAGTTACATTATATATAACATTTATTTGCACACCAGACCATCTCACGCCTCACAAAACTGTCTTGACTTGACTCATGAGAACATAGACTTAGGCACAGCTAAGCATGGTGCAGTGCATATCCCCACCAAACTCCGGTGCAATGCATACCCCCATCAAACTCTTCCCATACCACTGGGGGGTACGCGTACCACACTTTGGGAAACACTGCACTATAGAAATCAAAACAGTTTCTCTTCCATATTTAGGTTTAAAATCAGATTTTACAGGAGTCATCCATCCAAAGCAGCTGAAATATCTAATTCTCAAAAATCAAAGGCTGATTGCTATCTTTAAAGATTATAAGACCAAAGGCTGAAGTACTTTAATAAAGAAAGAAAAAAAAACCTTAAAATTTATAGTATAAATTGTGATAGTGAATCATTATTCTCTAGTCAATGATTATTCTCAAATTTAAGATAATGCATTTCTTTTTCAAAAAGATATATATCATATTTTTGTAAGCATTAAAATAGGCAATGCATACAAAGTTCCTATGATTTAAATTTTTCCAAAATCTGTCAGCTTGCATTTTTATGTTACTTCCAATTAAATCCACCTCATTTGAGACAACTAAGCACTGGCCCATAGGTCCAAATGACACCCTTTCTCTATCTGCAGCCTACAGGTTGGAGTTTCATAATCAGCCTTTCTGTTTTCTGAGCACCAAGCTACTGGAAGAAAATTCAAGTTTGTACATTTCCCCCCCACAGGTGAGAAGTATTTATAATAGATTTGTATTTGTTTTCAATTTTTAGTTCTCTCTCTCTTTTTTTTAACCCTCACCCAAGGATGTATTTTTTCTTATTTTGTTTTATCCTGCCTCCCCACCACTTCCATCCTAGGTCTCCACTACCCTATTCTCTGTGTCCATGGGTTATGCATACATGCACACAAATTCTTTGGTTGATCTCTTCCTACTCACCCACCTAGGTTCAACAATCTGTTCCATGCTTCTATGTTTCTGGATCTATTTTGTTAATTCATTTTGTTTATTAGATTCCACATATGAGTGAGATCATGTGATACTTGTTTTTCTCTGACTGGCTTATATTGCTTAGCAAAAATGACCTCACACCTGTCAACAAATCAAACGATGATGAGGGCTGGTGAGAATATGGAGAAAACGGAAACCTAGTACACTGCTGACAAACATAATGGCAGACTGGTGCAGTCATTGTGGAAAACAATATGGAATTCCCTCAAAAAATTAAATACGGAACTGTCATTTGACCCAGTGATCCCACTTCTAGGAATATAGCCAAGAAACCCAAAACACCAATCAGAAAGGATGTACGCACATTTTGCAAGTGCTAAGATCTGGAAACAGCCCAAGTACCCATTAGTAGGTGAGTAGATAAAGAAGCAGTGATATATTTATACCATGGAATACCATGCAGCAATAAAAAAAAAAAAAGAAGGATCAATTTTGTGCTCTTTAGACATTTAAAAGAAAAAAAAGGTTTTATTTTTTTAACTTTTAGGTACACATTGTGGCTTAACAGACTCAGATCCCTTTACAGAACCCTGGTTTTTAGCAAGGAGAACAAAAATGTTATGAATTATCCAGTAGTAGATGACTAAATCTATATCAAACATGAATTTCCTGTGAAAATTAACTATAATAAAATAATCATAAATATTAGATTATTTCTAGCTGTTATGATTATGAAAAAGGTCTTTGAAAAGTTAACCTATAATTTGTTCAGGAAATAATTTTATTGTATATAAATAAATTGTTTAACTCACACATTCTTACCGTTCTCGATTAAATTTAAGAGAATGAAGAATAGCTGGTCTTTTTTGTCTAAGGTTCCATAAATGAAGTGTATCATCTGAACCTGCACTGACCAAAGCACCCTGAAATAAAAAGAAGACAAATTCAGCAAGTGAATTATTTACCTTAGGAATTTTTGTGAAGAAAAAACAACAAACTAGTTTACTGAATTTTTCATTGCTTGAAGAGTTATTTGTATCTATATAACCTAGAAATATAAGGAAGTTCAACTGCACATAACTCAATCAGGACGGATAAGAATGCTGAAGTAGAAGAAACAAGTAAACTTTGGAATATGTATATACCAATAGAAAGGAATATGTATAGTAATTAAATATCATGATGACTATGAAAGGTTTTTTCTATTGTCTTTGAAAAAAACCTTTTTATTTTCCTGCTATTTACACATGTACTATATAACTTTGCAGAGAAGCAAATATCCAACCTGTCTACCTGCCTGATTGGTGGTGGGGGCCGAGGCAGAGGCAGTTAGTAGTTTTAAAATTCAATCTTAGTTCATATAAAAGTCCTCCATTTATAAGAATTTTCTATATACTATAGTTAAAAAATATATATTCTTCCTAAAAAGTATATTTGGTATAATTTTATTGTTTTTATAGTTCAAAAAGTTTCATCTATAATAAAAAACACACATTTATAATAAAAGAAAATATTTTTCCAACTAGAATTCAGTACAACTTCAAAAATAATGTTGAGATTCTTTTTATACAAAACCTCCAAATACAAATAAGTCCTATTTCAAATACAATAGGCTATTTTCTAGTTAATAGGGCAGATACCATACCTATATATATATATAAGCCTAAGTGACAATTATGACTGAACAACCGGAACTACTGGTAGACCAGAAACTATGATGTGCACTGACCACCAGGGGTCAAACTCTCAATGCAGGAGCTGTCCTCTAGTGGTCAGTGCACTCTCACAGCCAACCTCCTGCAATCCCTCTACCCCTCCCTCCCTCTGGCTGGCAGGCCCCAATTGGCCCAGTCCCGATCAGCCTGGCCCCAATCGGGACTGGGTGAGACAGCCCAAATCGGCTCTGATTGCCAGCCAGACCTAGGGACCACACCCATGCTCAAATTCATGCACCAGGCTTCTAGTACCAGGCTTCTAGTGTGTGTGTGTGTGTGTGTGTGTGTGTGTGTGTGTGTTAAACTATTTATTTCACTGAGTTCAGTAATATCATCTTAAATGACATTAGAACTTTTACAATTATGAGTTTCCCAGCTAAAAATGTCACTGCTTGCCTAAAGCTTGACAAAGCCTATAGCTACTCTAGAGTATCAAAATGTGTTCTTACAGAATCATGGTGATCCTGAGATACCTAAAATTCTTTCCATATTTTCCAAAGTACTCTATTACAAGTAATGTTTCATTAGTTTATAACATCAATCACAGATATCAAAATCATTATCCCATTTAGATGCTAGGAAGAACTATATTAAAATTCCTAAAATATATTTCTTCTTCAGGAATTAGAGAAGATAGGAATCTAAGTGTTTTTTCATAAGAATTCCTAAGATAAAAATACTCAGGTATCCTATGATGTTCTTTATGTCCATTACCTGTGATTTTAGCCTCAAAAAAGAATCACTTTTAAGACACCAATCATAATAAAAGTATATCCCTTTGAAAATGTTTAATTTGTATAATTTGCATAATGGTATATAAATGTAGAAATACACATGTTCAAAGGGGTATTTCTTGATATATACACTTGAATATGAACTCACAGATAAATACATTCCATGCAATAAAATGTACCCTATACAAACTGTCAAATTATTAGGATTGCTTGAAAGTGCTTAATTAGTTAAAATTGTTACTATTTAAATATAAGATACTGATCTCATTTCTCAGGAAAATAGAAATTCATTTGGGATAGGGTGAGGATAAAAAGTAATATAGGAAATTAATAAAACATTCTTCACAATAAATAGTTATGTTCTATCCCAAATATATAATATGCTAAAGGCAATGGAATTAAAGCAACATATATCAATAATATTTTAGAGTAATAGCTAAGTAAATCTAAGCAGGAAGTCAGTATTATTAATTCTCTGACAAAACTAGGAAGTAATTTATCATTGGAGGGAAATGAACAAGATCAGTGAGCATAAGAGTACCAACAGAGATAGGGCACATGAACACATTATTAGTGTAACGAGGGCTCATTTACAAGCAAAGTGAATATATAAGAAGCATGACTACAGAAGATCTATGAAAAGATTAAAAACTATGAAAACAGCAGTCATGAGTTCAGAAACTTGGAATTTTGGGGATAAGTATAGAAGTAGAGTGTGAAGTGGTAAGAGTGCTGTTGGTGACAGGATGTAAGCTGACAAGGTCCTTGCATCTGAGGGGGCTAGCAGGGCTGGCCCCGTACCCAAACAGTTTTCCCTGACTTGTTTGGATGGCGATTATCAGTAGAATGAAAGTAACCTTTGTAGAATGAGAACAATCTTTCATGTCTTGCCAAGAAGTCTGTAATTATCTACCGAGATTTGCCGTACTAAGAATTTGTCCTTCGGCTCTATCTCTCCTTTATAGATTGAGAGGAACAAAGAATACACTCCTCTTAACAGACTTTCTAATTAATGTTTTGTGTATAAAAAGTATTGTGCAGTTAATAAATTTGCTACAGTCCGTCAATGGCTACAGTTCCTTGAGGACCAGTAGTCCTCTCGACCCCGCTTTCCTGTCTCTCTTTCTTTTCTCAATTCCCACCTCCCTACCTCAGCCTGGATCAACCTGCCAGGCTGGCCTTGGCAGAGTGTGAAAGTAAGTAGTTTAGGATAAACATGTAAACAATGGAAGGATGTCCAATGCTCATCTTTATATTTTCTTAGTTATATAGCACAGAGGAAAGTATAAGACTATGAAGACAATTCTCAGAAAATCAGACCCAGAGGAAATACTAGGAAACAATTTATGCCAGCCAGTACACATGCAGAAGGAAAAAGGCTGAGATCTCTCAAGCAGTAAAAATGAGATTTCAAAAAGGTTGTCATTATAAATACTAATGACTATTATAATAAAACTAGTTGCCTGGTGCATTAAATCCGTGCATGCAGGGGGTGGGGGGGTTCCCTCAGCCTGGCCTGCACCCACTCCAATCTGGGATCCCTCTCACAATCCAGAATCACTGGCTCCTACGCGCTCACCTGCCTAAGTAAAGCACCTAACTACTCTCCCCTCCTGGCCTAAACCTCCTAACCACCTATGTGCTCTCTCTTCCTTTCTGCACCTTAAGACCCTGGTGCAGGAATGCTGAGAGCTCTCGGCTGAAGCCCCATCCCTGTCCTGACACCCCCACTCTGAGCCAGGCAGTGCCATGGGCCTGCACACAGGTGTGTAGCCTGGTTGTGACTGTGACAACATTAGGACCAATTAGCATATTACCTCTTTATTATATAGATGATTTTTAAATGTTTTTCCTTTCCTATGGGAAGAGAAATTTGCAGTGGTGTGGGGTTTTTTTTTTCTTTCTCTTAACTGTTTTGCCCTTGCTTTTATTTGCTAAATCCAATTCATAGGACCTTTCAATTACAAACACTCACTGAGGCTGCGATGCAGGTGGTGATGCAGTTTTGTGGAGGTTGGGGAGAAACTGTGAAATGGTGAACAGGGAGAGGTGACCAGGAATCTGGCACTGTCTATTTCTGGACTCTCCAAACTTAAGCAGCCATTTTTATCCTGAAGAGCCAGCCCCTTCCAGCAGCCTTAGTGTACCTAGTGCAGCTGTACCCAGCCTCAAGCTTTACAGATAATACAAAGACTCTGAATAGCCCAGGAAGCCCTCAAGGACTGGGTTGAGGGGCCATTTGGTCCAGAAACTTACAGCAACACCCCCACCTAAAGCTCATGTCTGACAGCAGGCAAAGTGGGCAGATTGGTCCCACCTGCTTGCAACTAAGGCTGTGGAGACAGACACAGAGGAATAGTGGATCACTGGGAACTTCAACACGGTGCTGACTACCTAACAGGAAACTGGGAAGTGGCGGACAGACAGTAGGATGGGGTCTTAAACCAGCCCCCTATAAGGCATTAAAACTCGGCTGAAGTGAACGACACATCACTTTTTTACTTTTTATTTAATTTTTTTTTCATTTTTGTTTTTTATCTTTTACGTTTTGGATTATTTTTCTTCTGTAGAGAGTACCTGGGAAGGCACATTAGCATTTCTTTATTGTCAGCTGAATCCAGTGGCATTGGCAGAGCCATGTCCTGGAAATACACCTTGTCAGAGGCAGGAGTGTTGTCAGCTTGACCTTCAGCCCAGGTGCTGGGGGGGGGGGGGGGGGAGGTTCATTATCTAAATCCAGCCAGCATCAGGAATGAATACAACTCGGGCCCATCTAAGAATGCACATAATTTCCTTTGCCTTGACTTTTAGTAAAACTTTCTGGGTTTTGCTGCATAAAATAAGCATGCTGAATTGGCTCTGGGTCCCTGTCTTTTCATCAGAGAACAGTGGTCCCACCCAGCCCCAGATTTTTCCTTCCATCTCTGTGTCTGTCTCTTTCTTTCATTTTCTCAATCCCCAGAAGCCCCTACTCAGGAACAGGGCTGCTCTCTAGCCATGCTGGATATGGAAAAGAGAAAAAAATTTACATTCTTCATTCTATTTTTATTTTTTAACATTATTTTATTTTTAGTTTTTCTTTTTTTATCCTTTTCTTTCTCACTTGTCTCCTTTAAAAAAATTGATTTAAGAGAGGAATAGAAAGGGAGATAGAAACATCAATGATGAGAGAGAATCACTGTTTGGCTGCCTCCTGCATGCCTACCATTGAGGATCAAGCCCACAACCCAGGCATGTGCACTTGACTGGAATTGAACCCTGGAACCTTCAGTCTGCAGGTTGATGCTCTATTCACTGAGCCAAACAAGCCAGGACATTTCTCCCTTTTTCATCCTTTTTCTCTTCTCCTGTCCCCACTTTACTTTTTCTCTCGCCTTTCTTTTTACCCCTTGTTAAGAATTGATCTTCTTTATCTGCTTTCTTGACATTATTATTGTAGTCTCTGTTGGCTTATTCATATCTAATTTCCTCACCCCTGTTCCATGTCCATGCACCCTTCTCTTTTATCTTTCTTCGCTATCCAATTTTTTTAAAGCTTTTGTTTTTTCCTCTCTTGCTCTCTTCTTCTCCTAATTGCTCAATTAGTTTCACTCACTAAACTCAAGCCTATCTTCTCTCTCCTCAATTCTCCTTTTCCAAAAAATAGATATATGAATAAATTAAAATGTTTTGTTTCTTTTATTTATTTATTATTTTGTTTTTTATTTTTCTTCTTATCCACTTATTCTCCTTCTACCTTCCCTATATTGAACCATGGTCCTTCCCCTATTCATTCAATTCCTTAAGCTTACTTTATGTATAATCTCTGCCTCTACAGAGTCTGTCCTCCCCCTTTTTAATGGATCTTTATTTTTTGCATTATTGGTTTATTTGTTTGTTTTATGGTGTTTTCTCCCAATATACAAGTATGTAGTTTTCTCCTTTTTTTTTCCTTTTCTCTCCTACTTTTTTCCTTTTCTCAACATCATTTTTGCTCCCTTTTCTCTCTCCTGATTCTCTTTTCTCTGGTGGTCACTTTAATTGGGGTTATTGGTGTCATGAGTACATTTGTCTTTTGTTTCCTTTGTGTAATGTCTTGTTGTGTTGTATTTTGTGCTGTTCGGTCAATGTGGTACAGAGTGAGCCTCATAACCAGACTTGAGAGGAGACTCCATCCATGAATGGGACAAAAACACTCAAGACCCAACTACACCAAGAGAACCCAAATATCACAAGTAGGGGGCTTCCCAAGGACATGCAACCCAGAAGACCTGAGAGACTGCACCACTGACTCCCACAAAACATCTACTATATAAGACAAACTCAAAAAAATCTGGATGACATAGATACTTGATCTAGTACATACCGTGTTTCCCCGAAAATAAGACATCCTCCAAAAATAAGACCTGACAGATTAATTAAAGAAGGTAGCTGAGACTGGGAGGTCAGGACACAGACCTTTATTGAAGTGGAAAGTGACTCCCGCGGGCTACTTCCAGAGAGAGAGAGAGAGAGAGAGAGAGAGAGAGAGAGAGAGAGAGAGAGAGAGAAAGAGGCTGGAGGGCACCTGGGGTTCTGCTTTTAAGGGGAGAATAGGGGACTTGGGCTTAGGGTACTCGGCACACGCTGACTGGTGGTTAGGGACTTAGGGGCTTAGGAATGGGGGGCTTAGGGTACTTGGCAGGTGCTGATTGGTGGTTCAGAGTTCAAGTATGTCTGGCCACAGGTGGGGTTTGCATCTGTCCATCAATTGAAGGAAGGGAGGGTCTATCAAGACCTACTTACAGGTTTCCTTCTGAGTGAAATATAAGGCTTCCCCCCAAAAAAATAAGGCCCTCAGGCTCTGTCTCAGAATGAAAATTAATTTACTGTAAACTGGTCGCTAGGGCCGCCCCGACTGGCATCTAGCAACCAGTGACGTTATGCGAAGTCCTGATGTCACTGCTATGTGAATGGAGAGAAATCAGCGTGGAAACTTGGTGAAACCTAAACTGCAACAAGTTGTGACTTGGGTGAAGAATTCATGGCAGAAAATCACTGACAGTTGCATTGCAAATGCACTGCGAGCAGGCTACCTTGACAAGAAGTACTCATTTAAAGACAGTGCTATTGCTAAACAGGAGATTTGGTCCACTGATTCTGAAAGAAATGGAGTCACAAGAAATTCACCAGGAAATTCAGGAATTGGATTGTTATGATGATGTTCCAGAAGATGATGACATGATTGTCATTGAATAAATGAGTAAATTCTTGATACTGTAGGATTCACAGTTTGTCTGGTTTGTGTTGACAACTACCGTACCATAAACAGGTAATAAATTTCCTTTATTTTCATTTAACAATAATGTGTAAATTATGGAAAAATAAGACATCCCCTGAAAATAAGACCAAGTGCATCTTTGGGAGCAAAAATTAATATAAGACACTGTCTTATTTTGGGGGAAACTAAGGAATAACAAGAATGAAGAGACAAAGAAACAACCCCATATGAAAGAAAAGAAGGAATCACCAGAAAAGGAAATAAACAAAATGGGGCAAGCAATTTGTCAGAGAAAGAATTCAGAGCCATAGTTATAAGATGCTGTAAAGAGTGGAAGACAAGCAGAAACTGGTTTGGCTCAGTGGTAGAGCATTGGTCTGCAGACTGAAAGGTCCCGGGTTCGATTCCGATCAAGGGCATGTACCTTGGTTGTGGGCACATTCCCCGGTAGGGGGTGTGCAAGAGGCAGCTGGTCAATGTTTCTCTCTCATCGATGTTTCTAGCTCTCTATCTCTCTCCCTTCCTCTCTGTAAAATATCAATAAAATATATATTTTTAAAAAGAATGGAAGACAATTTAACATGAGTAAGAATCAAAAGGAAATGAAGATGAATCAAGAGGCAATGTAGAATGACATAGCTGCTATAAAGACCACAATGGAAAGTATCAACAGTAGACCAGAAGAAGCTGGGGACCACATCAATGAGTCAGAAGAAAAGGTAGATAAAAACACCTAAGCAGAGCAGCAACTGGAAAAATAAAAAGCAGGAGAAGAGCCTAAGGGAGATACGGGACATGAAATGAAACAACATCCGCAGAATAGAGGTGCCAGACTGAGAGAAAGCTAAACAAGTACTAGAAAATCTGTTTGAAGAAATAATGACAGGAAATTTCCCTGATTTTGAAAAAAAAATCACAAAAATCTAAGAATTTCACAGAGTCCCAAACAAGATGAATCCAAAAAGACTGACACCAAGACACATCATAATTAAATCAACAACAAAGTAAGAATCTTAAAGGCTGCCAGAGAAAGACAGAAAGTTATCTACAAGAGATCTCCCTTTAGACTACCAACTGATTTCTCAAAAGAAACACATTAAATCAGATGAAAATGGAATGAAATATAAAAACTGATGCAGAACAAGGGACTGAATCCAAGACTACTATACCCAGCAAGGCTATCATTCAAAATTGAAGGTGAAGTCAGGAGTTTCACAAACAAAAAAAGCATAAGGGAGTTTATTACCGCCAAACCAGCAATGCAATAAATGCTAAAGGGGCTGCTATAAAAAGAAATAGAAAGGGAAGAAGGAATACAGGTACAAAGAATAAAAATGTCTACAAAAAGTACCTATCAATAATAACCTTAAATGTAATGGATTACCGTATTTGCCGGCGTATAAGATGGCTTTTTGGCCCTGAAAAATATGCCTCCAAGTGGGGGGTAGTCTTATACGGCGAGTATATAACAAACTCTGTATTTTTAGTGGAAATGTTAGGGGGTCGTCTTATACGCCCAGTCGTCTTATACGCCGGCAAATACGTATTTTTCAGGGCCAAAAAATCGTCTTATACGCCGGCAAATACGGTAAATGCTTTAATCAAAAGACATAGGGTAGCTGAATGGATAAGAAAACATGACCCATATATTTGCTGTCTACAAGAGACCTACCTCAGAACAAAGAATCACACAGACTGAAAAAAATGAGGAACATTTGTAATAATATGAACAATGAAGATTTATTAAAAATAATAATAATAGAATACCATTTTTATGAAAACTTTGATCACGAATAATACTATATATGTCTCTAAGCATTTAGAATCAAAATATAAAAAAATTATATCAATGAATGGAGAGCGAGAGAGAGAGAGAGAGAAATCCTTACCTCATTGATCAAGAATTGGAGCTGCAGGACAGCTGCACCACTTTCATGTTGGCAATAACAATCAACACCAGGTCTTCCAAGTCTAATATAAATAAAAGTCAAGGCTTCTAACATTTTAATTAGCACTTCTATTAACAAGAAAAACAAATAAACTAACTTACCTAATAACTGATATTTTGCTTTTCAGTTATCCTAACTTTTGTAAATAAAGAGTTGAAAAATCTTAGTTTTTGTTAATGCATGGGATATCAGCAAAATGACCAAATAAGACATCCCTCACAACAAAAATAATCTAGCATCCATACACAGACAAAGTGGCCTTCAAGGAAGCCTACTAGATTTAAGTAGGAGATTATGAAACCCTGGGGCAATCCCAGCATGAAGAGAACCAGGCTCACACCCAGCTCTCCAAAAACAATATGGACAGAGTTCTGTACACCTGAGAATGTGGTTACAGCCCAGTTTGGATTTGGATCTGTCATCAGCAGACACTATACACCAAGGGACCCAGAGGAGTCAAATTCACAAATGGATCAGGTAATATAGGCATAGAGACTTGGTCCTGGTTGTGGACTCAGAAATAGTCTTTGAGCCAGCCCCAGCCTGTTTCTGCTGCAGTGTAGAAGCCCCTAGATGTAAGGCTATGAAATTTGATCAGATTACAGATTCGAGTCTGAAATGGTGGGCCCAGATCTCATAAGGCCCCAATTGGGGCATGTTGGCTGGCCAACCTCCCACTATCTTCTCTTCCCAACAGGCCCAGCCCTGATCCACCCAGATTGGGGCTGGGCCAGCTAGACCCCACCCATGCATGAATTCGTGCACTGAGCCTTTAGTCATACATATGTGTACACCAAACTGCAGAGCACTGAAAAACAGAAAGCGAAACTAATAGAGCTGGAAAGAAAAATAAATACATACAGAAATAGAGTTGGAGAACCAAATTTAATCTACTCTCAGAATTTGATAGAATTAACAGACAAATAAATAAATTAGTGACTGTCAGGAGTCATCTGTGAGGGTGAGAGAATTAGAGAGCTAGGTTATGACTATAAAAGGGCAACATAAGCTGACTGGCATGCACTCAGTGGTTGGGTGTCAACCTATGAACCAGGAGGTCATGGTTCAATTACTGGCTAGGGCACATGCCTGGGCTGCCAGTGGGGGGCATGCAGAAGGCAGCCAATCAATGATTCTCTCTCAACATTGATGCTTCTATCTCTCTCTCTCCCCTCCTCTCTGAAATCAATAAAAACATATTTTTTAAAAAGGGCAACATGAAGCCCTGGCTGATTTTTCTCAATGGTTAGAGCATGGGCCTTCAGACTGAAGGGTTGCAGGTTTAATTCCAGTCAAGGGCATGTACCTTGGCTGCAGGCTAACCCCTGGCCCAAGTTGGAGTGCATGCAGGAGACAACCAATCCATGTATATTTCTCACAACTATGTTTCTCCCTCTCTCTCTGTCTCCCTTCCTTCCTTCTATTCTCTCTAAAAATCAATGGAAATAATATCCTCAGATGAGGATTAAAAATAATAACAGCAGCAGAGGTCGGTTTGTCTCAGTGGTAGAGTGTCAGTCTGTGGACTGAAGGGTCCCGGGTTCGATTCCGGTCAAGGGCATGTACATTGGTTGTGGACACATCCCCGGTAGGGGGTGTGCAAGTGGCAGCTGGTCGATGTTTCTCTCTCATCGACATTTCTGGCTCTCTATCTCTCTCCCTTCCTCTCTATAAAATATCAATAAAATATATATTTAAAAATAAACAAAATAAAAAAATAATAACAGCAAAAAGGTAAAATGAGGAATCACTGTGATGACAGAAATGATCTGTATTTTGAGTGTATCAATATCAATAACTTTGTTGTAATATTACACTATAGTTTAACAAGATGTTACTATTAGAAGTTGGGTAAAGAATACATGGAATTTCTCTGTATTATTTCTTATACAGATGGCAAATATTTTATATGCATAATAGAGGCCTGGTGCATGGATTCGTGCACCAGTGGGGTCCCTCAACCTGGCCTGTGAGGATCAAGCCAAATCCGTGCACCAGGCCTCCAATGTCCCCTGAGGGCTCCTGGATTGTGAGAGAGTGCAGGCCAGGCTGAAGGACCCCACTGGTGCACAAATCCGTGCACCGTGCCTCTAGTAAGAATATTTTTAAAAAATAGGTCAATAAATTTGACAATGCTGGTTTTCACAATTGTTAGTTCTAAAGAAACAATAATTTTTATGTGGTTACAAATATATACACTCACCTTAATACTTAAGGAAATATAATTGTTATTAATATAGCAAGTAATGAACAAAAACTTAAGGATACATTCGTATAGCACCTGTTCTCGTCCCAATAGCCAAGATTTTCTGAACTGGATCAAAGGCTAATGCTGTGGGCTGATAAGGAAAACCATGCCGGACTGTCTGAAAGAGAGAAAATAGTAAAAATAATCACCAGGGAAATACAAATACCACTATCCAAACACTAGGATGATTAAAATAATATTCTTTTTTGCTTAAAAAAAGCCTAGGATAAAATGTTAGGAGTGTAAAATAACACAACCATTTTGGAAAAATGTCTTATAATTTCTTATAAAATTAAATATATATTTGTCTTATCACCTAGAAACTCCATTTATATGTGTGTACCCAAGAAAATAAAGAACAGATGTACAACATCTATATGTACAACAATCCTATATGATAAATTCTAATGTGATAAGTGTCCAGTTGACTGGTTGGCTGTTCAACCAATCAAAGCATAATATGCTAAGACCGCTCAACTGGTTGATATGACAACGAACTGACCACCAGGGTGCAGACACTCAACTGGTAGTTTAGCTTACTGCTGGGGTCCGGCCGATCGGGACTGAGTGAGACGAGCTTGCTAACCTCCTGCATCCCTGATCATGCACCAGTGGGGTCCCTCGGCCTGGCCTGCACCCTCTCACAATCCAGAACCCCTCAGGGAATGTTGGAGAGCTGGTTTCAGCTCAATCCCACAGGCCAGGCCGAGGTACTCGTCTGGTGCATGAATTCATCCACTGGGCCTCTAGTAATTAGTATAAGTATGGCCCTAACAACTTTATATACAACAAACTAGAAACAGTCAAGATGTCCAAGAACAAGAGACTAAAAAAACCCAAAAAACTGTCATATACTAATAAAATAGAATACTACTAAACAATTAAAAACTACTGACAGGTGCAACGACATGGATGATTCTCAAAAACGTTATGCTAAATAAAAAAGCAATATGCAAAAGAGTGAATATAGTCTAATCACATTCAACTAAAATATGATGGGGGAAAAAAATCAGATCAGTGGTTGACCTGAGCAGCAGTGACTGGGAAACGATATGAAGGAACTTTATTGAGTGAAGTAATATTCTATATCAAATGTCCATCAGTAGACCAGTGGATAAAAAAAAAGCTGTGGTACATTTACACAATGGAATACTATATGGCCATAAAAAAGAAGGAATTCTTATCTTTTGCAACAGCCTGGATGAACCTGGAGAGCATTATGCTAAATGAAATAAACCAGTCAGAAAAAAATACAAGTATTATATGATTTTACTTTAGTTAACTAAATGAATAAGCAAAATAGAGACATACTCATAGATAGAGAGCAGACTGACAACTGTCAGGTTGTGCAGGGTGAAAAATGTGAAGGGATTAAGGAAAAAAAACCTCACAGACACAGACAGCAGTATGGTGGTTACCAGAGGAAAAGGGGATGGGAGGAGGTAGACCAGGATAAAGAGGAGATAAATGGTGATGGCAGGAGACTTGAGGTGGTAAACATGTAATACAATATACAGATGATGTATTATAGAATTGTACACCTGAAACCTATGTAATTTTACTAACCAATGTCAACCAAATAAATTCAATTAAAATGTTTAAAAAGGCGTGTTAAACTCTTAATTATAATATGAATGTTAAGGGGTGAAAAAATGTTAAAAATAACTTTAGCCCTCAGTGGCTAGAGCACTGGCCACACAAACCAAAGGATCGTGTGTTTGATTCCTGATAAAGAGCACATCCCTGGATTGCAAGTTAGATCCTCAGCCCTGGCAGGCCATCAATGGATGTGTCTCTCTCACATTGATGTTTCTCTCTCTCTTACACACCCTCCCTCCCTCTCTCTTTTCCACTCTCTTTCTTTCCCTCCCTCCCTTCCATTCTAACTAAAAAATCAGTGAAAAAATATCCTCAGGTGAAGATTAACACAAATAAATAACTCTACTGCAATTTAGTAACAAATACACAACATAAAAAGAAATATTTTTTTAAAAATCTATACTAATAAAAAGGTAATATGCTAATTCGACCAGACATCCCTCTGGGAAAAGCCACAGTGGCAGAGGCTGAGACAGAGGTTGTTAGGGGGATCAGACTAGCAGGGGAGAGCAGTTAGGGGTGACCAGGCTGGCAGGCAGAGCTGTTAGAGACGATTAGGCAGACAGGCAGGCGAGCACTTAGAAGCTAGTGGTCCCGGATTGTGAGAGGGATGTCCAACTGCCAGTTTAGGCCTGATCCCACTGGAACCTAAATGGGCAGTCAGACATCCCTAGGGGTCCCAGATTGGAGAGGGTTCAGCCGGGCTGAGGGACCCCCTCTCCCCCACACCAGTGCATGAATTTTCATGCACTGGGCCTTTAGTAAGAGTATAATAAGGGAAGAAGAAAAGAATTGAACTGGTATGTGAATGAAGATAGGATGCTATAAGAAAAAAAAAGAGGAATTATTTTGTCTGAGACATTTTACATAAATTTCATGATAATCACAAAATAAATCCAGAGCTGAGATATGAAATACAAAAACAGACTAAATGAAGAAAAACATCATAGAAAACCACCAAACTAAAATAACAAACAGAAGCATGAGGGAAACAAAACAATGGAGATATGGAACAACCAGAAATCAAAAAATAAAATGACTGTAGTAAGTCTTCACATACCAAAAACCAACCTCAATGTTAATGAATTGAACTCACCAAAGGTATAGAATAGATGGATTGATTAAAAACAACACCCAATTATATGTGACTTCAGAAGATTCATCTCAGCTCCAAAGACAAACATAGGCTCAAGTGAAAATGTGGAAGAAGATACTCCAACCAAATGGTATCCAGAGAAAAGCAGATGTAACCATATTTAAATAAGACAAAGTCGCCGAAATGGGTTTGGCTCTGTGGATAGAGTGTAGGCCTGCGGACTGAAAGGTCTCAGGTTCGATTCCCGTCAAGGGCATGTACCTTGGTTGTGGGCACATCCCCAGTAGGGAGTGTGCAAGAGGCAGCTGATTGATGATTCTCTCTCATTGATGTTTCTAACTCTCTCTCCCTCTCCCTTCCTCTCTGTAAGAAATCAATAAAATATATTTTAAAATAAATAAATAAATAAATAAATAAATAAATAAATAAATAAGACAAAGCAGATTTCAAAACAAAAAAGGTAAGAAGAGACAAAGATGGATATTTTATAATAATAAAGAAGATAATCCATCAGGGAGACATAACATTTTAAGTATATATGCATCCAACCTAGGAGCAACAAAATATATAAAGCAATTTTTAACATACTTAAAATATGACATAGACAGCAGACAATAATAGTAGGAGACTTTAACACTCCACTTACACCAATGAATAGATCATCCAGCTAGAAAGTCAACAAGGAAACATCAGCCATAAATGAAACATTATACCAGATATTTATATAACTTCCCATCCCCAAAAGACAGAATACATTCTTCTCAAGTGTACATGGAAAATTCTCAAGGATAGACCATATGTTAAGACACAAAACAAGTCTCCATAAATTTAAGAAGACTAAAATCATATCAAGCATCTTTTCTGATCACAACTGTACAAAACAAGAAAACTATAAGAAGAAAGCTGGAAAAATAACAAAAATGTGGAGACTAAAAAACATGCTAGTGAACAACTATTGGGTCAATAAAGAAATAAAATAAAGTTAAACATACATAGAGACAAATGAAAATGAGAACACAACATACCAAAATCTTTAGGATGCAGCAAAAGTAATATTAAGAATGAACTTTATAGCAAATAGGCCTACCTTGAGAAACAAGAAAAATCTGAAATATAAAAAAAACTATCATGGAGAGGGAACCAAGATGGCGGCATAGGGTATATGCCTGTACTCACAGCCTCCCACAACTACATCAAAATTCCAACTAAAATATAAAACAATGATAATCCGGAACCACTGGAAAGCTGGCTGAATGAAAGTAAAGAAGAAAGCACACTGAGACTGGTAGGAGATGCGGATGCACAGAATGGGTGGGTCCAGCACCCAAAGTTGCCACTTTTTTTTCTTATATATTTTATTGATTTTTTACAGAGAGAAAGGGAGAGGGATAGAGAGCTAGAAACATCGATGAGAGAGAAACATCAACTTGTGCCTGCAACCAATGTACAAGTCCTTGACCAGAATTGAACCCAGGACCAGTCTGCAGGCTGATACTCTATCCACTGGGCCAAACTGGTTTCGGCAAGTGTGCCACTTTTTTAATCAGGAAGGAGATAATCTCTGCAGAGGAGCAAAGACTCCCAGCACAGATTCCCAGAGCTGTAAAAACCAGAGCGATTGGAGCTGAGTAACACAGAGGCTGCTGGAGACACAGCTGTTCCTCTTGAAAGGCCGATATCCTGAACTGAACTTTAAAGGTCCCACTTCCTCTGAGCTCCAACACCACACAGGGGCACTTTTGTCTGGCATAGGAGCAGGAACTTGGGGGTGGCTTTCTCCCAGATGGAGGTATAGGGATCATTGTTCCCGAGCTGGGACTTCCCCAGTCTCAGGGCTGACTTGGCAGCCATTTCTGTTTGCTCTGCACTGGTGATTCCCTAAGACCCTGTCTCATTCAATTTACAACCCCATCTAAGCTGCCAGCAGCGGCTTTTGCATATGAATGGCCTTTCCTTGAAAATTTCAAACAAGCTGTGGCTGGGTCAGGGAGCCCCAAACCTATCAATAAAAGGCCCAAGACTCAGCATCAGTACCAGCCTAACTTGCTTCATAACTGGGCCTCATCTGATCAATTCCAAACCCCATACAAAAAGGAAGAATCTGAAGCTCTCTGTAGTTCCTGCTGGTGGCTCCAGGAAGTGGCTGACTTTGCACCTCCTTGGAGACCCAAGAGCCAGTGTACCCAGTGCTTAGTGTGAGACCATATCAGATTACAACTCTACATATCCATAAGCAACACATTTAAGGGGCAGACTTAGTACCGTATTTGCCGGCATATAAGATGACTTTTTGGCCTTGAAAAATATGCCTCCAAGTGGGGGGTAGTCTTATACCGTGAGTATATAACAAACTCTGTATTTTTAGTGGAAATGTTAGGGGGTCGTCTTATACGCCGGCAAATACGTATTTTTCAGGGCCAAGAAATCGTCTTATACGCCGGCAAATACGGTAAGTACCAAAGCCCCACTAAACTCCTACTCCATAGGGGTTTCTCCTACATAGCAGCTCTCCCACTGTAGTGCCAGCTGGTCCTCATAGCAAATTGGCCTGGAGGTCAATTCCTACCAGTGACACTAATAGCAATCAAGTCTCAACTACAAGACTGTGCTCAAAGCCCACAGAGGGGTGCACTTAGAGTTCTCAGCTCAGGTGATTGGGGAGGTTGAGACACTGGGCCCTATAGGACACCTACTACACAAGGCCACTCTACCAACTCAAGAAGACGTGACAATTCTACCCAATACATAGAAACAAACACAGAGAAGCAGCCAAAATGTGGAGATAAATAAACATGTCACAAATGAAAGAAATGGAAGAAAGCAAAAAACTGGAAATAGAGTTCAAAACCATGGTTATAAGGTTACTCAAGAACAGGGGTGGGCAAACTTTTTGACTCGAGGGCCACAATGGGTTCTTTTTTTTTTTTTTTAATAGTGAATTTTTCTTTTCTTTTTTAAAAATATATTTTATTGATATTTTACAGAGAGGAAGGGAGAGAGATAGAGAGCTAGAAACGTTGATGAGAGACAAACATCGACCAGCTGCCTCTTGCACACCCCCTACTGGGATTGTGCCTGCAACCAATGTACATGCCCTTGACCGGAATCGAACCTGGGACCCTTTAGTCCGCAGACCGATGCTCTACCATTGAGCCAAACCTGTTTCGGCCACAATGGGTTCTTAAACTACACCGGAGGGCCGGAACAAAAGCAACCTGACCATGTTGGCACTCTCATCTTGGGCTGCTGGTGAAGGAGCTGAGGGGAGAGCAAGAGAACTTCTCCCTCAGCTCTTTCGGCTCCATGGGCCGGATAGAACAGCCAAACGGGGCCGTAGTTTGCCCAAGGCTGCTCAAGAATCTTCTAGAAACCTCCAAGAAACTTAGTGAGACTTTCAAGGATCTTGGTGAGAATGCCAAACACATGGAAAAGGACAAGTCAGAAATTAAGCATATAATGACTGAAATAAAGAATAATATACATTCTTTTTCAACATTAGAGAGTTCTGAGAATCAAATCAACGTTTTAAAATATGAGGAAGCAAAAAACACCCAACAGAATAACAAAAAGAAATAAGATTCCAAAAATATAAAGATAGTGTAAGGAGCCTCTGGGACAACTTTAAGCATACCAACATTCACATTATGGAGGTGCCAGAAGAAGAGAAAGAGTAAAATATTGAAAATCTATTTAAAGAAATAATGACAGAAAACTCCCCCTATCTAATGAAAGAAATAAACTTATAAGTCCAGGAAACACAGAGAGTTCCAAACAAGAGGAACCCAAATATATATATGCATGCATTACCTATGGACACAAACAATAGAGTGGTGAAGGACTGGGCGGAGCAGGAACCAGAAGGAAGCAATGGGAGGAAAAAAGACGGACATTTATAAAAATCTCAACAATAAAGATGTAAAACAAAAACAAAAACCTATCATTACATTTTAAGGAAGTAGAAAATGAACGAATAAAGCCCAAAATTAGAAGAAAGAAAATAATAAAAGATGACATAAAAATTTAATGAAATAGAGAATATAAACACAATAAAAATATTAATGAAACAAAGAGTTGGTTCTCTAAAGAAAATTGACAAAATTTTAGCTAGACTCACTTAGGAAAAAGAAGAGAAAAATAAAATAAAACATGAGAAGTTACAAAATATACTACAGAAACATTAAGTGCTATAAAAGAATACATGCAAGTCTCTACACCACCAAAGTGGAAAACTGAGAAGAAATGACCAAGTTTTCAGAAGCATACAACCTTCCTAGCATGAATCATGAAGAATTAGAAAACCTGAATAGATTGATCACTAGTAAGGATATTGAAGTAGTAATCAAAACCTCTCAAAAACAAAGTCCATGACTGATGACTTCACTGGTGAATGCTACCTAACATTCAAAGAAGATTTAATACCTACCCTTGTCAAACTCTTACAAAAACTCAAAGAGAGGGAATGCTGCCTAACTTATTTTATGAGGCCAACATTACCCTAATACCAAAAGCAGGCAATGACGTGACAAAAAATGAAAATTACAGGCCCATATTTGATGTAAAAATCCTCAACAAAATAAAAACAAAAAGAAATACAACAATACATTCAAAGGATCATATACAATGATCAAACAATTTACTCTAGGGGTGAAAGGATAATTCAACATCCACAAATCAATCAACATGATAAATCACATTAACAAAATAAAATATAAAAATCATATGGTCATCTCAACAGATGCAGAAAAGGCATCTGACAAGAAACATCCATTTATGATAAAACTCTCAATAAAATGGAAAGAGAAAAAAATCACTTTACATAATAAAGGTCATACATGGCAAACCTTCGGCTAACATCATACTCAATGATTAAAAACTGAAAGCTTTTCCTGTGAGATCAGGAATAAGAGTAGGATGCCAACTCTTGCAAGTTATATCCAACATAGTACTGGAAGTCCTATTCAGAGCAATTAACCAAGAAATATAAAGCATACATATTGAAAAGGAAGTAGCAAAAATATCACTATTTGTGGATGATATGATTTTATATATTAAAAGTCTATAAAAATTCACCATGAAATTATTATAAATAATAAACAAATACAATAAAATTGCAGGACATAAAATTACTACACAAAAATCTGAGAGTTTCTATGTACTAACAACAAACTATCAGACAGAAAAATGAAGAAAACAATACAATTTACAACCATAATAAATAGAATCAAATACCTAAAAATAAAAAAAGTGAAAGACTTGTACACTGAAAACCATAAGACATTGTTCAAAGAAATTTAAAAAGACACAAAGAAATGGTAAGACATTCTGTGTTCTTGGAATGAAAGAATTAACTTTGTTAAAATATTCATGTTTCCCTAAAGCAGTATACAGATTCAATCCAACCCTATCAACATCCCAAGGGCATTTTTCACAGAAATAGAATGAAAAATATCCTAAAATTTGTAGGGAACCACAAAAGACCCGAAATAGTCAAATCAATCCTAAGAAAAAATAAAGCCACACTCCCCAATTTCAAATTGTACTACAAAGTTATAGTACAAAACAGTAGAGTACTGGCAAAAACACATACACACAGGCCAATGGGACATAAATGAGAGCCCAGAAATAAATCCACATGTATATGGGCAACTAATTTATGACAAAGGAACTAAGCACATAAAATGTGTTGAGGTAACTGGTCATATGCAAAAGAATGAAGGTAGATCACTATCTTACACTATGCATCAAAATTAACCAAAGTGGATTAAAGACTTAAAATGTAAGATCTGAAACAATCTTACCTAATAAAAGAGAAACATGCAAATTAACCATCACTCTACTATGCCCACAGCCAATCAGAGTGAGTATGCAAATTAACCTGACAAAGATGGAGGTTAATTTGCATGTGCAGGTGCAGAATGGAATGAAGCCTGCTATGAGAGGAAGGGGTCAGCGTAGGGAGCTACTGGAGTGGTGTCTCAGACAGAAGCAAGGACTTGCTGGCTTCGGGCAGCCCAGGAGTGAGGAGGTGCTGTCTCCCAAGTGGCCAGGGAGTGGGGACTTGCTGGCTCCCAGGCGGCTGGGAGTGAAGCCATGGAAAGGAAGGCATATTCTTGCACAAATATCGTGCAGAGAGCCTCTAGTAAATACATAAAAGAAAATACAGACACTGAGCTTCCAGACATTGGACTCAGTGGTGTTTTGGCAAATTTGATTCCAAGGGAATCTAAAGGGAAACTAAAGCAGAAAATAAACAAATGGGACTACATCAAATAAAAGAACTTCTGTATAGCAAAGGAAATCATCCAAACAAAAAAGCAACCTACCACCCCAGTTGGTATGGCTCAGTGGCTGAGCATTGACCCTTGAACAAAGAGATAACTGGTTTGATTCTGATCAGGGCACAAGCCCAGGTTTTGGGAAGTTTCCCCAGTGGAGGGTGGGGGTGGGGGTGGAGGTGAGGATGGGGGAAGGGCGGGAAGGGAGGAGGAGGAAGCAGATCTATGATGTTTCTCTCTCATCAATGTTTCTATCCCTCTCCCTTCCTCTCTCTCTAAAAATCAATTAAAAATATTTTTAAATGCAATCTATCAAATGGGAGATGTTTGCAAATGATAGTTCCAATAAGGGGTTAATATCCAAACTATAGAAAGAACTCATAAGGAAACAAAAAATCTAATTTAAAAATGGTTAGAGAGTCTGAATAGACTTTTGTCCCCCCAAAAAAGACATACATACAGATGGTCAAAGGCATATGAAAAGATGTTCAACATCACTATGGGAAATGTGAATCAAAACCACAATCAGGGAGTTATCACCTCACACCTCTTAGAATGGCTATCACCAAAAAGACACAAAGTAACAAGTGTTGGAAAACATATGGAGAAAAGAGCATTCTCACATACTGCTGATAAGATTATAAATTGGTGCAGCCACTATGGACAACAACATGCAGGTTCCTTTTAAAAATTAAAAAATAGAACTACTTTAAGATCCAGTAATTCCTCTTCTATATATTTATTTAAAAAATATGAAAAAACTAAATAAAAAAACATACTAGTATATACTCGTATGTTCATTGCAGCATTATTTATAATAGCTAAAATATGGAAATGATAAAATTTTTCATTGGTGGATGACTGAATAAAATATAGTATAAATATATATAATAGAATATTACTCAGCAATAAAAAGAGGAAATACTGTCATTTGATACAATATGGCTGGATCTTGAAGATATTATGATAAGTGAAAAGGTCAGATAGAAAAAAATAAAGAGCAATGCTTTCACTCATACCTATAATAATAAAAGTGCAATGTGTAATTGCTAGTAGCCTGACCAACCTTCCAGACAAAGCCATGGCTGTGAGGGCCAACGTAGCCGTGGTTTGCCTTGGGCTGATGCAAGGCGCCACAGCTGTGAGGGCTGAGGCAAGCCACTATGGCTGAGAGGACAGAGCCCCTTGCATGAATTTTGTGCATCAGGCCTCTAGTCTTAAATATAAAAGAAAAATTAACAGATGAACTAACAAAACAAAGCAAAAACAAACTCATAGATATTGTCAGCAAAATGGTGGTTACCAGAGGGAAAAGAGGATAGGAGAAGGAAGAATTGGTTAAATTGCTTAAAGAAAGTAAAATATATGATAACAGAAGGAAACTAAACTTTTAGTGGTGGTGCATGCAATAAATAAATTATACAGATATCAAATTATAAAACAACTTAATGTACTATCATCATATGACCCAGCAACTGCACTTCTGGGCATTTATCCCAGGCTAATGAAAACTTACTTTCACAGATAAATTTGTACACAAATGTTTTGAGATGTCCTTCAGTGTATGCTATGGAATAAAATCCAGTAATAAAAAGGAACAAGTGCCCAAACTGGTTTGGCTCGGTGGATAGAGCATTGACCTGTGGACTGAAAGGTCCCAGGTTCGATTCTGGTCAAGGGCATGTACCTTGGTTGCAGGCACATCCCCAGTAGGGGGTGTGCAGGAGGCAGCTGATCAATGTTTCTCTCTCATCAATGTTTCTAACTCTCTATCCCTCTCCCTTCCTCTCTGTAAAAAATCAATAAAATAATTTTTTAAGAAATTAAAAAATAAAGAAACAAGCTGTCTAACAGTAATAAAAGAGTAAGACTCAAATTGACCGTACCTTCGCAACACCCACCAGCCAATCAGGAGTGAGTATGCAAATTAACCCAACAAAGATGGCAAGTTAATTTGAATACACAGGCGCCAAGCAGCCAGGGTTGGCTCACAGGCCTTCTGCACCGCCCCAGCTGTTCTGGGCCTCTGGGCAGCATGGGAAGGTGGAAAGGTGGCTTAAGGCCAGAGCAAAGGCAGAAAGGTGGCTCCGACCAGAGCAAAGGCGATTCCAGTAGCCAGAGGAAGGAAGGCCCATTCTTGCATGAATTTTTGTGCATCAGGCCTGTAGTTGATATATAAAAAACTCTGGATGTACCTCCAAAGAAGTATTATAGGAAAAAAAAAAAAAAAAAAAAAAAGGCCAATGTCAAAATGTTATATACTATCTGATAATATTTACATAAACATTAGAGGCTTGGTGCACAAAATTCGTGCATTAGGGGGTGGTGCAGACCCCCTCAGCCCAGCCTGGACCCTCTCCAATCCAGGACCCCTTGAGGGATGTCTGACTCACAATCCTTGACCACTGGCTCCTAATTGCTGCCTGCCTGGTTGCCCCTAACTGCCTCTGCATGCCAGCCTGCTTGCCCCCAACAGCCCCCTCCCTGCTGACCTGGTCACTCCTAACTGCCCTCCCTCCATGCTGGCCTGGTCACCCCAACTGTCCCCTCCCCCACCAATCAGGTTGCCCCATGCAGCCTGCTATTCAGTTGTTTGGTCCTCCATCACTAATCCCCCCCTGCCAGCCTGGTTGCCCCCAACTGCATCCTGCTGGCCTGTTCACCCCCAACTGCCTCACCCAGCTGATCTGGTCACCCCACACAGCCTGCTGTTCAGTTGTTTGGTTGCCCCTCATTAACCCCCCTTCCAGCCTGGTCGCTCCACACAGCCTGCTTGTTCAGTCATTTGGTTGTCCCTCACTAACCCCACTGCCATCCTGTTCATAGGCAGCCATCTTGTGAGGGCATGAGGGTCAATTTTCATATTACCTCTTTATTACATAGGATTCTTGAAATGACAAAAAAAATAAAAGAAAAAAGTGGTATACAGGTTAGTGGTTTCTAAGATTAAAGGTTAGGGGTTGTGTGCCACTCTAAAAGGGCAACATGAGGGATTCTTGTGATGATGAAAATGTTCTGTACGTTGATTATATCAATATCAATACCCTGATTACATTATTGCATTTTAGTTTTGCAAAATGTTACCTTTGGAAGAAACTGGGTAAAGGATGCATTAAATCTATTTGTATTATTTCTTACAATTGCATGTGAATCTACAATAATCTCAAAATAAAAATTTAATTAAATAATTAGAATATATTATATTTTTACAAGTTAATATGACATCCAGAACACTCTAGAAATCCAGTAAAAAATGGCCAACTATCAGGTTAAAGCAATGCAAACAGAAGAAAAATTGGGATCATACTATTATCATAATTTAATGCAAAAGGCATTAAATAAAACAGCAAATGTTTTATTAAAGGGTATATTTCACAATGGAGATATTTCAGTGCTTTTGTACAAATATCACTGTATTAAAAATAAAATATCAAGAAAAATGAACAGAAACATTATTGTATGGAATGATAGATATATCTCTGTTATTAACTCATCTGGCAAGCTGAAAACAAGATATAGAGGCACTGTATAAAAAACCAGTAAGAGTTACAAATATATTATGACCTTTGCTTATGCCAAATAAAAATAACTTTCTAGTGCTCCTTACCAGTATTATTGGAATACTTATAATGATTCATCAGACTAATGAAAAGAAAAATCTCAGATTCCAAAGAGTGTATATTAAAGAAAAACCTATTAAAGGCAAAAAAATGAAATAAAATGATTAAGTATCAGCTCCATGAACTAGTTATTTTAGAACACCAATAAAATAGACAAACCTCTGGAACAGTTAATAAAGAGAAAAGATAGAAAATATATAAACATATAATGTTAAATAAAGATATATAGCCTTAGTTACAAAACAGTTTCTATTATAAAAAGAATGTATAATTCTGTACTAATAAATGTTAAATAATGGATGAAATCTGTAATTTCCTGTATCTATAATATAAATTAGTAAATAATTTATATTATAATCTATAATATAAATTAGTAAATTTCATTTTAAAAAGGCAGTAATCCAAATTGATCAATTACCATAAAATTTTTGCTTCAAAAATATTATTCCCAGTCAAGAGTATTTTCTTTTCTTTTTTTAGATATTTTTTAATTGATTTTTTAAAGAGATGGATAGAGAGTTAGAAACATTAATGAGAGAGAAACATCAATCAACTGCCTCCTGCACACCCCCTACTGGGGATGTGCCCGTAACCAAGGTATATGCCATTGACCAGAATCGAACCTGGAAACTTTCAGTCCACAGGCCTATACTATATCCACTGAGCCAAATTGGTATGGCAAGAGTATTTTTCAAATCTTTAAATAACTTAGTACTTTATTTAAAATAGAAAGAAATGAAGGAGATTAAAGTCACATTCAAAAACATGACATAGACTACATACACGTGCACACACATATACAACACACACATGAGAAAATTACATATTGATTCTATTAGAAATATAGGAGGCAAGACCCAAAAAAATATTTGAAAAGTAACTTTAGTAGTGTATCTTTTTTTAAATATATATATTTTATTTATTTTTTACAGAGAGGAAGAGGGATAGAGAGTTAGAAACATAAATGAGAGAGAATGCCCGCCACCAAGGTACATGCCCTTGCCCGGAATCGAACCCAGGACCTTTCAGTCACCAGGCCAACGCTCTATCCACTGAGCCAAACCGGTTTCGGCTAGTAGTGTATCTTGCAGGAGTGTATTTTTTAAAGTATAACATGATTAAGTAGTTTATTCCAGAAATATAAATTGGCATAATCTCTTAAATATCTCTTCATAAGCATAGGTATCTCTCTCTCCCACCTGATTTCAATAAATTTATTGAAAGTTACAAAAATAAATATGAAAAATATATTTTTTCTAAATTAGTATTAGACAAAAATATATTGAAAGAAGAGTTCTGATTCAAAATAGCAAAACAAATAATATTCTAGGATAAAACCTTACAAGAAATGTGTTGCCTATTCAAAATATAACAAACACTATGAAATATTTCTGATCAAGGTAAATAATAAAAAACCTTAAGAGGTATATCACAATATCAGGAAATTCTATACTCAAAATATATCACACTTTCCCCAAAATATAAATGCAATGTAGAACAATCAGAATCCCAACAGGAATTTTTTCTTTTAAATATATTTATATTGATTTCAGTGAGGAAGGGAGAGGGAGAAAGATAGAGAAATATTAATGATGAAAGAGAATCATTGATCAACTGCCTCCTATACATCACCTACTGGGGATCGAGCCCACAACCTGGATGTGTGCCCTAACCAGGAATCAAACTATGACCTCCTGGTTCATTAGTTCGATGCTCAACCACTAAACTATGCTGGCCGGGCCCCAATTGGATTTTTTTATGAAACTTGAGAAAAAGAAGACTAAAGTTTATTTGGAAATATAAACTTAAACCTAAACAAAAAAATTTGGAAAGGGAAATATAAGGAAGAAATAGGAAATATTTAAAAATATTATAAAACAATCTATTTAATTGCTATACTAATACTAGAGGCCCAGTGCATGAAATTCTTACATGGATATAGTCCCTAGGCGTGGCCTATGATCAGAGCCATCTTCCCCAGCTGCCAGCAGCTGGCCCCACCCTCCGCCACCACCCACCCCCAATTCCCCGTTTCCTATCGGGTGATAGAAGCCTGTCGGCGCTGGAGGAGCAACCAACAGATTGACTGGTAGGCCCCATTCAGGTAATACCTGCAGTCTGGGGATAGCTCCTGCATTAAGTGTCTGCCCTCTGGTGGGCAGTGCACGTCATAGCTATCAGTCATTCTGCTGTCTGGTTGATATGCATATTATGCTTTTATATATATATATAGATAAGATGACATAGATTAATATAATAAAATAAAATGATGAAAAGCAGATTAAGTAAACAAAATAATTGAATCTATGATTAAAAGCAGCAATCAGGCCGAAACCAGTTTGGCTGAGTGGATAGAGTGTCGGCTGCGGACTGAAAGGTCCCGGGTTCGATTCCCGTCAAGGGAATGTACCTTGGTTGTGGTGGGCACATCCCCTGTGGGGGGGTGTGCAAGAGGCGGCTGGTCGATGTTTCTCTCTCATCGATGTTTCTAACTCTATATCCCTCTCAATTCCCCTCTGTGTAAAATCAATAAAATATATTTGAGGGGGGAAAAAGCAGCAATCAGCCCAGCTGGTATGGTTCAGTGGTTGAGCATCTACTTAGGAATTAAGAGGTCATGGTTCAATTCCTAATCAGGGCACATGCCTAGGTTACAGGCTCAATAGGGGTTGTGCAGAAAGCAGCTGGTTGATGATATATCTATCTCTCTATTCCTCTCCCTTCCACTCTCTCTAAAAATCAGTAAAAGCATGTGTGTTTTTTTTTAAAAAAAAGAATGGACTTCATAAATACAATTTTTTTAAAAGCAACAATAAAATCAATGAGAAAAAATTTACTCAATAAATAGTACTGGAGGAGTACTATTTATTGAGTAATTTGGCGGCCTAGGTAGTTTCCTAAGCTGCATCAACAATTAAAAAAAACTAAAATCAAAGAGGAGTTCATCAAAACCTCAGGAAAGCTGGTGGAGTGGGATAGCTACAACTAGAACGAAGGAAAGAGGCTCACAGATTGGACTGGGAACCACAAAGCACTGAGGTAGGGAGACACTCGCGCGCAGAGAGAAAGTGTGGCCGCCAAATGCCTGCCAGGTGGTGGGAGGGGAGGAATTCCCGATTGCACGGAACCCTTTCTGACTACTGAACCCCAATCCCGGCCGAAACACCGTGGTCCCAGGCTCATACGGTGGAGTCTGGACTGTAGAGAAAGGCACCCAGAGACTCAGAGATTGGGAGACCGGGGATCCGGGAGCCGCAGCCAGCAGGGTCTACAGTCGTGAGCAAGTGAGTACGAGCAGAGGTCTGACCACTGTGGCTGCTTCCCCTCTCCATAGCGGAAGGAGTCCTGACCAAGGAGGTGGCCTCTCTGTAGCGGAAGGAGTCAGAAGCTCCAGACTACAGAGACCAGCCCAAGTCCGGGTGAGCCCTTGGGCACTCACGCTCTTCCATGGGGAACCTGGGATGGCCAGGCAGAAACTCAGGGAAGCCGTGGAAGGCAGAGGTCAGGTGGAAACTCAGGCGAGTGCACAAGGGCAGGGCCGAAGCCAAGACTGTCAGCTCAGCCCTGAGACTCCGCCCCATCCAAGCTGAGCAGAGGCTTCTGCAGTTTTTCAAGTCTGATCCTATAAGACTGTCTCCAATACAGAAGTTATCCCAGAGTAGACACAGCTGATACCCACATCCAATTGGCCTGAAGGTCAATTCACAACAATAAAGACTTAGCTACAAGGCTGTGCATGCAGTCCACAAAGGGGAGCACCAAGAGTGTCTACCTCAGGTTAACTGAGGAGGCTGACCCACTGGGCCATATAGGACACAAAGCCATCCTACCAACTCTGAAAAACAGCGAAAATGCTGAGACAAGGAAATAGATCTCAAACGAAAAGAGATGGAGGATATAGAATTCAGAACTACAGTTCTAAGGTTATGCAAAAATATCCTATAAAAGGTCGATAAACTTCATGAGACCCAACTAAAACTTAAACATAAACTGACTAAATTGGAAAATATTATGCAGAGATCCAACAGCAGAATGGAAGAACACAAGAATCAGGTCAAAGAGCCAAAAGACACTCCTCTGGAGAAGCAAGAAGAAAAGAGAATCCAAAAAGTTGAAGATAGTGTAAGGAGCCTCTGGGACAACTTCAAGCACACCAACATCAGAATTATGGGGGTGCCAGAGGAAGAGGGAGTACAATATACTGAAAACATATTTGAAGAAATAATATCAGAAAACTTCCTTCACCTGGTGAAAGAAATAGACTTACAAGTACAGGAAGCATACAGAACCCCAAACAAGAGGAATCCAAAGAAAAATACTCCAAGACACATCATCATCAATATGCCAAGGGCAAAAGACAAAAAGAAGATCTTACAAGCAGCAAGAGAAAAGCAGTTGGTTACCTATAAGGGAGCACCCATACGACTATCAGCTGATTTCTCAACAGAAACCATGCAGGCCAGAAGGGAGAGGCAAGAAGATTACTGTATCCAGCAAAGTTATCATTCAGAATTGAAAGGCAGATAAAGAGCTTCACAGATAAGAAAAAGTTAAAGGAGTTCATCACCACCAAACCAGTATTATATGAAATGCTGAAAGGTATTACTTAAGAAGAGGAAGAAGATCAAGTGAATTAAAAATCTGAGGACTAGAATAAACTGGTGAATATAATAGAATCAGAGGCAAAGAAAGGGAGTGGATTGATAATTATCAGGGTGAAAGGGGTGTGGGGGTGCAGAAAGAGACTGGATTAAAATCATATAACCTATGGATAAGGACAATGGGAGGGGGAGGGGGTAAGGGCAGAGGGTGGGATGGGGTGGGGTGGGAATTGGGTTGAAGGGAGCTATGGGGGAGAAAAAGGAGAAATAATTGTAATAATCTGAGCAATAAAGATTTATTTAAAATAAATAAATAAATAGTACTGGAACAAGTGACTGATCAGTTAATAATATTAGATCCCTACTCATATAAGATTAAAGAAGATTAAAGTCTTTTTCATAACATAGTGGATGAAGATCTATAATAGTTTTTATACATAACATAATAAACAAAGTGTTAATATTGTTGCTCTTATAGACAATAAGAAAAAAAGCAAAACATCCCAAAATAAAATACTCAACAAACAACATCTAATTCACTATAGAAAAAATGCAAATTACCAGTACATATTTTTATGAGCAAAATTTACTACTAAACAATGAAATACAAACAAAAACAACTTCAAGTTGCCACCTCTTGCCAATTATGTAGTCAAACCTTTTATAAATGATGGCAATTTGTAGGGTTTTCAAAGGTAAAAGGAAACAAGTACCCCTTATAAGCTTCTTTCCTGGCCTAATTTTACTGAGGAATAATTGAAAAATAAATATAAACTTCTAAAAGGAAATATAAACTTCTATGACTTTTCTGTAAAACAATTTGATTATATATATCAAACACTTGAAAAATATAAGCTTCCTCTTTAGCTATAAACCTGTTCTAGGAATTTATCCTAAGGAAAAGTTCTAACTACATTAATATACACAAAGATATTGTTATTGTAGATAAAAAGACAACAGACAATCTCAGTTAAGGTAAAGACTGACCTTTGTTAAAGAAAAATACTGATCTAAGGCATGACTACAGAGAATATGAAAAATCTAGGAAAAGAAATAAGTCATGAAAAAAAGGAAGAACAGCATGTGAGAACTAACATGGACAGAAAGAGAGAAAAAAAATCTCAAAAATTTCTTGCAGTGTGAAGTTACGAGAAGAAAGTGGTTTGTTTCAGCAAACTACTACCATTCCTTTTAAAGTAATCCTTTCATATGGTTCTTAACTTTTTTCTGACTTATTTCGATTAGCATGATATTCTCAAGACCTATCCATATTGTCATAAGTGGCAGTATTTCATCTTTTCTTTGGCTGAGTAGCAGTCCATTGTATATAAAACTGAAAACAACAAATTAACAAACAAAAAAATAAAAAACTCATAGACACAGACAACAGTATAGTGGTTACCAGAAGGAAGGAGTGGGGGGGGGGTAGTAAAGGGTAAATGGGGTCAAATATATGGTGACAGAAGAAGATTTGACTTTGGGGGGTGAGTGCACAATGCAATATACAGATGATGAATGTATCACAGAATTGTACACTTAAAACCAAACAATCTTATTAACCATGGTAACCCCAATAAATGTGACTTTACGTTACTCAGACTAATTCATACACAATAGAGTTATAGGATTTTTAAAAATTAGTTTTATTTTTGAAAATTGTTTTATTTCCACAGCAAATGAAATTTTGAAATGCTAAATTGATATGCTGGTTGAACTCAGAAAAACAAAAGTTACACCAAATCTTCTGTTTACCTGCTAGAGTTAAAAATGTCTGCCTGCTAGGGAATATTATGTGGAAGAAATAAAATCTGTATATTTCCTCAAAATGGAGGAGGAAAAAATGTGAATTATAACTAAATGGAGATATGGTACAAATAAAACTAGCACAAAAATTGTTATACTTACTATATTCGTTTTCAAGTATATTATTTCAAGTATAAATTTTACCAAACAATAGATATTGTATATTACATATTACATATAATTATATAACAATTTCAAATCATTTTGAATAGAAATTACATAACAAATTCAAATCAATGAACATGAATTGTTGTCTGTTGATCAACAAGAAAAATTTCTCTTATGGAGGTATTAAAGCAGGCCTGCTTAGCAACATATTCTAGCAACTTCAGCTACTTTAGAAATAGCTAAAAGAGAAAAAAGTAGCCTCTAGCAGCTATTAGCTAGAGCTTGCATGGAACTAATAGCTAGGCCAGTGGTCAGCAAACTCATTAGTCAACAGAGCCAAATATCAACAGTACAATGATTGAAATTCCTTTTTGAGAGCCAAAAACCGACTTCTGCGCATGGGCCACAAAGTTTCAATCGCACGTGGTGGTATTTTGTGGAACAGCCACACTCAAGGGGCCAAAGAGCTGCCATTTGCTGACCACTGATGCTAGGCTATAGAGTTCTCCTATGAAACATGAACAATTTCACAGAAAACCATCAAACAAGGTCCCTCTGACCATGTTGAAGCAAGACAAAAACAAAACCACTACAGGATCATGTCTGGGTACTGATAAATGTAAGAACATTGTGTAAACTACCCTAATGATTAAATGTGTTCCCCTAATCCAACTAACATAACTGCTACTTCTTTAGTAATTATAGCTTTAGCCCATGCTGTTCCTCTTGCCTCCTAGATAAATATTCTTAGGTTACAAAATGATAGAACTATCCTCTACTTTCTGACAATACTCAACTATGCTTCTTTGAACTTTCTTAAAATCACCTAATACAGGCCCAACCAAATCTTATAACAATCCCCTTCCTAACACCTTCTTACTGAGACATATCATGGTTCCTTATGGTGTACAATCTCCCTTGATGTTATAAATACAACTTTGACTACCAATTTGCAGTAGTTGGTTGATGGGCACAGGCACTGCATTTCCTTTTAAATATTCCAAAATCCACCCTACACATTATTTTGACCAGTCTTTTTAGCCTGATAAATCACTATGATGTTGGCATAAGAAAAGGCAGAAAAATGAAGAACATTGTTAACCCAGATACAAATGCTAGTGCATAACAAGTTATTATATGACAAAGTGGTATCATAACCACTGGAAGAAGAATTAGTTAATAAATGGCATGATAAAATTGATTTGGCTACTTGGAAAAATTATTTTAGAGTTACACTGTACAACAAAACAAATTCTGTTTGGATTTTTTTTAAAAAAGTTAAAATATAAAAGATCAAAGAACCAAAGATAAAAGGAAAAAGAAATGAATATTTAATCAAAACTCTAAATTTTAGAGACATTTCCTTACTTAGGAGATAAAAAGAAAGGGATCAAAGACTTAACTAATAAAAAACAAACAAACCCGTAATTGTCACTCTAACCAAATCTTTAATAAAGATCAGTATTTTGACAATTATGTAGGAGCAAAATCTCAATATTGTCTCATGGGAAAAAACTCAACTTAAAAGCTTCTACCAGTACTTGCACTTTTTAATGGATACAAAGTTATTGCTATTAAACTAATAAGTAAATGGTTTATAGACAATAATGTGGGAAACCAATATAATCATCTTATCATTAAAAATAAACTATGGAACTTAACCCTATGATTTCCAACCCCAAACCCCCAAACAGGTGCATCTTCAAATGATGTATTGACAATCTACTTCAAAAAATGGGAATTTGGTTTAATAACTTATAATAATCCTATAGATAAATTTGAAAATTATGTAAGATTTCAAATTAGTTCTATACTGAGACATACACAAGTATGGCAGCACTGTTTGATTTTAAGAAGACAAGAACTGCCATACTAAATAGAACAACAACCCAATTTTACTGACAATACACTTGCATCAAAGATTTTTCATGAGAAAACATAATTGTTTTTTTATGGTAACTTAAAAAAAGTAATAAATATACTTCCTACAAGTCTATAATCCCTTACTCAAGCCTGTCCCTATACTTTAGATAAGCTAAGTAGAAAGCCTAGAGTAGGCTCTGTTTCTGGTTCTTAAAATTTTTTAAATTTTAATTCTACTTGGTTCTTAAATTTTTCTGGTTTGCATCCATTACTTTTCTTAAAGATGCCCTTCTTCTATTGTTCATTTTAGTAACAGAAGCACAAAGTCCTTGTCAGATATTTTATCCATAAGTTATCCATAAGTGTCAACTGTACTACTTTTTACTTTACCAGTTTAGAAGTATAGAGTGAGACAAGTACACCCATCTCATGAAACAGTGTATAGTTCTTTTAATGAATGAAAATTGGGAAAATTAGGAATTGTGTTAATAGTTTTGTGCCAATCTCATTTATAGACCCTCCCAAATACAATGATGTAAAATTACAAGAATGTGACGATAATAGAAACCTGAATAGATGATAGTCAAGGATATCTAGGTACTTAATCTCCTTTCATCACTCAGGGTCCTGGAAAACACAACTCTTCACAGTCTACACCTGCTTCTGATTTTATACATCTTTATCTGGCAATATCTGATACTATGTGTAGAATGAGGATCATGATTACAAATTCATTTCCCTGAAGAAGTTATACTACTTATCTACATTTTGGTTCTGACCATGAACATTTATAAAACAAACAAACAAATAAAAAAAACAGTTTAAAAGTATTGATGAATAAAAAAGAGAGAGAGAATAGATATGTGTTGATGAATAATGAATTGCCTAATTTAAGTTTGTTAAAAACTTTGGGGATTATGCAATGTGGTTCAGGTGATACATTTAGTTTTGTCTATTTTGTTAATTAGGGCTAGATACATATGATATCCCTAGAATATCCTATGTGTTTGTCACTGTCTATCTAATACTTCTGAATTGTTCCCCTAAAAAGATAATTGGAAAACAAGAATGTTTCTAATATCTTCCTCAGTAAAAACTAAAGTAAATGTAAGTGAATCTTTCTATAATCTCCTTTTCTATATCTTTTTGAAAATTATATACCATGTTCCTAAAAAGTTGACCCTCTTTCACTGAATGGTTTTTATGTAATATAAATGTATTTAATGCAAACATTTTTGTCTTGGCCAGTAGGGCTCAGTTGGTTGGAGCATCATCCATACATCAAAAGGTTGTGTGTTCGATTTCAGGTTATGGCACATACCTAAGTTTCGGGTTTGATCCCCAGCCTATGCAGGAGGCAACCAATCGATGTTTCTTTTCACATCAATATATCTCTCTCTCCCCTCATCCCATTCCCTCTCTCTAAAAATCAATGAACATGACTTCAGGTAAGAATTAAAAATATCTAGTTTGCTCTTAACATATTACTCTATCACAGTGAACTTTATCACAGTGAACCTTGCTCATCTCATGGCATACATAAACTACTAAAATTCTGTGGTACACACAAAAATATATGTTTTGCCAATCTCACACAGAAAATAGATATAATTTTGATTAATTCACATCAGACTCTAATGTTGTCATTTTTTTATTTGACAATCTAAGGGTGATTGTCAAAGTGCTCCTGACTAAATAGTCAGATATTTTATATTTTAAAAATTCTTATGGCATGCCAGTTGAAAATCACTGCTCTATCAGTTTACTTGCTCTCATTTATTCATTCTTCATTCATTCAACAAATATGTAACTGTCTTCTATGTAGCAGGCACTGCTCTATGAATTTGTAAGACAGTTATGAACACAATAAACCCCTGCCCTTAAAAGAATTATCCAACATAATAAAAGGCTAATATGCAAATCTACTAAACAGCAGAATGACTGGTCGCTATGACATGTAGTGACCACTAGGAGGTAGATGCTCAATGCAGGAGCTGCCCCCTGGGGGGTCAGTGCACTCTCACTGGGGGAGAGCTGCTCAGCCAGAAGCAGGGCTCACAGCTGGCGAGCCCAGAGCCCAGCAGTGTTGGTGGGAGCCTCTCCCGCCTCCACAGCAGCACTAAGGACATCTCCCAAGGGCTCCTGGACTGCGAGAGGGCGCAGACTGCACTGAGGAACACCCTCTCCACCCCCCCACCCCCCACCCCCAGTGCATGAATTTTGTGCACCAGGCCTCTACTATAATAAAAGCAGCAAATAAATACATAATTTAATAACATGTAGCTATAAGTGTTATCAAGAAAAAGTAATCAGGAGAATAAAGTGAGTGAACAGTGATCAATGAAAATCTCTCTGAGAAGTTAACAGTTGAATGAAGAACTAAGGATGCAAAGGGGACAAGTAATATAATCATTTGTGTGGGAGGGAGGAGGAAGTGCTCCATGTAAAGAAAACAGCAAATGCAAAAAACCTTAGGCAGGAACCATATCTGAGAAGTAATAATGTAGTTGGCAAAGTAACAGAAAGAAGAATTGAAAATAATGTTTTGTTAGTAGCCAAATCATAGAACTTTATAAGGCATAGGACTCAAGGTTTTGTTTTGAAGAGAAATGAAAAGCCACAAAAGTTCTGGCAAAAATTGCATGATATGATTTAAAATTTAAAAAGATTCTTCCTCAGAAAGCAGTGATTTTTCCCCCCCTGTCTATTATGAGATGAGATTGTAGTGTAATCTGAGTTAAAGCAGGGAAGATACTTAGAGTAGTAGTCTGGTAAGAAATGTGGTGGAAATGAAGATGTATAGTCATACATGGATGTATTTTGAAGGAAGAGCCAACAAAATAGTCTTTATCTTCTCAAAGTTTCTGTTTACTAAGGAACTTACCATGTTGCCTTTTTTTAAAAAAATATGCTTTTGTTGATTTTATAAAGAGAAAGAGAAAGGAAGAGAGAGAAAAAATATTAATAAGAATTTCCATTAACTGCCTTCTGCACACCCCCTACTGGGGATCAAGCCCACAATCCGGGCATGTGCCCTGACCAGGAATCAAACTTTGACCTCCTGGTTCATAGGTTGACCCTCAACCACTGACCACACCCACCACACTGTCTTTTTTTTGTTTTTTAAATATATTTTATTGATTTTTTTACAGAGAGGAAGGGAGAGGGAGAGAGAGCTAGAAACATCGATGAGAGAGAAACATCGACCAGCTGCCTCCTGCACACTTCCTACTGGGTGTGCAGGAGGCAGCCCACAACCAAATACATGCCCTTGACCGGAATCGAACCTGGGACCCTTCAGTCCACAGGCCGATGCTCTATCCACTGAGCCAAACCGATTAGGGCCACACTGTCTTTTTTTTTTTTTTAATATATTTTATTGATATTTTACAGAGAGGAAGGGAGAGAGATAGAGAGCCAGAAACATCAATGAGAGAGAAACATTGACCAGCTGCCTCCTGCACACCCCCCACTGGGGATGTGCCCACAACCAAGGTACATGCCCTTGACCGGAATCGAACCCGGGACCTTTCAGTCCGCAGACCAACGCTCCACCACTGAGCCAAACCGGTTTCGGCAACACACTGTCTTTTTTAAATAAGAAAGATGAAGCAGAAAAAGTACTGGATTTGAGAATCAAAGAATAGTATGCTAAACTTAGTTATGTCTCTTACCAATTTAGAGAGCTAAAGACACCACTTAAATTCTCTGGCCTCAGATGTCTTATCAATAAAATAAAAATATTAACAGTTTTCTTGCCTTCCTTATCAGACTGTTATGAAGGTCAAATGGAATATCTTACAGAGCAATCTCTGTATTTTATCCATTCTCTTTGTAAAACACAGATTGGTATATTGAATGTTTGAAACTAGTCACAGCTACAATACTCACACTCTCTTGCTCCCAGCCTAATTAGGTATGGGTTGGTTAACTATAGGAATGACTAGAGGTAGAGACAGACAGACAGACAGACAGACAGAAACAGAGATAGAGATAGAGATATTTGATCCTCTAAGGCCCACAGGTTGAGAACCACTAGCAAGGTCACCTAAGACCATCGGAAAACACAGATATTTACATTATGATTCATAACAATAGCAAAATTACAGCTATGAAGTAGCAACGAAAATAATTTTATGGTTGGGGGTCACCACAACATGAGGAACTGTATTAAAGGGCTGTGGCATTAGAAAGGTTGAAAACCACTGCTCTAAGGGATGGAGCTAGAAATCTTTCTTTTAGACAGTCAAGAACCACTGGCCTGTTAAGTAATGAGCACCCTAAGGATGATAAGGAAACAAAATATTGTTTGCCTCTCAAAGAGTTTTTAGTATAATGACAGTAACAAATAAAATTTGAATCATAACAACATACTAAATTCACTCTACAAGTATATGCCGAAGGAAAACAGAAGGGAAAAAAAACTAACTCTATCTATCCAGGAAAGTAGTTGTCTGAACTGTTTTCATGGAAGTTGTGTTTAAAATATGAAGTAAAGGGTAACTGGGAATTCTCCAATTATATTCAAGCTGGAAGAGATTCTAGTCAGAAGCAAAAGATTGAGAAAAGGCATTAAGATATGAGAAAAATGGTGCTTTCAGGGAATATAATATGATTAGGGAATCAAAGAAATGAGGATGGAAAGATAAACAGGAGCCCCTTCTGATGGGAACTATATACAGATAAGTTATTTAAAGTTTATTGTATAAAGTAATAGTTTCAAGTTGTGTTTCATAGAATTCAAGTTCATAAAAAGAAGCTCATGCATTTCACAAATATCTGAACAGCATGGGCATTTAAATGCATACATATCAATTTTAGTAAACCAATGCATTAACCTGTTTGTTTATCTGATCTTGAACAAAAATTTCTTCTACCATTTTTTGTTTTTGATTTTTAACATCTTATAGATGTGACAGTAGCAGTAGCTTTATACTTTTATTTTTTAAGGCTAGTAAATATCCTTCAACCTGCATATGGATAATATTACACAAGAACCAATAATAATAATAAAATATAGATTATATAATGTATTATTATTTACATTTAAATGTGTGCCAATTAACTACCATATTTATTTAATAAATGTTATTTACTGGGATTTCACATAAGAATTGTCACTGCTCTAGGGAAACCAACACAATTTTTATTAGGGAAATGACGTAATTAACATTATAATTCAGATATAACCTCTACAATAACAAAATGAATTAGAATAGGGTAAAACAAGAGGTGAGAAGATCAGTTAGAAAGTGATTTCAAGAAAAATGATGGGATGACAAGTATTAGAGATGGTGAAACAGAATAGATAGGATTTAACAACTAGTCAGATAATAGAGAGAATTGTTTGCAAAACAGCAGATTCTAGATTTACATTTTAATTTTGACCACATTGGAAAGGTAGAAGTACCCAGAAAATGCCAACTGTTTAGTATGCAGAATAGAATGTTCTTTGCACATTTAATCAGTGAGTCCAACTGAAGTCCCCATTTTAGTAATGGTTCTAATTTTGGAATTTCCTTAATCCATTTTAATATATATTTATTATAGTCCAGGTAACCTAAAGCACAATCATATAACAAGATTTTATAATTAACTATATTCCTATCCAAATATGTCATAGTACTTTCACCAGTCAGTAAGATTTCAATACTATTAGTGTTAGTTTACATAGCTATCGATCCTTTATAATTTCTTTCAAAATTGTTATCTAAAATTATTATATCCCACTGGTGATAGTCATTCCACTAAGAAGGTGACTAAAGCATTAACAATATTATAAATATTGTTATTTATACAGTGCATCACCTTTTCCAATTTATACATTGCCTTCACCTAATTGTCTCTTTTATCTTCCTTATAACCTTCTTAGAAGAGAAGAGCAGAAGTACTTATTACCATACGGCAGGTGAGAAAATCAAGGCTCAAGGCAGATAAATGTCTTCTAAAAGATTATACAACTGGGCCCTAGCTGGTTTGGCTCAGTGGATAGAGCGTCGACCCGGGGAATGTAACGGCTCCATTCTAGCCAAGGACACATGCGTGGGTTGTGGGCTCAGTCCCCAGTAAGGGTTGTGCAGGAGACAACCAATCAATTATTCTCTCTCATCATTGATGTTTCTCTCTCTCTCTCTCCCTCTCCCTTTTTCTCTTAAATCAATAAAAATTATATTTTAAAAAAAGATTATTCAGCTGGCAAGTGGCAGAGCTTTACATAAAACACAAATGTTCTGATTCCAAGGCCAGCGCTCTTCGTGCCAGGACTATCTCTTGTCTGAATAGGAAGATGTCTATGATCCTATTTTCCTCTTTTGCATTCACTCATTTCCCCTGAATATCTTTATTGAAAATCTTCTCTATAAGCTTTATAACTTCAACAACCCAATTCCATTTGCTTTTAGAAGTCTACGTTTTCTATGCCAATTTTTCATCTACTAAAATCTTCCTCCATCACTATGACATTCATGAACTGAGAGAATTTGGAATTTTTTTCATAATCTTGAAATGGAAATAGTAGTGCATTAAAAATTAGAAAAGCAGGGCATAATTCCTTTGGCTAGCAGTCCAAATTTGGCCTCCAGTAATCTTTTACATATTTACCTCATGAGCACTATTTAGCCCCTCCCTAATCTAAACAAATATGTATTATTTCAAATTGAGAACAAAATTATATAAAATTTTGTACAAAATAGTTGTATACAAAGTATACAAAATTTTGTACACAAGGTAAGCTATAATTAAATCAGTTTATTTAATCTAATTATAAACATACTCCCTTTTACGTAAACTAATTTACAACATTTTAATAACTATAGAATTAATCTTTTATAATAATGCTATTGGGACTAGAGACTAACACAATAATAGAAAGTTATCTCATTATACATAATTTGTTTACTACAAAACTAATTTTAATAATTTTAAAAGATTTTGTGGAAGTACAAAAAAATGTAATACTTAATTTCTGTGACTTCAAAAATTTGCTGTTTCTGCCCTGGCCAGGTGGTTCCATGGGCTGAAGCGTTGTCCCGCACGCTAAAAGATAGCGGGTTTGATTTCCAGTCAGTATCTAAACAGAAGGCAACTCATCGATGTTTCTCTCACACATCAATGTTTCTCTCTCTCTCTCTCCTCTCTTTCTCTCTCTCTCCCACCTCTCCCTAAAATCAATTTTTAAAAAGTGTATCTTTGGCTGAGGATTTAAAAAATTTATTGCTTCTTATGTGTTCAAACACATTTATAAAACTATATTCATCTAAATCATGTGAGTAATGTAATAGCTTTTTTAAATTACACATGCCAGGTCCTAGGACACCCCCAAAAAAAGGAAAATAAAAATTATGTCACTTTGTTTCAGAAAATATAACAATATCTCTCTATATTAACAATGCTTATTTTGTAAGTTCTCATCTCTCCCCATCAGAAATTCTCTTGTGATTATTCATTAGAAGTTCAACATTCAAGTATATTTACCAAAAATATTTCTCCACTAAACCAGAACATAGGCTACTTTTGAGTTCTAAGTATTAAAAGTTCCTACATGGCATTTTGTTTATTTGTTTAGTTTAAGACTCTGGGTGTTTTTATTCAGAATTTAAACAATGAATCCAAAACAATGCCATTAGATTTTTTGAATAGATATATTCATCTAGCTATTATCTACTTAGCTCTAACAACGTCTTAATAGCATCAATCATTTTACTGAACAGTGAAATAAAATAACAATTAATTTATCTGAATGACATCACAGGACTATCCAGAATAAAGATTTTCTCCTTCAATTTACAACTTCCACATAAATATTACGTTAAAAATGTTCTCCACTAGTGGGCCTTAACATTATCTTGCAAATTCTACTTTTTATGTTTGCTTATTTCCCTCTTAAACTACCTTTTTTTAAAAAAGTTGATTCCTGGAAGACCTTTATTAAATCAAAATGACCTATTCACAGAGTTCTCTGTACCAGACGCTGATGCTGGCATCTCAACAATTTCCAGGTGTGTGTGCATGTGTGTGTGTGTGTGTGTGTGTGTGTGTGTGTGTGTGTAACACTCCCATCCTCACACAGTAAAATAAATAACAGGCTTTAAGCCAATTCAAAACTTACCTTGCAAATCTGGAAATATTCTGAGGTCAGGGATTCCTGGATCTCCTCTCTGAGCAGCCCCGCGGGCCCTCCGGAGAGCGGGGCGCCGCTTCCAGCCCCACCGCCACCGTTACCGCCGCCGCCGCCGCTCCCACTGGCAGGGGAGGAGGCAGTTAAGCCGTCCAAAACTTTTCGGAAATTAAACTTCTTCATTTTTTTTTAAAATCTGTTGAAAAAATTCAAAGGAAAAGGGTGACTTAACTCATGGAATTATGCCCAAGTAAAAGCGTTTAGCTTTTCATTAGTCAAGGCAGCAGCCTGGTACCCGTTTTACTATCTATCATTGGCTATCCAGGACTTAAAAGTCAGGCTACATATTGCCGAATTTTAATTCTAAAAAAAAAAAAAAAAAAAAAAAAAGCCTGTCTTTCAAAATAAAAACCACAACTCCAAAAGCAACAGCATATCCCTCCTCGCCCACCACATTGTCAAGGGCTTTATCCCCAGCTGTGGCTCTGCTTTATCAGCACCGGGGTAAAAATAAAAGGCAGTGTCATCATCGTCATTAAGCATTATATCATCATTATTATACAATCAAACCGGAGTCCGACCGACCAAGTCTCTGCCTCTCTCTCTCTCTCTCTCTTAAGGGCGGGCTTTCCAACTAAGGGCTCAGCTCAGATATTTCATGTTCAGAAAAAAATTGTGTGTGTGTGTGTGTGTGTGTGTGTGTAGGGGGGGGGGGTAGAGGGAGCCAGTGCATCACCTTCTGAATCGTCTTCAATGCCCCCCCCTTTTTTTTAAAATAGGAATTGGGGTGGGGGTGCTTTTTCCATTCCCCACCCCAAACACCCCGGACCCCAAACCATCTGCGGGCGATCTACAGCCACAGCGACCGGGAGGGGCGAGCGACGGCGCCAGCTGCCTCCGCTTCTCCCTCCTCTTCCCCCCCCACCTCCCTTCCTTCCCTCCCCGGGTTCGGGCCCCCCTCCCTCCTCTCCCCGGTCCACCCCCCTCGCGCCCCGCTCTGCCCGCAGCCGCCGCCGCCGCGCCGGCCCGCCAGCCCGCTCTCCCCGCAGCGCGGCGCGGCGGCGGTGGCTCTTGCGGGACGTGAGGCGGCGGCGGCGGCGGCGGCGGCTGCGGCCCGAGTCCCGCCTCGGCCGGCTGGGCGCGCGGAGCCGCGACTCCCGCCGTCCCTCCCCGGGGCCGAGCGCCGGAGCTCCGGGCTCCCGCCTTCCGCCCGCCCGCCCGCCCGCCCGCCCGCGGACGCGCCAACGCGGACCCCGCCGCGCAGACACCCTCGCGCGGGCACCGGGCTCCCGGGCGCGCACACACAGGTGTGAGGGAGCCCCGCTGGACGGCGGCGCCCGCGTCCCGGAGGGATGAGGACTCTCGGGCTCCCGCCTTAAAGCACCTGCCTCAAGCCGCCACTTAGCCGCCTGCCCGCCCGGAGGCTCGGGGCGCCGAGGGAGGCGGGCTCGCAGGCTTCGGGCCCGGCTCCGGCCGCCGCGTCTGTCGTCTCCTCCGGTCGGTCCCCTTCCTTCGGTCGCGGCGCGCGGCGCTCTCCGAGGTCCTAACGGAGCGAGCGAGCGAGCTCCGCGGCAGGCTCCGCCCTCCGGCCGTGGGAGGCAGGCCCCGCCCCCTGGCAGGCCCCGCCCCCTCGCTCGCCCCGCCCCCTCCTGCCGGGCCACGCGGGCCGGGGGAAAGGGGGCGGGGAGCGGCCGGACCTCACGGGGCGGGCGGGAGCAGCTTCCGCTCCAATCCGAGGCTCGAAAGGGGCCCCCGGGGGGCCCGAAGCCCAGGAGAAAGCCAATGAGACGGGGCGGGGAGAATTTGGAAAGGTAGGTGAGGCGTTTGATGGACAGCGGCCTTGGCCAGTGCGCTGGGCGGCCGGGCTCCAGGGGTTGTAATTGGCGCTACCTGTTGAAGGACGCCAGAGTGAATCAATAGCATGCCTGGAAGCGTGCGAACTTGGGCTCGCGGAGCCCCAAGGCTTTCGGAAGGTGTTCCCTAGGTCTGGCTCTGGACGAGGTTGTGAATTTGACCAGGATTTTTTGTTTTTGTTTGTTTGTTTGTTTGCAGTGTATCACCTCTTTGAGCCTCGTCCCTCTCTATGGGCTTCCCTCGCTGCCCTGCTACTTGCGTAGCCGTGTAACGGGTCTGCCAGAGGGAACTGTATTTCAGTGGAGCTTTGGTATATGCTATATAGCCTTACAGAAACTAAGGAATTAATTGTTCACCTTGTTCCCTATAATACGTTTCCCCATTTTCACGTGTACAAAGATTTTTTTTTAAAAAAGGGACTTCACAGTAAATGGTGTCAAGAATATATTTTAAGGTTTTTCTATGAGTCACGGCGATCACTTTAAAAGATGCACTGTTCGTTGCAGGATTTTAAAAAAAATAAAAACACAGCTTCAGGATAGAAAGATTTTGTTCTAAGCCCCGACTTGCTACTGAAGTGGGGAAATTTTCACAGTGTCTTAGTCTGAAAATAAAGGGCAGCTCAGGGAGGCTCTGGCTGTACACTTCAGTCTGGGCAAAACATCAATCATACCGAATATTCTTACATTTTAGAAACCTAGAATTGTTACTAGGGAGATGAGACCCCCCGTTCTTATCTTCTAGAAGGACTGATTTCAATCAAGAGACAAAGTGCAGCAAAGCAAGCAAGAATTTATTGGCCGCAGTAAAAACACACTTAGGACAGTGAAACAAGGAAGGGCATAGAAGAAGCAACAGGAGAGTCTAGGTTCAGGGGTTTGCCTAGGACTATTGCTTCCCAGGTTGCAAGTCTCCTGGGGTCCCTTAGAGGGAAGAAGGGGAGAAGAGAATGGCGTGGGTGTGCTCCCCTGGCAGAAACCAGAAAGCGGGCACGGGGTCCTTTGTGTTGAGGGTATTTCTCTTTCTCTTTCCAGTGGAAAACTTAGGGCTGAGTTCTGGGGGAGAGGGTGGGGGGAGCGTCGGTGAATATTCATCAGCTTCCTAAGAGTGTTCTTTCAAGGTCGCAATCTCCACTGATTGGACCTCACCAGGGCAGTGGGTCATTAATAAATGCAGCTGGTCCTGAGGCAGTCATGGCATCGCTTGTCTGATTTGGCTGCTTTTCTAGTCCTGGAGCTGAAATACATACAACTGAGGCCTAGAAGTTATTTTTCGGGAGGAAAAGGTCAGGGGGTCTAAACTCCAGGACCAGCGATATGGTGGGGGGAGTGGGGGGTAGAGGGGTAGAATTAGGGGGCGGGAGATTACCCTGGGGGTGAGGTCCCGTTTTCTCGGTTTAGCCCCTTAGTAGGCACCCAGGGCTTTCCATCCTGGTGACCTTCTATCCCTGGCCCATTGTCCTTGCTGTGCTCATGTCTTTCTTTTTTTTCTTTTTTGTTAAATATATATATTTTTAAATTTAATATATCTTTATTGTTCAGATTATTATAATTGCTCTTCTTCCCCCCCCCCCCCCATAGCTCCCCTCTTTCTAACTGCCTATAGCAGAATGACCTCTTTCTTTGTGTGTGTGGGTGAGGGAAGTAGGGGAGGAGGGAGGCGGGAGGGATAAAGGAGGAAAGAGAAAGGAGTTGCTCAAGTAACAGTAAGGTAAAATAAGCCTGTACCAAGTGCTGATTAGCAGGAAAATGGCAAGGATGGAATAAAGCCCGACTTTTCAAATCCTCAGTGCTTACCCTCTCATTTTGAATTTTTCAATACTTAATGTCTCTTTGAAACCTCCCCCCAAAAAACCCCAATACTGCCTCGTAGTCTCTTCGCCACAGCTAGATGGTAAAACTCTTAAGGGCAGGCATATAATTTTATTTTTCTCCTATGTTGTTTAGCAGCTAGCAAAATGTTTCACATGTAATTGGCACTTAAAGGATTTTGAACAGTTAGTTTAGTAATGATTACTACTAAAAGATTTATGAGATGGTATCCTGTTTGGGAGGGGTGAAAATAAGGGTGGAAACAAATGCCACATCTGATGTTAACTAGATTTTGGGAGGGTTCAAAATACTTTATTGGACTCCTAACGATATTTATCTTTGTCTTGACTCTCGCCTTACTTTTATGTTTTTTTGCTTTTCTTTTTCCTGGCCAATTTCACCTCCAATCATGGGTGCCTATTAAGGCCACAGAATTTGCTTTCCTCTTATTTACAACTGGCTTTTCTTTAAATGGTTGGGGTAGTGGTTGTCATTCTAACTCTTTGAGAAACAGGCATTGTTGTCTAAAATAATGGATTTAGATATTTTTCCTTCCCTTCACCAGAAAGTCTGTTGGTGGCTCCTTCATTTTCAAGTAAATGAAAATAAGCCTATATCAAGTTGTGGTTTGGCCTTTTGATTTGGGGATGAAAAAAGAAGATATCCTGAGTCAGCAAAGCGAAATATAACTCTTGCAAGAAAACCCCTTAAACCACCCATCACTAACACTGTAGTATCTTAGCAAACTAGGTGGTCATTTTTATTCTAAAAATTGGGGGAGAACTGAGTATGAAAAGGTACACAAAGCAGATTGACAGAGATTCTGCTTGAGAACCCTGAAGGGAGTTCATTGGCCTACTTGAGTTTTTTTAAAAAAGAGGTGGCAGTAGATACCCTTTCAGTTGGGAAAACAAATAATAATAAAAGGAAAAAGTCAGAATTTATAAGCATTTACAAACAAATACAAGAAGCCTAAACAGTAAAATATGATTAGAAAGCTGACCCTGTGGACTCTTTGAGACTATTTTATATAATATTTATTTTTATTGATTTCAGAGAGGAAGGGAGAGAGATAGAAATATCAATGATGAGAGAGAATCATTGATCGGCTGCCTCCTGTGTGCCCCATTCTGGGGATCAAGCCTGCAACCTGGGCAGGTGCCTCGAACCAGAATCACACCTGAGGCCCTTCAGTCCTGAGCCGAACCAGCTGGGGAAGGACTATTTTAAAAGTCTTTGTTCCTCCACCATAGATAGCAGAGTACCCTATGCAAATAAGTGTCCAGTAAGTAAAAATCTTATCATAATTACAATCTGAATAAATGATAGCGAGTAAAAATCTTAACAATTACAATCTCATAGAGAGAGAACCTGTGGATAGAGGATATTGTGATGCCAATTCACAAATTGTAAGCAAAAGACAGAAATGAATAAGAAACAGAGTGCACCATGTAAACTATAGCCTAAAAATCTTGCTCGGTGAGAGAGGCATAATGAAATATTTATGGAAACAAAATTCATTCTTAATAAATTAAAGAGAAGTAAGATGTAAACCATCTTGTACAGGGACTGAGACCAGGCCATGAATATACCTTGTAAATAATGTAGGGAACTTTAGAATTGGGTCAGATAACAATAAAAGAGAGCTTTGATCATTTTACTGCAAAACAGGAGAATTCCTCATGGAGAGGAGTTTCTGATAAGCCATGATGTTTTCCTAAAATCACAAGTATGAAGAATTGTAAGAAAGGAAAATAGTCTAAGCTTGGTTCTTGGAGCAAAATCATATACATCGTTTAAACAAACCTATAACATTGGGAAGATTTTTTTTTTTAGGCTGTATATAAAAAAATGTATTACAACTCACTTTAAGAGATTGTGATCTTGGACTCAAGTCAATAATGAAACTAATAGAAGCTGCTTTTTCACATTCTAAAAAAAAAAATCAAATAAATGTAGAAAGTACTTGACACAGATTTGCTAAACTGATTAGGCTTGGAGGAAACTAAGCCAAATCGACAAAATACATATAAATAAAATACAACAAGTTCTACCAGCTATTTAGCTCCTATATGCCTGGCTATATGGTGAAATTTACAAACATCTCTTTTAATTTGATCCTTATTATAATTATATAAGACAGCGATGGTCTCATTCTATCAGTAAGGAAACTTGAGACTGAGAAACATTTGAGAAATTGACCCAAGGTCACTTAAGTGGATAACCTAGTCTTCAAATTCAGGCTAACTTCCAAGATTCTGCTCTTAATCACTTCCATATTACTCATTAGAGGAATAAATAGGAACTGGAATAGGAAAAAGGTGGGGGTCAATTCTTCTGAAATAGTTGAGTATATGTGTATTAGTTTGCTAGGGCTGCCATAACAAAATACTATAGCCCGGGTGGCTTAAACAAGAGAAATTAATTTTTCTCACAGTTGTGGAGACTAGAAGTCCAAGATGAAAATATTAGGAGGGTTGGCTTCTTCTGAGGCTTCTCTCCTTGGCTTGCATATGACTTCCTTCTTACTGTATCCTCACATTGTCTTTCCTCTGTGTAGATGCATACTTGTGTTTCTGTGTGTCCAGATTTCCTCTTCTTATAAAGACAGTAGCAGGTAAGATTAAAGCCTACCCGCCGAAACCAGTTTGGCTCAGTGGATAGAGTGTCGGCCTGCGGACTGAAGGGTCCCAGGTTCGATTCCAGTCAAGGGCATGTACGTTGGTTTGGGGCACATCCCCAGTAGGGGGTGTGCAAGAGGCAGCTGGTCGATGTTTCTCTCATTGATGTTTCTAACTCTATATCTCTCTCTCTTCCTCTCTGTAAAAAAATCAATAAAATAAATTTTTGTAAAAAAGATGAAAGCCTAATGGCCTCAGTTTTACTTAATCACTTCTTAAAGGTCCTATCTCCAAATACAGTCACATTCTAAGGTACTGGAGATTTGGAGTTTAACATATGGATTCTGTGGAAACACAATTCAGATAATGACAAATGACAAATTCAACATTCTTTAAGCAGAGCATCTACAATAAACTGGACTGTGTAGACAATTTTACATTTAGTTTCTCATTTAATCCTCACACCATTCATGTATAGTAGCTATTGATAACTCTGTTTTACAGGTGAAAGAGAAAATGGAAACAAAGAAAGGTTAACTAATATGCCCAATATCATACGTCTAGTGGGTTGTGAAATAGAAATTTGGGCTCATCTAATCTCAAAATTCTTTCCTCATGCTGTAAGCTTTCTTTGGAGAAACCAAACAAATTCTATTATGTATATATTATAAAGTTATTATAAAATTTAAATATTTGGATACCAGAATTTAAAAGGGGTTGGGGATATCTGCTAAGGGATCTGGACACCAGAAGTAGAAAGGAATCTTGGATTTGGGGAGTGAGTACTAGAAGTAGAGAACTTTGGGGATGGTAAGCTAATAGGAAGTACTTGTCTCACAAGAAATCTCAGCATACTTTGAAATATATTAAGAGTCCCAGAGGAGTATTCCACTAATATAGAAGAAATAAGTTATTCAATACCTAATTAGACATAGCAAGGCCATACTAGCTCAGACAGGCTATAGTGTCAGGGAATATAAAAACATCTAGAGCACTAGTTAAGTATACAATTTTACCTATATGTTCCCAAAAATTCTAGTTTAGCACTTCTTAATTGGGATTCAGGAATCTGTAGTTTAACAATTCCACCAGGTGATTCTCATCATGAGAGAAGTTTAGAAAACACTGATCTAGAGGGAGGGTAATGACTCAAGGCTTACTGTAAGACCAAGATGGCAATTATTTACATTAGCAAGTGTGGACATTTCTGATCTGTTTGCTATGAGGTACCAAGTCTTGGACTGAGCTATCTAATTTATCATTCACTTCTGACTCCCCAGTCAAGTTATAGCACCATCCTTTATTATTTGCCAGTCTAGGAATTAGAATTTTATTGAGAAGACACAGTTGAAAAATGGGTTCCACCTGTATCCTTTCTGGCAATTTTTTTTAAAAAAAGATTAAGAATTATCTTTCCTTCCTAAGTCTTCATCCAAGTTTTTTTTCTGACCTTATTGTACATTCTTCAGGAGGGGTACTGGTTGGTACCTGTCAGCTTTCTGTCATATGGCAATGAGCATTAAAATACCTTAGTTAGCCTACTCCAATCCCACAACTTGGAGAAACCACAGGGATAATTAAATAATGTTTCAGATACGCAGTCAGGGGGCATTAAGATACACCCAAAATGTACAAAGTATGGCTCAGCACACAATCAAAGACAGAACTGCAAACAGGACTCAGCCCTTGGAGGGCAAATCTCAAATATTTGCTATTAAACATGTAATTAAAATAAGCTCTTTGTGCAACTTTTAAAATAGGTTTTCACATATCAGTCCATTACACTGGGATGTGGTAAGAGAAAGGAATTTGGTGTTGGGACAAGACTAAATTTTTTAGCTGGGCACTAACATGCTCTTTTAGCCTCTAAGCTTCAACTTTTCATATATATATATGTATTAAGGAACAAATGAGGTTATGTCTTTAAAAGTGATTTGTAGAATGCAAACCACTTTATAAATATATTGTTATTTTATTCATTCTTTTGTTTAGTGAAATAATGTATACAAAGTGACTCTAGAGTTGAATCTATTTTCCCATTATTATTAATATAAAGTCCCTTGCATCTGTGGATTTACTGTTACTGAAATTGAAGGAAAGCAAGAAGGTTTAGACTAGATGAACTTTAAGGTTCTTTCCAATCCAAAATTCTGTCTTTATATGACTTATTTAGTCAAAGTTCACTGTATTCTCTTCTTAATACAACAAAGGCACATTGAAGAGCAATTAAGAGTATCCATTTAAGTACTGGCCAATAGAGATGAACTACAGCCTACACAGGAGTCCTAAAAATATCTGTCTACCAATCAGAGATTCCTGAAGATCACATTTTATTAATATTTATATGCATGTGCATATATAACTGATTATGAAAGTAAGGTATGCTGCTCAGCATTGTGGTCAGTCCGATTTCTGCTCAGGGCACATACCCGATGGTGGCTATGCAAGAGGCAGCTGACTGATAGTTCTCTCTCATCAATGTTTCTATCTCTAAAATCAATAAAATATATTAATAAATAAAATAAAAGTAAGGTGTGCTTATTATAGAAACTTTAGGAAATCTAAACATTTTTTTTTCTAGTCCTCTTCAGGACATTTTTTTTTAATTGAGTTTTTACAGAGAGGATGAGGGAGGGATAGAGAGTTAGAAACATCGATGAGAAGAAACATCGACCAGCTGCCTCTTGCACACCCGCTACTGGGGATGTGCCCACAACCAAGGTACATGCCCTTGACCTGAATCGAACCTAGGACCTTTCAGTCCGCAGGCCGATGCTCTATCCACTGAGCCAAACCAGATTCGGCTCTTCAGGGCATTTTTAAACAAAGTATCCAGTATATCACTTATTTCTGTTATTTACTTATTTATATTTAAGAAGAATGGAAGAGAGAAGGAAAGACAGAGAGAAATATCCATGTGAGAGAAACACAATGATTGGTTACCTCCTGTACATGCTCCAAACAGGGACGTGGCCAGGGAGGAGCCTGCAACCAAGGTATGTGCCTTTGGCTGGAATCAAACCGAATTCCACAGGCTGATGCTATGTCCACTAAACCAAACCAGCATGGGCTTTATTGATTTTTAGAAAGAGAGAGGAAGTGAGAGGGATAGAGAGATAAACCCATCGATGAGAGGAACATCTATAGGCTGCCTCCTGCATGCCCCCTACTGGGGATTAAGTTTGCAACCCAGGCATGTGCCTGAATCAGAAACAGAACCAATGACCTCTTGGGTAATAGATAGATGTTCAAACACTGAGCCACATAGGCTGGGAATTTCCTGTTTTATTTTTAACTAAACATTTTTGTAGTAAAATTTCCCAATTTTATTAAATATCCTTCAGAAATACCATTCTCAACGTCAATATTATATTTAACTAGAGGCCCGGTACATGAAATTCATGCTTGGGAAGGGGGGTGTCCTTCAGCCCAGCCTTCACCCTCTCCAACCTGGGACTCCTCAGGAGATGTTTGACTGCTGGTTTTGTGGGATCAGGCCTAAACCAGCAGTAGGACATCTCTCTTACAAACCAGGATTGTAATATCTCACCTGCCTGCCTGCCTAATTGCCCCTAACTCACCCATGAGCAAACTATGGCCCACGGGCCAGATCCGGCCCGTTTGGCTGTTCTCTCCAGCCCACGGAGCCAAAAGAGCGGAGGGTTCTCTTGCTCTCCCCTCTGCTCCTTCACCAGCAGCCCAAGATGAGAGTGCCAGTATGGTCAGGTTGCTTTTGTTCCGGCCCTCTGGTCCAGTTTAAGAACCCATTGTGGCCCTCAAGTCAAAAAGTTTGCCCACCCCTGCCCTAACTGCTTCTGCCTGCCAGCCTGATCACCCACTAACAACCACCCTGCCAGCCTGATCACACCTAACTTCTCCCCTGCCAGCCCAATTGCCCCTAATTGCCCTCCCCTGTAGGCTTGGTCTCCCACAACTGCCCTCCCCTGCTTGCCTGGTTCCCTCCAACTTCCCTCCCCCTACAGGCTTGTCCCTCCCAACTGCCCTCCTCTGCAGTCCTGGCCCCCCCACCAACCGCCTTTCCCTGCAGGCCTTGTCCCTCCCAACTGCCCTCCCCTGCAGGCCTGGTCACCCCTAACTGACATCCCCTGCAGGCCTGAAAGCCCTCAACTGCCCTCCCTTTCAGGCCTGGTCCCTCCCAACTGCCCTGCCTTGCTGGCCTAATCACCCACAACTGCCCTCCCTTGCTGGCCATCTTTTTGTGGCCATCTTGTGTGTTGGAGTGATGGTCAATTTTTATATTACCTCTTTATTATATAGGATCATAAAGATTTATACAATACATTTAGTCATTTTCATGTTCTTAGATATTTTATTTATGATTTTACACTCTTCCCATATATAAAAGGCTAAGTGACTGACCATACATCCATTCGACCATCTGACTGACCAGCCAGGAGGTACATATGACTCGCACTGGCAATGTAAAAATAAACATTGAGCCCTACCTGGTTTGGCTCAGTGGATAGAACGTTGGCCTGCAGACTGAAGGGTCCCAGATTCAATTCTAGTCAAGGGCGTATGCCTGAGTTGTGGGCTCAATCCACAGTAGGAGATGTGCAGGAGGCAGCCGATCAATGATTCTCTCTCATCATTGAAGTTTCTATTTCTCTCTCCCTCTCCCTTCCTCTCTAAAATCAATAAAAATATATTTTAAAAATAAAAATAAACGTTGACTCCCACATGCACAATATAAAGCTCTCATTGGTGCCAATCTCATGGATGTGTTTTGATCTGTCATTGCTGATCATGAATTTGGTTCTTTTTGTTGACATACTGAAGCTGAAAGAAAGCAGCAATGTTTTTGTTGTTTATATCATGTTTTTGTTGTTTTTATATCATGTTTTTGTTGTTTTTATATCATGTCTTTGTTGTTATATCATGTTGTTATTGTTTATTAATAAACTTATATATTATTTTCATATACATTTTGCTAATTTTCTTTCATCTCTGACACTTCTATTATAGAGAAGGGGTGAATAGGGAGAAAAATATTTCTTCTAATTAATTTCCTTTCAATGTGCACAAATCCATGCACTGGGCCACTGGTAATAAATAATGATGGAGAACTCATAAATCTTTGGCAAAGTTTTAATTTTTTCATAAATGTGCCTTATATATTAAAAGTTTGATAATATTAATTCTTCAGAATTAATATTCTAATTAAGATTAATCAGGAAATTCTCAATCAGATTTTTTTTCCTAGGGAATATTGCTATGTTAAAATAATATGTCTTCATAGTCAATTTTAAATGTTAATTTTAAAAGGTTGTAGCAATTTATACCCTCCTTAAGACTGTAGGTCTCTGTGAAAAACTCATGTTACAATGAACCTTTTAAAAGTAATGTCCCATACCACCTACATTGACTTTTTTTGTTTAGAAGTTGAAAAAAATTCAAAGAGAGTTTTAAGATGATAAGAATTTATAAGCATAGCAACTAAACTGAGTGAAAAGGTAAGAGATATAATTTCAGTAAAGCTTGTCATTTCAGTTTAAACAAAGAAAATATAAAAGTTTGCATAAAACTTTAAGATTAGAAAGAAACAAAGTCACATGTTTAATTTCTAATTTTAAAAGGTAATAACACAAACATCCATTCAATTATATCAACAAATTAAAAAATATTACTATATGTGATGTCATTTGAGAGAGAAAACGGGCAGAGAGAAAGCTTAAAGGGTAGAGAAAAACATATAGGGGTGGCCAAAAGTAGATTTACAGCTGTGAGTATGCGCGTTTGTTCTCATATTATTATTTATTAATTATTGTATTATTTGTATCATAACTGTAAACCTACTTTTTTTTCCACCCCTGTATATAGACCCAAGGAAGGATAACTTCATAGGAAGGAAGAGAACCAAATCTTAAAAAGAATATTTAAAACTTTAAAAGCAGGTTGGGTTTTTGTCACCATAGACTAACTAGAGATATGAACCCTCAGTATTTGTTGATCAAAGTGAAGCTGAAAGCAAGATTCAGACCACAGATCATAGATTCTCTAAGTCTAATCTAGAGATGATTAGAACCACCAAGAGGTGACAGTCTTTCTTGGATTTGGAATATAGAGACAAATGGAAACAATCCCTTTTAGACCCAACCCCTCTTGTATTCTGAAGCTTTAATTCAGCATGACTCATGATGATTGCACAGTTTAAATAGGAATATGCATTTGTTTTCATGATAGCAATCACAACATTTAATAATGCTATTACAGAATTAATCTTCGATAATGGCTAACAGAAGGTTAAAATGTTAAGATTCTGAAAACGTTCATATTAATTATTAGCTCTGCTAAAATTGGTACCCTAGAGTTTTAGAGAATAATCCAGGATGCGAGCATGACCTTGCTTTACTATCAACAAAACTTGCAAAACAGAGTCATGAGAATAGAAGGATGAGGATTCCTTCCCTGCCCAATTGCAGACTGGGTGAGAGAAAACCCTTTAAGTAGATCCTCTCTGGCCATGCAGGATAAGCTTTCCATTTCAATCAGTACCTTGGCTAGCTTGAGCTGACAAAACACTGTTGTTCTCTTAACCTTTGCCAAGCTGAAAATTTTTACAAGTATTTTTTCAGTAACAGCCAGAGTGATTTATGGCGTCTTATAGCTCTCATCAGTTAGAAAAACAGATTTCATTTCTCTGCCTCATTCTTTCCTCCTTAATATTCCCACTCTCTTGTCGTTAGCCATAATACCCTTTTTAATTTAATGCAAACATTACTTTGTTTTGCATAGTTATCCAATGTGTCTCTGTCTAATGTGCTTTAATTATGGAGATCAAATTTCTTCAATTTTCTGAGACAGTTTCTATTTAAAATGTTCTATACCATTGTTCTCATAAACTATCAAAACCATCCCAAATACCATTCCGTTCCCTGACAAATATCACTGTTTTCTATGATGCTGTTTTTAAAACGTGAGTGGCAAACATATGGGAGGGAGATACACAATAGGATTTGTTTGTTTGTTTTTTAAATTGATCTTAGAGTAAGGGAGAGGTGGGAGGGAGAAAAGCAGGGAGAGAGATCAGTTGCTTCCTATACACACCCTGACTGGGGTCCAACCCCCAATCTGGGTATGTGCCCTGACCAGGAATTGAGCATATCCAACATGTGACTTTTAGGTGTACTGGGAGACATTCCAACCAACTAAGCCACACTGGCCAGGGCACAATAATGTATTTTTTTTTAATATACTTTATTGATTTTTTACAGAGAGGAAGAGAGAGGGATAGAGAGTTAGAAACATCGATGAGAGAGAATCACCGATCAGCTGCCTCCTGCACACCCCCTATTGGGGATGTGCCAGCAACCAAGGTACATGCCCTTGACTGGAATCGAACCCGGGACCTTCTAGTCCACAGGCCGACGCTCTATCCACTGAGCCAAACTGGCTTCGGCACAATAATGTATTTTTAAGAGGGGAAACTCTGATTTCAGACAGACCTGAGTTTGTTACTCATTGTGTGTGACCTTGGACAAGTTATTTAACTTCTCTGTGTTTCAATTTTCTTATCTATAAAAGGAAGATAATATTACCAAACTCATAAGATGTAAGGATTAAGTGAGAAAACTTTGCCACTCAACATTCTGACTGACATATCGAAAACCCTCCACATCTGTTAGCTAGTATTATTTTTAAGCACTGAAGTTTCATATGAATACTGGTTATCATAAAAGAATTATAAGGAAAAAATGCAATTTTACTACTCAAGTAAAAGACCCTAAATGAAAACTACTAAAAGGCTGGTGGTTATGATTTTTTACTTTGGGTAGTAGATAACTGGGTTAATAATTAGTCCTTTGGAAAGGAAATCTTTGTAGAAAATATAAGCGTGGTGGGGTTCTCTTGGGAAGGCCCAGAATGGTAAACCATAGAAAATAGACAATTAGCTTATTCATATTATCTATTTAATAAACACTGTGTCTTTAAATCATGTCTTAATGAGAACTGGCTAGCAAAATGGGACAAAGAAAAATGTATTCATAGATCAAAGATGGTTGAATGTGTTTAAGAATTTTCAACATGGAAACATTCTTTCAAGCAGAAAGAAAATGTGTAAACTCAGTCTGTCTCTGTCCAATCTCCAGGATGGAAGAGAGTTGTTGCTGTTTTTATTTACTTGCTTGTTCTTTGTTGTTGGTTTTGGTTTCAGTTTTTCCACATTAACAACTTTTGAAGAATGGAATAACCATTGGCAGCCAGTGATAATGTCAAATTTTTCCTGATAATCCACACCAAGTATTCAAAGACTTGCCAAAAAAAATGCTGGAAAAGAACTGGAAAAAATACACAATTATTAAGCAAGCTGAGTTCTTTTAACAAGTGTGAGGGTAATAACAGCAGATGATGAAAATGACAATGCAAATATTGTATTAGCTAATATACATCTTGACTGACTTTTTAAAATTTCTCTTCATGTAATTATATGCTTTATAATGAAGGTTATTCATTGTATGTATAATTAATTGTGACTTAAATTTTATACCACTGTAAGACTCTTGATGGAAAATAGTTTATAAAAAGGAAAAAAAATAAACCTTTTTTTAAGAACAAATGCTATGATTTGTACATTTTAAAATATAGTTACCGTATTTATAATTCATCAACTATTATAGAGATTTTCCCAGTCCAGGAAAAGAAGAAGGCTTTAAAAACCAAGGGTAGCAGCTACAAAAGCAGGTGTTCCACAGGATATGAGAAGCAAAGTTAAGGAAGAAACCTTATTCTCTTTATGCATACCAGGCTTAAAGCAAGCCTTAGCTTTGCTAATATAGGATGAGAGAAGAGAAGAAATACCAAGAACAGATATGGGTGAGTTTTATAATCTGCAAAATGGCTTGCAAACATCATTTTTGTCTATTTTGTTCATGAGAATTTCCCCAGCACTCACAGTAGTGTCTGGCACATGGTAGTGCTGAGTGAATGAATACTAGTACATGATATTCATGCTTTCTGCTAGAATTTCAGGCCTGTGTTTAAATATATAATTAATCCACAAATGAGATAAAATGCTTCACTTATTCAACAAATATGTGTTGTTGTGTAACTATTTTGCAACTAGGTAGAATGCTAATGTTATAGAGAATGAGAGAGAGAGAGAGAAATAGAGAGAGAGAGAGAGAGAGAGAGAGAGAGAGAGAGAGAGAGATACTGACTTGAAAAACTTATAGTAACTTAGTACAGTGGGGTGGGGGGTGAGAGACATGAAGCAAATGATTATAAAACACTGTTATGAGAGTTATGTGGATGGTATAAGCAGAACTCTGTGATTGCATTGAAATAAGAGCCAATTATTTCTTCCAGATGTCTCAGTAAAGAAGAGGTAAATTAATAGAGAAGGTTGGTTTTAGCTCTTCTTGAATCTTTTCCTAACACTTAGCTTCCTCAACTCAGCTCTATGCTGATTTCCCTTGTACTTCTTTGAGATCTCTTTCACCTCCTTTGCTGGGTCATCTTTTTCCAGATCCATAAGGATTTAAGGAGCAAATGAAATATGAGCAAGAATTGGTAGTTATTATAAGTTACTATTTTAAGAAATTGATAGGAAAGGAAAGGAGAAAGTGAAATAGAAGGGGCTGGAAGAGATTGGAATAAATAATATTTGGGAGCAGAGAGGTAAAACCAGAGAAACAAAATCAGGTCTTGATCATGCTACCATCAAAGCTTCAAGATAATAATAAGCACCCATCCGTACCTTCCCACTTTCACCCCACATCTATGGCAACTGAAAAGGGGTTTCTCCTACTAACAAGCCCCTACCTCCCACCTTCTTCCCACATTCTCCCAAGCTTCACATATGTGTTTGTTTACTAGTATCAGTATGACAATTAAGAATCCCTAGGAACCTCTCACATTCTCTACATGCATATTTATGATTATTTATCCTGATTCTTGAAGCTGTGGTTGCCTTTTGGGACAAAAATATTCAAGAGAAAAAGACCTACACAGTTATAAATGAACATACGATATTCGTTCTGTTAGAGGAATGGTGAAGTTATGGTGAAGGAAAGATTTTCTTTTCCTTTTTTACTTTTCCAAACCAAGAGCATGCTTTAACAACTGGGAAGGAAGAACTAGAAGATTCTTCTCTAGCAGGGTTAAAATAGGCTTTATTTAGGTTCATTAAGAATAGCAATTTCCTTGCCATATTATTCTTAATGTCATTTAAATTCTCTTAAAAATTACAGATTAATACTTTAATTGCTTTAGAGTTTACATGGTGTTTCGATCTTCAGATAAAAATAAACAGAATCCCAGTATTCTTTTCACTTTGGCATTTAGATTTTTTTTTTAATATGATAAAAAAGCACGCTTGCCTCCTGGGTATAAGGAGAGCTTCTAGCTGTAAGAGTCAATCAATTGGGAAGGGCATTTGCGGGTAGGAGTTGTAAAAAATTGCCAGCTTGACCTTGAAAATAATGAAAAATAATTGAGACTAGTGGCAATGAACATTTATTTCCCATGTGCTGCAGTCTTGCTCACATTTTTTATTTGGTTTACATTTTTGTCCTCTACCACCTACTCACAGATACTCATGTGCACTATTAACATCATAATATATATTAACAAGCCCTCGCAGCTGGTTAAGAAGCTTCTTCTAGCAGGCCAATTAACATCACTTTGACTCAATGATGCTGTGCATAATGTAATCTAATAAAACTGTGTTGTGTGCACTGAGAAGCAGTCAGAATAAAAGAATAGTTCATTCACCAAAAGAGGCAGCAGCTAGGAATACAGGTACACTAGCAAAATCATCCTGGTTTATATAGCTCGGTAGAATTTTGTCTACACTAGTATTTCTTTGATTCCATATATATGCATTGTGATAGGTAGATATAAAATGACTAGAGACCTCCACCTACCCTAACATCTTTTCCTCATCCCTCCCCCAAAATGACAAGAAGGAGTAAAATATCTCTAGAGAAGAGGTTTCCAACCTTGGCTGTACAACAGAACATCCATAGAAGCGTTTAAAAATCTCCATGCTGAAGCAACAGACCAGGTTAATCAAATCAGAATATCTGGGGTTTGGACTCAGAAATCAGAAATCAGTTTCCAAGTGATTCTAAATTCAGGCAACACTAAAAATCACCTCTCTAGAATCAATACATCCAGGAAAAATTGCTATTCTAGGAAACCAAAATTGGTCACTCTTCAACTTTGACCTATTGGTCCTAAAAAAAGTTTTCTTGGGAATTCTCAGCTGAAGCTCAGGAAAAGACTCTTCTCCTTGCCAAATCAAAAATTAAGTAAGTAATTAAGTAATAGATTGTTTTATAAAGCATGAGTGAAAGTTTTAGAACTATAAGTGACAGGCATCACATATAACTCCCACTTTTTTTTTTTTTTTTTTTTTTTTTTTAGCCCTTGAAGAAAACATCCCTTTCCTTAAACTTTTACCTATGTGAGAAAAAGAAAATAGGATAGAAAAGTTTCATGTAGAGACTGGTTCCTACGGACATGATTCTGTCACTGCTTCTCTACTCATACAATGCTTGCCCATCTCTTATGTGATAATGATACCATTGTAATTAGCTAGTTATTAATTATAGGAAAAGAGCAAAGGGAAGGCTAGACATTATATTCATATCATTTGGACAGCTTCACTAGGAAGCTGCAACTTGGCACTCCCCAGGGAACTGCCAGCCTATTCCCTGCTAACCAGTCAAGTTGGGGTGACAGAGGCCTTCCTGTCAGCACACCTGGGGACAAAAATCATTGGCCAGAATGAGAGTGGCTACTGCGAGCATGTGAAAATTTGGAAATACTTCATCTCCTACACAAAGGAGCTCTCTGGTGGCTCTCTTGTGCTCTTGGCTTCCTGGCATTCACCGGTGTTTTCTCCATGTCCATGTGACCCTGACGACCCCACATGCAATGGATTGATGGACTACAGTAGTAAAACACAAATTAGGCTAGCCTGATGCTATATTGCGCACTGCTCAATTATGGAATGGAAACTGTGGACGCTGCTCTGATTTTTAGCTGTGCTACTCTTCTTCTCTGGTGGTACAACGGAAAATGAAACCTTGGAAAATCAGGAGGTTTGATTCCACAGAATTAAAACTTTCTACAATACTTCATTCTCCCATGTGAGTCTCAGAAAATACTTTTTCTTGGGCTATTGCAAGAAAAAGCTACTCCCACTAGCAACCAGGGGAGACAAAGTCCTGTCTATTCTATTAACAAATAACATCCAAGTAAACACTTTAATTTAGGACACAGAATATGGGCTTTCTCTATACTATAGTAGAGATATTTTAAAGTAATAATCATGCAAAAATCCTCAGGATATTGAGCACAATATTAAGATTATAAAACATCTCAAGATATTGTTCCCTTTCTTTTTTGTTTATATATGCAGATATGGGCAAAAATAGGTTCACAGTTGTGATACAGAGTCTATTGCTATATTATTAATTCATTAACAAATTAATTATTATATTATTTATTATTATTAACCTATATTTGCCCACCCCTGTATAATATCTTGAAAACTAAATGGCTTTATACTTGTATATATACTAATATATATTATGTCAGCAAGTTTCAACCACTGTGCTGTGGCTGGCATACTGGTGTGCCACAAGAATTTTTAAGAAATTTTAAATCATCAGTAGGCAATATCTTAACTATTTAGTTAGGGGCACTGTCCTATTTTCTCCTAGATTGTCAAATTAAAAAATGACAATAGCCAACACAATAATAGCCATATTGAGTGAATGAATCAAAATTGTACCTATTTTTTTGTCAGATTGGCAAAAAAATTTAACATTTTACATTTTGGTGTGCCACAGAATTTTTGTAATTAGTTTGTGTGTGACATGAAATGAAAAAGGTTAAAAATTTCTGTGTTATATTATATATTATACTAGAGGCCCGGTGCATGAAAATTCATGCACTGGAAGGGAGGATTCCTCAGCCCGGCCTGCCCCTTCTCACAGTCCGGGAGCCCTCAGGGGTGGAAGGCGACCTGGCAATCGGGAAGGCGATGCCCTATCACACCTCTACTGTTGCTACTGCCAGCAGCGCAAGCCTAGGCCGGCCCTGGTTACCTGAGCCTCCGTTACCTATAAAGAATAGGTATATAGGAATTAGGCCTTTGGCGGCTGGGCAACTGCCATTCGAGGCTTTCCTGAGCCTCGAGCCAGCCCTGGGCCACTGGGCAGCCACCATCTGAGGTTTGCCTGTGCCTCAGGCAGGCCCTGGGAAGCTGGGCAGCTGACATCTGAGGTTTGTCTGCACTTCAGGTGTCATCTGGGCAGCTGCCATTCAAGGCTTGCCTGCACCTTGGGCCAGCTCTGGGCGGCTGGGAGGCTCAGAGGACTGGGGGACTCTGGAGGCAGCCTGGTCACCCCCAACTGCCCCCCCCTGCTGGCCTGGTTGCTGCCAACTGCCCCCATTGCCAGCCTGGTCGCCCCTCACTATTCCACTCTGACAGCCTGGCTGCCCCTCACTGCCCCCTTGCTGGCCTGATCACCCCATGCAGCCTGCTGTTCAGTCGTTTGATTGTCCCTCACTAATCCCCCTGCCAGCCTTGTCACCCTGTACAGCATGCTGTTTGGTTGTTACTGTGAGGGCGTCCTAACCAATTTGCAAATTACCTTTTTTTAGTACAGATGTTATGTTACATGTTATATATTATAATTATATACTCTATGCTATATGTTATATACTGTATATAATATATGTTATGTATTACATATTACACATTACATATATGTTACATATAAATGATATCTTGGAAACTAATTGGCCTAACTCCTACAGTACCATAGTATCGTGGTTGATTACAAATTTATCCATTCTCAGAAGAAGAGAGCACTGTTGCATCTGTATTGTCCTAACTGAACAAAGATGGATAATATAATAATCACCCTTTCATATGAAGCGCTCTAGAAATACTTAATAACAGATATCACTTCCTCAGTTTCTTTCTTCTCTAGGTTAAACATATCCTCAATTCTTTCAACTATCCCTCACAATATGCCTTTACTTTCCCTCGGTATTTTGGTCACTTTCCTCCTACTACACTCTATAGATATATCTAGCCTTCTTAAATTACAGTTCCTAGAAATATGGAGATTACCTTATTCATCCTAGATACTTTAAAGTAGAAGTCCTCTTACTTTAAAGTCTGAGAAAATTATTTTGTTAATACTTGAAAAAAATTATTAATATGAAGAACCATTAAATAAATAAGTAATAATTCACTATCACTTGATGACACACTATTATCAGACATTTATAGTGTCAGGCAGGTCTAAGCAACTAAAATAATAAAGTTGCCATTAACTTTTCAGGAGAAAACTTGAGGAGAAAATTTTGAAGACAAGACAGATCAGAATTAGTTTTGGACTGTTAATATTTTTGTGCCTGTTAATTGGTAACTGGATATTTAAGAGAGGTATTCAGGGGAGAGGTTTGAGTTATAAATATAAGGAACTCATAAGTTTTTGACTCATAAGCTGTTAGATGGTACTCAAAGACATGATTTTGGATGAGACCATCAAAGGAATGAGGATAGATAAAAAAGAGAAGAGGTAAAAAGACTGACCTTAGGGTGTTCTGACATAATGAAAGGAATGATAATTAAGTGGAGCAGTCACTGAGGTAGTTATAAAATCAAGAGTGTGTTCTGCATGCCCAATGAAGGGAAAAAGTGCTCAGTTGTGTCAAATACTGCTAAAAGTCTAATAAGCCGAAACCGGTTTGGCTCAGTGGTAGAGCGTTGGTCTGCGGACTGAAAGGTCCCGGGTTCGATTCTGGTCAAGGGCATGTACATTGGTTGCGGGCACATCCCCAGTGGGGGGTGTGCAAGAGGCAGCTGGTCAATGTTTCTCTCTCATTGACGTTTCTAGCTCTCTATCTCTCTCCCTTCCTCTCTGTAAAATATCAATAAAATATATTTAAAAAAAAATAAAAAAATAAAAGTCTAATAAGATGAAGACTTGAGGTCATGGATGATATTGACAGAAGTGGTTGTGATGGAGTGGCAAGAGCAAAAGCTTATGTAGAGAGATTCAAGAAAGAATAGGCATATAGGAATTAGAGATCAAATGTATAAATGCCTTTTTCTTTGGGCTTTGCTATAAAGGGGAAAAGAGAAATGGCACACAGTTGAAAGGGAAGGGAAATAAACAGAAGGGTGATTTTTTTAAAAGGTAGAGTAAACACTGTACATTTATTATGAAGAAAAATCCATTAGAGAGGAGGGAATCAATGATAAGTGAGAAATGGGGAGAATAGTTGGAAGATAGCCTTGAGTGGGAGAGAAAGGTCTAAAATATATGTTGAGGGCCTGGCCTTATCTAAAAGTACACAGAGTTTATCCATCATAACAGGGGAGAAAGTAGAGCATATGGACACAGATGCATTAGGGTGAGTAGAGAAGGTGGTGTTGCTTTTGTAGTTCTTTAAGTATTGCTCTATTTTCTCAGGTAAAGAGGAAGAAAGGTCAGAAGCTAAGAGGAAGTATGAGGAAGAATATTTAAGGAGAAAAGAGAAGGAATGAAATAATTAAGTCTAACCATGTGGGAGTTTAATTGGTAGACAGTATCAATGACCCCACTTAAGGTTAATAATCATGAGCATAAAGTGAAACCAGTCAACATGAGTGTGTGTTTTTCTCTAGTCATGCCAACTAAACAAATACAGGCATGCAAGAGACATAAAATTGATTTTAACCAGGATTGAAGATAAGTGAAAACAATATAGTAAGGAAGTGGAAAGAGGTTGAGAGGATCAGCAAGGAGTTAGTATAATGATTGACTAGGGAACTCAAGCTGAAAAGCAAAGGAAGTGAAAACACGAGCAATGAGATAGTGAAAAAGAAGTAGGATACATACTTTATTGGTCCTGGTGAGGTCACAGGATTGTTGGAAATGAGATAATAGGAGAAATAACCTAGAAAGATCAGTGGAAGAGACGGTCAGCGTGGGAAGCTTGAAAATGAAGTCATGCAGGAAAGCATGCAGGGGTTTCAGTGCTGACAAATACAAGGCCTAATATGCGACCTAGAGAGTGACCGAGGTAATGTGGAAGAGGTCATTGGAAGAGAGAAGGTTCGGAAACTAAAAAAAACCAGTCTATTGGAAGGATCATCTATGCATGTATAGAAATTAACAAGAATCGTGACAGCTGTACTATCGGAAAGAGTGACAGAAATGAGGAGGAGTGAGATTCTGGGGGTCAGTACATGACTGCAAATAGGCGGGATAGTGGGTGGAATAGGCATCTGATGACATGAGAATCAAATCTTGGGAGGGAGATGGCTTAGAGGTTGTTTTTGGATATTTCTTTATGTAACATACTCGGTTTCACCTTCAGCTTATCGCTGACGTATTTGTTTAGCATATATTTCATTTGTGACTTGGATAAGATTATAAAACAAAATAAGCCTAAGGATAAAGCTCTGAACCATGCCACTAGATACCTCCCTTCAGGTTGATACCCACCCATTAATAAACACCCAACCAATTATGGTGTGGTTTAATGATTTTATTATCCTGTCCATAAAGACGTCCGGTATTGCGAAACATTCTTTGCCTTATTGAAATTTTGATATTTTATATCAAGTGCAATGTTTTTCAGACTAGTATAGGCTGCCCTTTAGGGTCCTCAACTTCCATTAGAAGAATTATTCTAATGTCCTTGCATGAAAATATTTTAAAATCAATACAAACATATTAAACGTAATTCGGATAACCTCTTTAAAACTGAGGACTTGCACGCTTTTTTTCTGATCCTGGGTCTGCATTTATCCTCACACTGCTACCAAGAATAACTTTAATTGTTATTTTAAAAAACAGAGGATGCCTTAATACTTAAATGATGCATGTATATAAAAACAGGCCAAATAAAATCATTATGTCCTCTCTATGTTGCAGTGTTTCAAATAAAGAAAAAGACACGTCCCTGGTGCGATTTCATCCTGCGAATCTGCTCCGTCCGAAGCCGTTTATCTCCGTCCGCCTTCTCTCCCCCCCTAAGTGCGTGCTCCCACCCCATGGGAGATTCTGTGAGCGGGGACATGAGCCCTCCGAGGCCCCAGAGCTACCTTTTCGGTTGCGAACTGAAGGCCGACATAGATTATCACTTTAAGGTGGATAATGATGGCAATGAGCACCAGTTATCGTTATGAACGGTCAGTCTAGGGGCTGGAGCGAAGGATGAGCTGCACATTGTCGAAGCGGAGGCCATGGATTACGAAGGCAGTCCGATGAAAGCAACACTGGCAACTTTGAAAACGTCGGTACAGCCAACGGTTTCCCTTGGTGGCTTTGCAATGACACCCCCTGTGGTGTTACGGTTGCAGTGTGGTTCAGGCCCTGTGCATATTAGTGGGCAGCACTTAGTAGCTGAGGAGGAAGACGCAGAGTCAGAAGAAGACGAGGAGGAGGATGGGAAACTCCTAAGTATGTCTGGAAAGCGGTCGGCCCCGGGAGGTGGTAGCAAGGTTCCGCAGGAAAAAGTAAAACTTGCTGATGAAGATGATGAGGATGATGATGATTTTGATGATGATGAAGCAGAAGAAAAAGCTCCAGTAAAGGAATCCATAGGAGATACTCCAGCCAAAAATGCACAAAAATCAAATCAAAATGGAAAAGACTCAAAACCATCAACACCAAGATCAAAAGGTCAAGAAACTTTCAAAAAACAGGAAAAAACTCCTAAAACACCGAAAGGACCTAGTTCCGTAGAAGACATTAAAGCAAAAATGCAAGCAAATATAGAAAAGGCGCATTGAACAATCCTGGGCACTACTGGTAAATTAAGCCCAAAGATGGGGAAAGAGGAAAAGGAGAGACAAATATAGTCCATACTGAGTATCATCAACAATCCAGACTGAAGTCTTCTATTTTAATCTCATGCCGTTTCCTGGTTTATCACTCACCCATGACCCCTTCCAGGCTGGAAGCAATCTCACTTAGTCTTCTAATGCACCTCCTTTTGCTGTGATTCAGTGAACTTTTCTTGACTTGTTCATTTATCTCCTCTTTGACCATGTTTTAAACACCTTTGTATCTCCCTAGCTGTTCAATAAATATTTGAATGAATGAAAAAAAGAAAAAGAAAGAAAAAGACCTGTGTGACCAGGTATGTGGTAGATCATCACATGGCATGTATATAATTTTATTTATATTTAATTATCATTAAAATAAAAATAATTTAGGTAGATTCTATTTTCTTTTCTCTTAGTAGGGTTTAATTATTACTCGAGTTGAAGAAATACCAGTCTTTTCAATTTTTCTAGTCTAATAACTCTGATTTTTAAAACAGTAAAATATCCAACATGTCTCGTCCCTTATGGCTCCATGCTGCCAACCATAAAACTCATTTTTCTTCATCCTCTAAAGTCATGCTTGTATTAATCAACTAACATCCCCCCATCTCAATAGCTTTACAGAAGTTTATATGCACTTTATATGACAAGTCTCATATAGTTCCCACAGAAGCTCTCCTCGTCATGGTTACTTAGATACCCACGCTTCGACATTAGCTCCCTTGATCACCAGAACATGACAAATTGCACAATGGATTTTTAAAGTTTTCATCTAGAAATGCTACATATTGTTTCCAGTCACATTTCATTGGCCAAAAAATAATTTCCTGGCCATCCCCTCAAAGGCAACTAGGAAGAGAAGTCCTACCACACGAATGGTAGGAAATTGGAGAGATTTGGTGGATAATCCTAATGATTGCCCATATTCCTAGAACCTTACAAAATGAATACTATATTTGCCAGTTTAGAATTAACATTTGTGCCAATTAGAGTTTTTTGTTTGTAAACAACAGAAACTGACTCCAGCTAACTTAAGCAATAAAAAAAAAATTCATTGAAAGGACTAAAAAGAAACCATGAAATACTCATGTTCAGAAAGATTAAAAAACAACACAGAAACATAGAAGTTCAGGATGTCTCAGTAGTAGAATAAATGAATGGCCTTTTCAAGGTGACTCTGTTGGGGTGAATGGAATTCACACAAATTCAGTCTTTTTGGTGTTCATTCAGGGGGTGAGCATTAATTGGTTATAGTGAGCCATATACCCACCCCATGGGGACAGCAAGCACCCTAATATCTCATTCCAGTGAGGAAGGTAATTTCCCAAAGGAAAAATCATTGTTGTTATATAAAGAGGGACGATGGAAAGCCAAAATGCAAACTTTTTTTAACTTTTGAAAATTTGAACTTTACTAAGCAGTCTCCTGCTATCTCCTCTATTTTTTATTTTTCCCCCCAGAAGTTTGCTGTACTTATGACCATCAGGTGGGAAACTGATGAGAGAAGGATCCTGTCTGCCCACAATGATTTTTTTCTACTGATGTGCCACATAGCTGGTCTTTTGTCATTATGAACTCTGTTTTGTGTCATCATCATCTCCAACAATCATCTAACAATCATTGGGTTGTGAGATTAGATGGCCATAATTCACCAGAGCAAGATGGCACGAGAAGGAAATGAAGGACCATGAGTCTGCATCATGGGGAACTTCCTGGAGAATGATGGTTTGGGGTTGAGGGCAGCTCCTGAGAGAAGTCTTGGGCAGTCTTAAGTATTATGATTGGGAAAAGGAGCCACAGGAAAACATTTTTACAGTAAGAGTATGAACACAAAATACTTTCCTTCATTCCACATTTGCACCATCTGACCTTTGAAATTTGGCTATCATTGAGTTCTTCATGAGTACCACCTGTTTTTCTACTTTGGAGAATCTGTTATAAATAAAATGAGTTATTAATATTTGGCAATGCAGCTTTGAACACTGAATAAAAAGTTTTACTGACTACTCTGCCGAGTCCTTGAAGACAGATGGACCAAGCATGTGTGCATCATTTGAAATGGCAGCAGTTTGCAATGGAGGGCCAAAATCTCATTCTGTCTACCCCGCTCCCACACACACTACTTCTGCAGGCTGAGCTGTCTGAATAATCAGAGAGAGAAAGTTCTGCAAATTCAAGAAAAAGATAATAGCATAAGTCTATTGTGGATTTGAATTATATTTAGTTATTTTTATTTAATTAATTTTTAAGAAAAGACTGATGCCAAAGAGTCTATAGATGTGTTTACAATATAAAACATTTTATAAAGCAATCTAGATGTTATTTTAATGCTTAATTTAATTTAATAAAATTCTCCCTATAGAATCTCTTACTAGTCATAAATTAAGCAATCCAGATGTTATTTTTAATTAATTTTAAAGAAAAGGTTGATGCCAAAGAGTCTATAGATGTGTTTACAATATAAAACATTTTGTAATGAATAAAATTCTCCCTATAGAATCTCTCACTAGTCATAAATTAAGCAATCCAGATGCTGTATTTACTCTCTGAGGCCTTAAGTAGCTGTTAGTTTACAGAATGGCACAAATGATGAAACAAATACAAAGATAAGAAAAGGAGCTTCCATGCCAGTTCGCTAATTAGTTGCCACCTCAGTTTCCTAACTGAATTCCTAGCATCCTAAAAGAATTGACATAGATTCTGAACTCTGTCAAACTTCTAGAGGAGAGCTTAGAAGCTAGTAGAAAAATTGATAAATTAGTTTGATTTTAAAAGATTGAAGAAGAAATAATGAAAACATTAGTCACTGTATTCATTCCTTAGGCTGGGAAGTTAAAGTCAATTTTTCTAGGAGGCAATGTGGAACATAATGGTCCTATATTTTAAGGGCTCATTCTGAGTACGGATTTAGAAACGCATTCTATACAATGCTACGGATTACTGCATAGAAATGCATTATACGGAATGCTGCCGACTGCAGCATAGTGGATTGAGGCAGCTATTTGCTACACCCTACACCTTCATGGGGTCACTGTAGGCTAGAGGCTGGATCCAAACCAAAATCTAATCATGTTATCCTCCTGATGAAAATACTGAAATGGCTTCTCATTGATCTTAAAGTCTAAAGTCTGTGACATGGCTGGCAACATGCCTGGCCTGATCTACTCCTTGCTTACCACTCCAACCTTAGCTCGTGATGCTATACTGTAGCCACATCCTCAGTTCCTCCAATACCCCAAGCTCCTCCTCACTTCAGGTTCTTAGCAGATACTGGCTCCTTTGACGGGGATACTTGTTCTACATTTGTTTCGGTGGCTAACTCCTACACATCTTTCAGGCCCCAAACTAGCCTTCTTTAGTCTTCCCTAACTCCCAGAGAGGTCAGGTCTCTTTATTACACCCTTTTTATTAAATTCAAAGATATTGAGGCAAGGGAGAATTATAAATGAATGATGAGCAATAATTTATAGTAGTTATGGAGCAAAGCTATTTCCCAAATTCAAAAACAGATTTCCAAAATCTCATTGGTATATAGATTTTTTTTCCCCTACATGTAAAATATGTTTCTCCATTGTACTTGGAGTCCAAGGCTAATTCAAAAAGATTGACCCACTAAAGCACATGCTCAAAAATGGTGCTTTTCATACCATTTCAATTACATTTAGCCACAGTTTATAATATTATTTACGTAGGAAAAGACAGTCAGAATTTTACATAAAGATACCAAGAATATATTTATCCTGTGGCAGCAGCTTTCCCTTATAACAGGGATAATAGAGGGGACTAGGGAAAAGATGTGGGCAGAGGAAGACTGCTATAGGAGGAGTCATCTGAGGCTAGGTTGACACTTCTACACACCTATAACATTTAATTTCCCACCTCTATACCACACTTCACATGTGACCTGCAATAGAAGAAGAAATCATAGGGGTATCACACAGGGGAAGAGAGGTCTGTGGAGCAGGGTTGTAATATTGAGAAAATATTCCAAAGATACCAGTTTATAAATCAGACAGATGTTCTTACCTCAGGGAGTGCTTGTCCTCATGTCTATTAGCTAAGACACGCTCTTCCCAAAATAATAATTAGAAGGGTTTTCTTAAGCACGAAGCCAAAGGGAAGGTATTTGAATAATTCATGCAAAAGCCAAAAGATTTATACCTGCTCTGTCCAGAGAATGTCTTGCTAGTGGCTGGAATTCTTATGTCCATCTGCCAGACACACAGTGCCGTTTTCCCTAGATGCTGCTAGCTAAAGACTCATGATTGCTTTTTGCCTTTCCATCTCTTCTTTTTTAATATTCCCTATTAGTCCACAAAGTGCTTCAGTCATTATGGCCTTACGTCTTAATATAATTGCCAAGATTAGAGCTTATCCTTCATCAGCACATTTTAGATTGGCTTCCTGATGAGATGTTAAGAAAGCAGACACCTTAATCTCACCAGAAAGAGTTTATAAATCATATTTAAAGTAGGTCTCCTCTGTGAAATTAGTTTGCAAATAATGCTACCTCCTATGTGTTGATTCCTGGGTCTATCTCCTAAGTTAAAAGCTATAGCTTACAGTGGCAGTTTTTAACATTTATCCTCTTATACTTCTCTTGCTACACTTTCCACACTCATTGCCTCAAGTCTTTGCTAAATCTACATATGAATGTGGACAAGGGAAGAGGCTGTCGGTTGTGTGTTTGGGGGATGATCAGAGTACATTTGTACTGAAGAGGACCTTAGAGGCATCAAGGGAACTGATTCATAAGGGAACTTCTCTTAAAGTTGTGACTATGAAGTAAAAATACTGTTTTTTTTTTTTTTCTAGGCTCCTGGGTTTGAGGGTAACTTCAAGTGGATGTGGCCCTTTTGTTTGACTTTTTGTTGTTGTTGCACCACTTTTTTTTAAATTATTGTTTAAAGTATTACAAATAGTAGTACCTAGGTCTCCTCCCCTCCCCCCTATTGACTTCCCCCCTGCCTCCCCTACCCCCTGGCACAGGCCATCACAGACACACACCCCGCCCCAGTGTCAAGGACTTATATGCATGTATATAAGCATAACCAATGAATGCAAGACACTGTTATACCACTTTTGATAGTACTGATAAAGAAAAAACATTTTTTTTAATCTACCATGGGAAACAACAGCAATCCGAATATGGTAATAAATGGCAATTGGCATTGGTCTTGGTCTCGGGGAGAAAAAAAAAGGAGTGATAGGAATATGACGGGTATTATTACTATTATTATTAAGAGTGTCCCAACTAAAAGAAGTAACTGCTATCTGCTATATGGTTCAAGTGGAGTATTGCCATTTAAAAATGTTATCAGTCTTGCCGAAACCGGTTTGGCTCAGTGGTAGAGCGTCGGTCTGCGGACTGAAAGGTCCCGGGTTCGATTCCGGTCAAGGGCATGTACATTGGTTGCGGGCACATCCCCGGTGGGGGGTGTGCAAGAGGCAGCTGGTCGATGTTTCTCTCTCATCGACGTTTCTAGCTCTCTATCTCTCTCCCTTCCTCTCTGTAAAATATCAATAAAATATATATTAAAAAAAAAAAATGTTATCAGTCTTTTCTCTTTTTCTAAAGAAGCCATAAATCCAGACTTTTATGTGAGCTCAATTCTTTCAGAGTTGGCTCACACTGATGCTTTTATGTGACTTTACAGGATAGTTTGGCATCTATTTTTCAAGAGACATTGACATCCGTTCTATCTTGACTGACTCATTTGGTGGAAACTAGAAGTCCACAAGCCATTGCAGATAAAATAGGGGAAGAGGTTTAGGAAAAGGGAGGAGTGGGGGAGATACTGCAATATATAAAGATAATGAGTACTGGTTTTTAAAAATGCTTTATTTTTTTTACCAAAATATATATTTTTTACCAAACTGAACTCTTGAGATGTCAAAAACATGTATGATAGTGAGAAATTTACAACTTTTAAAAGAAGTGCTATAACCTTTAAAATAGGCAACGAAAAAGGAATATTGGAATATAGAACTGTCATAAGTCTAGGAAGACCTGTGTTTTTTCTCCAAGCATATATTTCTATTGAATTTTAGAGAAAGGAAGAGGGGAGAGAAAGAGAGAGAGAGAGAAACATCAATGTGAGAAGGAAACATCAATTGTTTGTCTTCTATACACAAACCAACTGGGATTGAACCTGCAATGTAGGTATGTGTCCTGACCTAATGGAGCCCACAACCTTTTGATGTACGGGACAATGCTCCAACCAACTGACCTACCATCAGTGCAGAAGACCAGTTCTTATGTAAAATTGATATTTGTTAGTAGCAAAAATACAAAGAAATGCCCTATATGATAAATGACAAAACTGAAGATACTGGTTACCTGAGGTGCAATCTGGGAGGGAGTACTAAAGGACTTTAATTGTGTTGTTGGTGTTTTATTTCTTAAGACTAGAGGCCTGGTGCTCAAAATTTGTGCACGAGGTGGTAGTGAGGGGGTGTCCCCCAGCCCAGCCTGCACCCTCTCCAATCTGGGACCCTTGGAGGGATGTTCAACTGCTAGTTTAGACCTGATCCTGGTGGGCAATCAGACATCCCTCTCACAATCCAGGACTGCTGGCTCCCAACTGCTTACCTGCCTGCCTTCCTGATTGCCTCTAACCGCTTCTGCCTGCCAGCCTGATCACCCTTAACAACTCCCATGCCAGCCTGATTGATGTCTAACTGCTCCCCTGCCAGCCTGTTTACCCCCAACTTCCCTCCTCTGCCAACCTGGTCACCCCTAACTGCCCTCCCCTGCAGGGTTGATCAGCTCCAACTGCCCTCCCCTGAAGACCTGATCCCTCTCAACTGCCCTTTCTTGCAGGCCTGGTGCCTCCCAACTGCCCTCCCCTGCTGGCCATCTTGTGGTGGCCATCTTGTGTCCACATGGGGGCAGGATCTTTAACCACATGGAGGAAGCCATCTTGTGTGTTGGAGTGATGGTCAATCTGCATATTACTCTTTTATAAGATAGGATAGAGGCCTGGTGCACGGGTGGGGGCCAGCTGGTTTGCCCTGAAGGGTGTCTCGGATCAGGGTGGGGGTTTCCTTGAGGCGTGGGGTGGTCTGGGTGAGGGGCCTGTGGTAGTTTTCAGGTCAGCCACGCCCTCCAACAACCCAAGCAGAGACCCTGGTACCTGAAATTTATTTACCTTCTACAACTGAAACTTTGTAGCCTGGAGCGAAGCCAAGCCCCTTGCTCACTCCATGGCTGTCACCATTTCTGTTTGAATTTGTTTACCTTCCATAATTGAAACTTAGTAGTTTGGAATGGAGGCCTACGCTGGCCAGGGCAGGTGGAAAACTTGGCTTCCTCTGTTGCTGGGAGCAACCCTAGCCTGTTCTCTCCAGCTCCATGGCTGCTCCATTTTTCTTGCGATTTATCTTCAATAATTGAAACTTTATATCTTTGAGTGGAGGCCTAGGCCAGCCAAGGTATGTGGAAAGCTTGGCTTCCTCTATTGCCAGGGAAACCCAAGCCTCTCAACTGCTCTCTGCGGCTGCAGTCATCTTGGTTGGGGTTAATTTGTATACTCACTCTGATTGGCTGGTGGGCATGGCTTGTGAGTGTAGCAGAGTGATGGTTAATTTGCATACTACTCTTTTATTAGATAGGCTCCATGATAGGTATATGAATATTCACTATAATTGTTATAAATTTTTATAAGTCTGAACTATTGCATAATAAGCACATTTTAAAAGAATAAATGTGAGAATCTTTTCAGATCTGTGAATGGTTTTTTGCCAAACAATTACATTTTCTTTTCAAGGGCAAGAAGGCAAAAGGCTCTTAGATTTTTCTTCTCTCTCTAAAAATCTCTTAGCCTCTGACAGATGATAGGAGTTGCTAAACTGAAAAGTACACTTCAGGTTGGCAGAAACATGGAGAGGTTAGCAAAAATGTGCTAGCTGATAGCACAGCTATGACTCTAAGCAATTGGACCTAGACTTCTGTGCCTCGAAGGACACGTGGTATTATAATCATGGAGAAAACTCCATGAATCAAAGTGATTTTTCTCAAGGTCAGTGAGTTATTAAATGATGGAGCATTGACCTCAATCCTAGGTTTTCTGATTCCAAACATTTACTTCCTATATATGCTCTGGGTCAGCTCAATGGTTGAGCTTTCCCAATGTCTAATAGTGAGAGGTACATAATAAGGGTGTTCTAAAATTCCAATCCTCAAAAAATTAAAAATTAATCAAACATCTCTATAATAAATTGATAGGGATCTATAACCATGACTTCATCAAAACTCTTTCTGGACAATTATCTGCCAGTGACTTATTTTTCCTAATCCTACAGTTTGAGTTCACCAAACTGGGTAGGACCATGAATTTGGCCATGCCCCAGACTTGATGATCCTGTTCTTAATCATGGGTGAATTTTAAAAAAACAAACAAACCTCACATATGAGAATATCTGTATTCTTGCATTATCTGTCTGATTGCCAGTCTGTCTAACATAGTACCTATGTTCTTGTAACTATAAAACTTTCTTTAAATAAATTATTTGTATTCATGTTTCAATTTTCTTTCTCGGGAACATACTTAATTATTTTCTTATTTTGTCATTTGATTTTCATGAGTTTATCAGACATACAAGGATATTATCTGTAGTCATAAGTTTACGTCATTCTTTCCAGTTTTTAGAGCTCTATTTTCTCTCTCTCTCTTGTCCAATTGAATGAGTAATACCTCCAGTGGAATGTTAACTAGTAGTAGTGACAGCAGACAACCTTGACATATTCTTGACTGGCAGGTGCTCCTTCGCAAATCCTAATTGAGATGCCATTCATGTGCTGATGGCCACCATAGCAACTGGAGGAGGTACATATCTGTTCCTCTTCACTGAGGGAGAGTGTATGTTAGTGATTTTCCAGCCTTTTGAGGTATTATTGACACATATAAGTTAAAGGTGTACAATGTGATTATTTGATACAAAATATATTATGAAGTGACTACCATAATAAGGTTAGTTAACACCTCTATCCTCTCACATTATTATGATGTTCGTGTGTATGTGTGGTAACATTTAAGGTCTACTCTTTTAACAACTTTCAAGTATGTAATACAGTATTGTTCATTATAGTCATCATGTTGTATATTAGATCCCCAGAATTTATTAATCTTATATCTCAAAGCTTGTGTCTTTTGACCAATACCTCCTCATCCCCCTCCCCTCCAGTCCATGATAGATACCATTATATTATATTTCTATGAGCTCAATATTTTTAGATTCCACATGTAAGAATGTAGAGTATTTGTCTTTCTCTGTCTGACTCATTTCACTTGGCATAATGCCCTCAATGTTGTCATAATGTCATGATTTACTTCTTTCTTATGGCTTAATTTTATATCTATTCTAATAATAAAAAAAGTAATATGCTAATTAGAGCAGATGTCCTTCTGGACAAAGCCGCAATGGTTGCGAGAGCCAAGGGCAGGTCGCCATGGCATCAGCTGCGAGGCTCAGGACTCAGGCAGCTGTGGGCTCTGCCAGCCATGAGCCCTAGTGCCTTCTATGCCTGGGGCTCAGGCCTTGCAGCCATGGTGGCCAGCAGAAGCAGCAGCAGGGGTGATGGGCAGTGCCTTCCTCTGATTGATCTGGACATCTCCTGCAGAGGGAGTCTAGAGGCAGCAGCAGCAAGGGGGTGATGAGGGCAATGCTTTTCCCGGATCGGCTGGTCGCCTCCCACAGAGGGAGGCCAGACTGTGGCTTAGGCCTTCTCCTAGTGGAGCCTAAGCCTTCAGTAGGACATCCCCTGAGGGCTCCTGGACTGTGAAAGGGGGCAGGCCAAGCTGAGGGACCCTCCAACCCCAGTGCATGAATTTTATGAATATATATATATATATATATATATATATATATATATATCACAACTTCTTTAATCATTAATTAATCAATACATATTAAGATGTTTCCATACCTTGGCTATTGTGAATAATACTGCAATGAATATGAAAGTGCAGATATGTCTTCAAGATGATGATTTAGTTTTCTTCAAATATACTCCCAGAAATGGGATTGTTGGATTATACGATCAGGCCCCATTAGCAAGGAAGAAACAGGAATGGATTTAGAGCAGACAACTAATAGTGTTTACCTTAAATAGACAATTTGAAATAATGTTTTATGAATTCCTTTAGCAAATGTGAGACAGAGATCTAATAATTTCTTAAGAATAAAAGAAATATAAAACCATGATAAATTATGAATACTACTTTCTTCCTACCCACTCTTGTCCATGGCATAATTAATTTCAGTGAAAATCAATTGTATAATTTCTATTAGTTGAGGAAGATCCATGAAATATGAAAACGTTAGGCTTTCTATTTACACAGAAAATACTTTAGTTTGTGATCTCTCTTTCTCTCCTCTCTCCTCTCATCTTTCCCCAGCACTCTGAAATTCATTCATGCTATCATTTCCAGGATCCTTTCTAGATACCACTGTTAATAGAGAGCATGATGATCACTTAACACACACACTCAAACAACTCGGCTGAATATAGAGATCCAGTTTATCCAAGAAGTACAAATTGCTTTATATTAATGTTACAGAGAAGACAGGTTTCTTTCTTTTGGCAACATTTTTCTCATGAGTAGATGACTATTATTTTATGGTTCTATAACAAAGTTCTCCAAACATTATTGGACATGTCAACTGCCACTTTGAACAGGCTTGAAATGCCTGGGGCTCCAAAAACTGATGAGAAACATCAGAACCTATTTCGGCTTTTCAAAAGCTTCTCGACACTCCAGGGAAAGATATCCTTATCATGGTTGCCTCTTATAAGTAAAATCAAAAGGCAGACCAGCTATAGTGCCATAGTGAGACGCTTGTATTACTGTTCTTGCTCCCAACACGAGGATCTTTGTCTCTTAAAGTTGTTTGCCTGCATGGATGTAAGAAATTTTCAGATTTTCATGGTTTCCTTTCTGTTGTGAAAAAGAATTAAGTGAACTTTTCAAAATTTAATCTTATATGTTTAACTTTTGAAAACTCAAATTTGAATCTTGTCAACTTCAATAGAAAGTAAGCAAAATAAGCCAGTCCAAGAGAAGCAAGTATCACATGATCTCACTCATTTGTGGAATCTAATGAACAAAATAAACTGATGAACAAAATAGATCCAGAGACATGGAAGCGTGGTACAGACTGACAAATCTCAGAGAGAAGGTGTGGGGGAAGAGTTTAACAAAAGAACTTATCTATATATATTAAAATCTAAGTGACCAACTGCCAACCATCCAGTAGCTATGACATGCAATGACCACTAGGGGCAGATGCTCAACATACAGGCAAGGAAACAATGAGCAGACTGATGAATCTCAGAGGGAAGGGAGAGGGGGGAGGATGGGAAGAGATTAACCAAAGATCTTATATGCATACTATAGGCTCCGTGCATGGATTCATGCACCAGTGGGGTCCCTCCACCTGGCCTGTGGGGATAGGGCCAAAACCGGCAGTCTGATATCCCCCATGGGGTCCCAGATTTCAAGAAGGCACAGGCCAGGCTGAGGGATCCCACTAATGCATGAATCCGTGCACCAGGTCTCTAGTATGTATATATGCATGATCCCTGAACACAGACAATAGTGTGGTAAAGGCTAGGGGTAGGGGGTCAGTGTGTAAGAGTCGGGTAGAGGGGGGGAGGTCAATGGGGAAATAAAGGAGGGACATCTGTAATAATTTCAACAATGAAGATAAATTTTAAAAATAAATAAAGCCCATTACTTTAACATTCAACACATATTTTTGCTTTGTTTATGCATTGTGTACATACCTTGTAATAAGAACTGAAACACAATAGTGAATAAAATAATGGTCTCTGTCCTTACTAAATTTACAGCAGAGTGGAGAAGACAGATATTGTCAATCAAAGAAGGTTTCTCTGAAAAATTTAAAACTAAGCTATGATTTAGTGTTGCTTAAGGAAAGGAATGCTAGGTACTGAACCAAAGAAACCTCAATTTTTCAGCAGCTTAAACACTAATGAATTACTTCTTGCTCATGTCATAGTCAAATGAAAGCCTCAGGCACCTTCATCTTAGACCTCTGTCCTCCTCGATGTCCTCTGAATTTTTCCCAATCAGTTGGTGGATGAAGAAAGAGAACAAGGTTTACTTGTGGGAAGTTTTATGGACCAGGCCTGAAAGTAACTTCTACCACACTTCTACCACATTTTATTTAGTTATACGGTCACACCAACTGCAAGGGAGGCTAGAAAATGTAATCCATGTGCTAAGAATGAAGAAGGAAAAGTGGACACTGGTGAGCACAAATAGTGTCTGACTAAATCTGAAGGGCAAGTAGCAACAAGCCATGGAAGTTGAAAGGGGAGAGAAGTAAGAGAGAAGTCATGAAGAATGATACAGGCAGAGAGAATATAAAGTGAAAGATCGATGTGAGAGGTGAGACAACATGATATTTGGAAGATGAAAGTTGTCTCGTGGGGCTGGAATATGGAATTCAAGTTGGTGAAGTGAATGATAAGGAGGTCTAAAAAATCTTTGTAGACCATTTCAAGGAATATAGGTTTTATCCTAAGAAAACTAGGGCTCCAATTAAGATTTTAACTAGGGAAATGAAATGATCAGGTTAAATATTTAGAAAAACCATAACTCCCATAAGATAGAAAAGACATTGGACAAAATGAGGGGAAATAAAACAGAAGACCAATAAAGAAGCTGCTTCAATAATCCAGGTGATGGGCCCTAAACTAGGATAATGCTACTAACAGGTCTAGAAAAAAATGTGGATTGATTTGGGAGATATTTAGGAGGCAGAATTGAAGCAGTATGATTTCTGATTGGGGTTCCATGTAGCTTCAGCATGCAGTGTTTCAGATATGTTTCTGTATTTTAGCTAGGTATACTTACTGGTTCATCTAGGGAAGCCAGAACAAACACTCCCAGTTCATATGACAACACAATTGTCAGTCTTTGGAATGAGGTTAAAGTGTTCCAAACTCAGAGAGCAAGATATAATACCAATATATCCATTTAGAATTATAAATGCAGTTGCACATTTATCGTCCAAAGCTATATGCCTGAAATTATTTTTTCTTTATTTTATTTTTAAAAAATCTGTATTGTTCAGATTATTACAGATGTTCCTCTTTCCCCCTATAATTTCCCTCCACCCGGTTCACACCCCACTCCATGCCCTCGCCCTTCCCCCACTGTACTCATCCATAGGTGTAAGATTTTTGCCCAATCTCTTCCCGCACCCCTTACACCCTCTTATCTCTGAGAATTGTCACTCCACTCCCTTTCCATGCCCCTGATTCTATTATATTCACCAGTTTATTCTGTTCATCAGATTTTTTATTCATTTGATTTTTAGATTCACTTGTTGATAGACATGTATTTGTTGTCACTTTGTTGTTCATAATTTTTATCTTTACCTTTTTTGTCTTCTTTCTCTTCTTAAAGAATACCCTTCAGCATATAATACTGGTTTGGTATGATGAACTCATTTAGCTTTTTCTTATCTATGAAGTTCTTTATCTGACCTTCAATTCTAAATGATAGCTTTGCTGGGTAATCTTGGTTGTAGGTTCTTGCTATTCATCACTTTAAATATTTCTTACCACTCCCTTCTGGCCTGCATAGTTTCTGTTGAGAAATCAACTGACAGTCATATGGGTACTCCCTTGTAGGTAACTAACTGTTTTTCTCTTGCTGCTTGTAAGATTCTCTCTTTGTCTTTTGCCCTTGGCATTTTAATTATGATGTGTCTTGGTGTGATCCTCTTTGGATTCCTTTTGTTTGGGGTTCTGTGTGCTTTCTGGACTTGTAAGTCTATTTCTTTCACCAGGTGGGGGGCACCCTCCTGGCACCCTTCTGGCACCCTCATAATTCGAATATGGGGATATGCTTATCCCAGAGGCTCCTTACACTATCTTCATATTTTTGAATTCTTTTTTCTTTTTGCTCTTCCAGTTGGATGATTTTTGCTTCCTCATATTTCAAATATTTGACTTGATTCTTGGGATCCTCTAGTCTACTGTTGAATCTCTATATATTATTATTTATTTCAGTCAGTGTATGCTTAATTTCTGATGGTCCTTTTCCATTTTTTTGGCATTCTCACTAAGATCCTTGAAGGTCTCACTAAGTTCCTTGGTGATTTCTAGAAGATTCTTGAGTAACTTTATAACTGTGATTTTAAACTTTATATCCAGTAATTTGCTTTCTTCCATTCCTTTCATTGTAACATATTTCTTTGTCTCCACATTTTGGCTGCTTCCCTGTGTTTGTTTCTATGCATTGGGTAGCTGCTAACTCTTCTTGAGTTGATAGAATGGCCTTGTGTGGTAGGTGTTCAGTGGCTCAGCCTCCCCAATCACCTGAGGTGGACACTCTTAATGTACCCCTTTGTGGGCTGTGTGCACAATCTTGTTGTTGTTAAGCCTTGATTGCTGTTGGTATCATTGGGAGGAATTGACCTCCAGGCCAATTGGCTATGATGACCAGCTGTGCCTACAATGGAAGAGCTGCTGTGCAGGAGACACCATTATGGGGCATGATTTGCTTTAGTGGGGCTCACTGAGTCTGCCTCTTGAGTGTGTCACTTATGGATGTGAAGAATTGTGACCTGATATGGTCTCACATTGACCACTGGGTACACTGGCTTTTGGATCTCCAAGGAGGTGCAAAGTCAGCCACTGCCTGGAGCAACCCAGTAGGAGCTCCAGAGAGATCTGAAGATTCCTCCTCTTTTTATTGGGTTTGGAAGTGCCCAGATGAGGCTTAGCTCTGAAACAAGGCAAGCTGCTTCTCCTGGGCATTGGACCTTCTTTTGGTAGATTTGGGGATCCCTGATCCAGCTGCTGCCTGTTAGTCATGTTTTAGGCTGAGAAAGGACAGGCCATTCACATGCAAAAGTTGCTGCGCACAGCTTGGGTGGGGTTATAAATTGGGTAGGGTGGGGTCTCAGGGAATCACCAGGGTAGAGCAAACAGGAATGGCTTCCAGTTAGTCCTGCACCAGAGAGGTCCTGGTGCAGGAACAATGACATCTACAAGCACCTCCTTCTGAAAGAAAGCAGCCCTCATGTTCTGGCCCAATGCCAGACAGTTCAGTTTCTCCCTGTGTGTGTGTCTGGGTTTTCAGAGTCTCGACTGGAACTAGAGTTCAGAGCAATTGGGAGCTTGTGTCTCCCTCCCTATTAAAAAAAAAAAAGCAGCACACCTGGTTGCCAACCCATTCGGCGTGCATCTCCACACCCCCTACCAGTCTCAATGTGCTTTCTTCCCTGCTTCTAGTTGTAGAACTTCCACTCAGCCAGTTCCTGTGGTTCTGGATGATAGTTGTTCTATTTTTTAGTTCTAATTTTGATATGGTTGTGAGAGGCAGCAAGTACAGGTGTTTACCTATGCCAGCATCTTGGTTCTCCATGAAATTATTATATAAATCAATATCTGAGATGAATGAAGAAATCCTAAATTGAATCTGGGCATCTGATACCCCATTTTTTCCCCATTTCATAGCCCTCTAAAAATTACAGGATTGCCCAAATTGAAACAGTTTTCTACTTTATCTTGAATCATGTTATGTCTTGGTTTGGGGTGAATGTTTAGTTTTGTCACTGGCTGAAGAAGATGGGGACATCTTAGATGAGAAGCAAGAGGTGCCAACACCTTGCTGTGTCAAGGCCTTTCTAGCATATTTCAGGACATATTTGTTTGGCAGAATCCAAGACTGTGTTCTGGGACCTACCACCTGAATGCATTCTGTTTCTGCAATATCAAATCACAAAGATGCTGCTTGCCAAGACTCACACTGTTGTCCACCTGGCCAGGCTTGACCACTTTAAGAACTGAAAATAGCAGGCAGAAGGTCCTGGCTGACATTGTGAAAATTAGGCCAAGCCCACAAGTGGATGTGTAGAAGCAATTGCTGGCTGGATTCTCAAGTCTCACAGTGTGTCCCCTGCCCTGCTCCTGGTCAGTGATCCTGAGTGATGTCATGCTATTCTTGGCTCTATTTCTTCATTCCTCTCTCCATTAAACATATCTAGCTCCTTAATTCCTCATCAATCCTATTTACTTCCTTATACATCACAGGCTTTCTGGTGCCACATTTGACCTTCAACATGTCTGAACCTGGCATCTGGCTCCCTTCCAGGAAACAGTTATTTCTTCTAGTACTCTGCTTTCATTCTGGAGCTTCCTGCTCTTTGGAGAGTCTGTACCTTACAACTGCTGTTGTAGCCTCACTCTGATATCACAGTTCTGCTCTGCAACTAGAATTATCCATTGGATCCCATCTGTCCCTTCAAGGTGATACCACTTGCTTTCTAGTCCTGTAAAATATGGCCATAGTGCTAGCTTCTTCTTCTTCTTTTTTCTTTTGTTTTGGAATTTTGAAAATTTGCAGAGGTAGGAATTGACTAGTGACAATTACTCCTGTTTCTGAATAAAAGTCTTTACTCCACATCCTTTCCAGCACTTGTGGTTTTTTGATTTATTGATGATAGCCATTCTGACAGGTGTGAGATGATACCTCATTATTGTTTTGACTACCATCTCTCAGATGATTAGTGACTTTGAGTATGTTTTCAAATGTTTCTCTGTCTTCTGTACATCTTCTTTCAAAAAGTGTCTATTTATGTCCTTTGCCTATTTTTTGATTAGATTGTTTATCTTCCTTTTGTTAAGTTGTATGAGTTCCCTGTAAATTTTGGAGATTAAATCCTTATCTAAAATAGCATTGGCAAATATGTTCTCCCATGCAGTGAGCTTTCTTGTTGTTTTGTTGATGGTTTCTTTTTCTGTGCAGAAGCTTTTTATTTTGATGTATTCCCATTTGTTTATTTTCTCCTTAGTTTCCATTGCCCTAGGAGCTGTATCGGTGAAGATATTGCTTCAGCATATGTCTGATATTTTGTTGCCTATGGATTCTTCTAAGATTTTTATGGTTTCCCAATTTATGTTTAAGTCCCTTAACCATTTTGAGTTTGTTTTTGTGTATGGTATAAGTTGGTGGTCTAGTTTCATTTTTTTTTTTCATGTATCTGACCAAATTTCTCAGCACCATTTATCGAAGAGATTGTCTTGACTCCATTGTATTTTCTTGCCTCCTTTTGAAATATGGTAGCAATCATACTTTGGTAAAAACTGCTGTTTGAATTTTAACTCTTCTAGTTTGTCTCCTGCACCTGAATAAACACAAGAATATTTACCTTAGCCTCCAGGTGAAGACAATTATTCCCTTGCCTGGGGCCAGGAGCACAGGAGATTGATTCCCACTGACTCAGTAGCTTCAGGGATAGAAACTGTAGATAACCTTTAAAGATAACCTTTATAGATTAACCACTGAGTTCTGCTTCACAAGATAGGGCCACATTCCAATGTCCAGCAGGATGTGACTGTACTCTGCTGGCTGACCCCAGTCTTTAGAATGTAGTCTTTGGGATTTAAAATTTAGAACAAAAGAAAATTCCTGTGGTTTGAGCCTTTAAAAGGGCTAGCAAAACCTGAAACGGTGTAGTTGTATGGAGTCCACCTGCGTGTGGTGCTCTCGCGGCTGTCCTGGCCAGTTCAATAAATCCTTGCCTGTTTTTTTTTGTCAATCATCAGCCTCTGGTGGTTTTATTTTGAACTCAGGGTTTGACCCCACAACACTTTGTCAAATATTAATTGAGAATAAGGGCTTGGGTCAATTTCTGGGTTCTCTGTTCTGTTCCATTGGTCTATATGTCTGTTCTTGTGTCAGTACTGGGCAGTTTTGAGAACTGTGGCTTTGTAATATAGCTTGATAACTGATATTGTGATTTCCTCCAACTTTCATCTTCTTTCTCAGGATTACTGTGGCTATTTGGAACCATAATTCCTTTGCTCTAACCAGTATGGCTCATTTGGTAGTGCTGTCCTTTGCATGGATGCCAGTTTGACTCCTGGGTGTGTGCCCTACCTGGGCATGTAGGAAGAAGCTGATGGATGTTACTCTCTCATTGATATTTCTCTCTCCCTCTCTTTCCCTCTCTCTATAAAATCAATAAAAACATATTAAATTAAATATGAATTTTGTGAAATGAGAAGATGGGGTATCAATAGAAAAAGTGTCTTTCTGAACATATTTATTTTAAAAACAGTTTTAGTATCAGTATATTTTTAAAATTCTGCCTTTATAAGATAATTATTAATTTTTCCTCTTGGTCACTTCTTTCACAAATCATGTGAGGATTCTCTCTCTTATAGGGAAAATAACAAACAAACAAAACAAAGACTAAATTTTGCCAACATTTATCCAAGGATGTGGGATTTCTAAGTAGAAAAAGCCATCTGACCATGTCACCCCAATTATCCCCTAGAGGTTTGCCTTTCCACTCACACGGGCATTTTGAATCCTCAGGGGTCTATAGGTAAAGCTCCAACCTGAGTAGGATCACATCCCTTTCCTTGGTTCCCTTGGCATGGCTTAATCAGGATAGAACTTTTAACACAACTCTATTAATTAAGAAGGAAAGAAGAAAGAGGAAAATAAATGCATAGTCTAAAAACATGAAAACAACTCATACGTTTCTGACAGTCTTGTAGGCAGCATGCTTTCTGTCCTATTCCATCTGTATCCATTCTCTGAAGACATATATGTAGCCTCAAAGCCCTCTCTAATACCTCCCACTGATCAGTCATTTCAATCCTCTATAGTTAGACAAAGCTTGTCTGGTGCTTTCTGCTTCCAACCTATCATTGTTCCAGTTCCATTTTGAAAAACTTTTCTCACTCCCAATTACAAAAATCTGCAATAATTTCAACTTTTGGATGAGGTCCCAAACAATAGTTTAACAACCAAAATAATAATTATAGTGATAATAGTTTTAAAACAATTTAGATTTTTATAGAAGTCTCTCAAATATGCCAATTTTATCCTATTAGATAGCAACATTTCTTTAAAAATTTTTTTCCTCTTTCCCTCTCTTATATATCTTTCATCTTCCTCAATTCTAGCCTCAACCTGGAATAAATCTCTTCTTCCCCAAACCAGTTCGTTCTGGCTCTTACCCACATTCCTTTCACCTTTTGGACCTAATATGTTATCCTTCTAATAACTTTCTTTTCTTACCCCCATAGAACAAGCTCTCCTACCTGAAACCCTTTAGATCCTTTTTTTTTTTTTTAGCTTAGATGGTAAACATATATCTCTCTATGGATTAAAAGGAAAGATGCTTTGGATACTCATAAGTCATTTTTTCTGGTCACAATCAATATTATATTTAGTACCACCACATCTTGCTGAATTTAGAGGGAAGCATCTTTTCTAGAGGCTCCTCCAGAGCATCTATTCATGAATGAGGAGTCCTCTGGCTGTCCACCAGCCTATGGGCACCATTCCACCTCCATTTGTTATTTTCTTTGGCCAATGTCCTTTCAGTTTTTCAGAACTTTTGGGTAGCTGAAGTTTGGTAACTTTTTTTTAAAGGAATTTTAATTAGTCACATAGAGAAAGGCAGAGGCAGAGACTGAGACACAAGAGAGACAGAGATATAACATGATGTAGAAGTAATTTCCACTGTGGGTCACAGATCAAAAAATTGTAAAGTACCTGAACAAATCAACCCCTCCTGTTTTACAGGTCAGTAAATTAAGGACCAAGAAGGGGAAGGGACCACAAAAAGAATAGCTTAATCTGAATCCTTCTGCTATGCTCATCTACAAAGACCATGCTCTCTGGACAAAACAAAACAAAACAAAAACAAACAACATTTGTGTTGTGCATTTAATAAATTACCGTATTTGCCGGCGTATAAGACAATTTTTTGGCCCTGAAAAATACGTATTTGCTGGCGTATTAGAGACTGGGCGTATAAGACGACCCCCTAACATTTCCACTAAAAAATACAGAGTTTGTTATATACTCGCCGTATAAGACTACCCCCCACTTGGAGGCATATTTTTCAGGGCCAAAAAGTCGTCTTATACGCCGGCAAATACGGTAAGCTAATTACAAAGAATAAAACTGCACAAAACATGACTTTCTCAGAAAAATCTCAGCTATATAGTTGCTAACTATAGCCTGTAACTTCTCAACAGGACTTACTAAAGTTATAATCTGCAGCCTATTTTGCCCACAAAACAAAACAATAAACCTGCAATTTTGATATTTGGCCACTAGGTGCCAGGCGATAGAGACACATTCTGAATGACAATGCTCCATTGTTTCCTCCTTTGATAAAACAATAAAATTTGATATTAAAACTCATAAGCATAACATTGGCTCCAAGAAATAGATAATTGTTTTGAAGCCAAGACAATAAAATTTAAAAACCCTAAGGCATAATTTAGTATCTTTCTCTCTGATCCTTATTGCAATTGCATCAGTTCATCCTGAATTTTGGATTAATCAAAAGCCCCTGTAGTTGGTTTATTCTCAGCCTCTAGGTTTCCTTGGCACCAAGCCTCCTACTCAGCACAGGACGTCTCATATAAAGCCATTTCTTTCTAGATTTATAAGATCATTAAAGAAAAGACTTTTGTTTTTGTCAAGCTCACTGTTCTCAGAGTTTTTCTTCTTTTCACTCCACAGAGTAGAAAAGAGAGAGAAGGTTTCAGGTGACATGAAGCCATAAATGCCACCCCTCCCTACCCCCAGAGACTTGCTCCCCAATACTTTTGTACTTCACCTCCTTTTATTCCCTAACCCTTCAGTTTTTCTTACTTGCACTTATACTGAATATGCACCCTGTATCCTACCCCTTAATAAGTCACATCCATTATCCAATATGATTCTTGAAATAATCCTGGTAGGAGATTGTGTCCCAAGCTCTGTTCATAGCAAGAAATATAAATTCAGAAATGACTTTCCAATATGTCACCATGGGAAAAAGTGCAAAGTCAGAATCTGTGGCCACAAACAAGTGCTCTTTCGTCTGCTTATTATATTAGCCAGGCTGCAGTGAGGGAACAGAACCTACACGGTCATTTGAATAAGGAAAGTTTAATATGAAGAATTATTCATGGTAACAGAGAACTGATTGCTAATGGATAAAGAGAACTCCAAAGGGAAGGTAGATGTAGGGAGTAGTCACCTTGTAGGGCCGGGACAGAGCACCTAAGGAAGCAATCCCGCCCCACGGTGGAGGGGCGGACCTTGTTGGGAGGATTGGCTATAGCCCACTGTATGGTGGAGAGATTTTGGGTGCTGCACACTGGAGCTGAGGGCAGAAAACTCTGCTGGGGTCAGAGAGGACTCCAGTGAGACTCCTGGGAAGCTGCCGCCTGGGGTCCAGTGAAAGATGGCCTGTAAGCCAATGGTCACCAGGCAGAAGCAAGAAGGAAAAGCACACCAGAACCAGGAAGAGGGACCCCTGCCTGCTGCAGTGCCCTCTATTGGCAAGGGTGATATTGCACCAGCTGGCAAAGCTGGGCACCACAAAGCTGTGCAAAGAGGACTGCATTTGTCACTGGGAGACATTGAATTGACAACTGGCTACACTTAGCAATCGAAGTGTGAGTGGTGTTTGATAATGAGAAGCGGTCCTTTGAAAGGCAATTTGTAGATGCTCATTTCTTTGGAATTTGAGTAGTAATGGAAGAAAGTATTTCATTTTGCACGTTGACACCATGAAGTGTCATAAGAAGATAAAGACAATGGGAATTGTAGAATGGGTTAGCCCTGAGGGAGAGGTGGGGAGAATGCAAGGGGAGGAATGCACAGAGAGTTTTTGACTATGCTCAAACAGTAAGGGGGCCCCTGGGTGTTTGTTGCTTTATTCTAGTCTATTCCTCTTTGAATGTCTGAAATATTTCATGGCCAAGATTAAATGAATAAAATAATTTAAGTATAAATACAAATTTTGGACACAATGAGACAAAGATTCAGAGTGGCTTCTTAGAACTGGTTAATATTCTTTATCTCTTTCTTAACATCTTTCATAGTTTTTATTCCTGGCATTGCTCCTTTAAACTGATTTTTTTCCCTCAAGGTTCTGTCCTGACTCCTTCTTTCCACTTGCTCTCCACTCTCTCTGTCTGATTTTTAGCTCATTCCAGGATTTCCTTCTTTACATGGATAATAGCCAAATGTTATATTTCTCACCTGGATAGGGTCCCTGAGCTAGAGCCTGTTCACTAACCTGTTTCTGGGACATCTCAGTTTGGATGGGCTCCAGTACCTGAAATTCCGTGTGTCCAGGCTGTCCATGTGTCCAGGCTGTCCATGTGTCCATGTGTCCACATCTTCAGCTACATGTGCCCCTCTTTTGCCTCCTGTCTTGGGAACTAGCATCACTGTCTACTTAATTCCTCAAACAAGAAATCCAGACACTGTCCTTAAAGGTTCTCTCGTTCTCCAAATCCAATTGCCAACTTCTATCAAGTTTACTTTTTAGTGTTTCTTAAATTGCTTTGTTTTCTCTATGCATACTGTGCATTTTCTGGCTGTGACCGCCACAAGCCCTCACCTAGGTCACCCACACTGCTCCCTCTGCCCCCTTCCTGCTCTCCTCACACCCAGTGTCCACACCAGAGTCAGACAAAACCAGATTATGGGGCTGGGGATGATCTGGAAACTCCTTGGGATGCTTCTTTAAAATACTCATTTGCATTATATTTATCAATTCTGTCTAGAAATGAGATCACAAATACATGGACTTCTCATTGTCACACCTCCTCCTATGCTCATGGTAGATATCACTAATGGATTACTATATCCATCCCCCCACCCCAAGGTTTGATTAGAATCCTTCTCAACACAGTCCTCTAAACCAGTTGTTCTTACACACTTGTGTGCATCAGAAGCACACAAGTCCTGGAGGACCTTTTAAAAAGAGATTATGTCAGAGAGTTTCTGATGTAGTGGGTCTAAGGGAGGGACCACCAATTTGCATTTCTAACAAATTTCCAGGTAATGCTAATGTTATTGGTAGGGGGGACCATACTATGAGAAACCCTGTTTCATTCACTTACTACTATAACCAAACATGGTTGGCTTACCAGATGGAACCTATTTGCTATCACTGATTAGGATACTTTATTTCCACGGGTCTTCAGAAAACAGGTAATAGCTATCCAGAGCAGATAAGAATCCTTAACAATTCCTTTTACCGGTGCCCTATAAACACTCTCCTCCCTCTAGGTTCTCCTTCCAAGATGCATCTGCTCAGTATCATGTATTTCCCACCACAGATCCTTTGTCTTGGACTTAGTTCCAGTTTTTTGAACTATCTGTGCCTTTGGTCTTAAAGTGATGAGTTATCAAGCTGATTTCCAATCTCACATTTGATCAAAAGAAAGCAAGTAAATAGGGTTCCTGTTTAATTTTAGAAAGTAATTTGGATGGGAATCACAAGGTTCCCTAATGAAGAAGGTAAGGGGGGACAATACAAACAAGATCTGTATTGACCAAGAAATGATTTGCTGGAGTTTGCTTGCTTCTGTCTTATCAAGCATTCAGTGTGGGAAACAACTTAAATGGTTAAAACTTAGACAACTAAATGTGTCACTCTTGGGTGGGGGCAGGAAATGAGGGGGAACACTTGAAGTGAGAAGGGAATACTAAAGAAGCAATTAATGTCTTCTCTCTAATAAGCTGCAAATAGATAGTTGAGGGCTTTTAACACTGCTCTCAAGCGCGATGTGCCTTGAGTATACACCCACACTGATGCATGTTCACAAAGACTGATTTAAAAAAAAAAAGCTGTATCAAACACACAGTTAAACACAGGACTAATACATAATGAGTGCCCATTTTGTGCCAGACTGCTGAACAGACACAATTCAACTCAAGGCCAGACATCAACGATAAGCAACATGTTAAACTGATGTAAGCATCTATTGAATACAGTTTAAAAATCACTGCACTGCTATCATTTTTTTAAATAATAAATCTTTATTGTTCAGATTATTACAGGTGTTCCTCTCCCCCCTCCCCTGGCTTAGCTCCCCTCCACCTGATTCCCAACCCCACCCCACGCCCTTATCCCCACCACTATCTTCATCCATAGGTGTAAGATTTTTGTCCAATCTCTTCCTACACCCCTCAGACGCCCTTATCCCTGAGAATTGTTAGTCCAATCCCTTTCTATGTCCCCGATTCTATTATATTCACCAATCCATTCTGTTCTTCAGATTTTTATTCACTTGATTTTTAGATTCACTTGTTGGTAAGTATGTATTTTATGTGTTTTTGTTGTTCATAAATTTTACCTTTACCTTTTTCTTCTTCTTCCTCTTCTTAAAGAATACCCTTCAACATTTCATGCAATCCTGGTTTGGTGTTGATGAACTCCTTTAACTTTTTCTTGTCTGTGAAGCTCTTTATCTGACCTTCAATTCTGAATGATAGCTTTGCTGGGTAGAGTAATCTTGGTTGAAGGTTCTTGTTGTCATCATTTTGAATATTTCTTGCCACTCCCTTCTGGCCTGCATAGTTTCTGTTGAGAAATCAACTGACAGTCATATGGGTACTCCCTTATAGGTAACTGTTTGTTTTTTCTCTTGCTGCTTACAAGATTTTCTCTTTGTCTTTTGCCCTTGGCATTTTAATTATGATGTGTTTTGGTATAGTCCTCTTTGGATTCCTCTTGTTTGGGGTCTTGTGTGCTTCCTGAACTTGTAGGTCTATTTCTTTCACCAGGTAGGAAAAGTTTTCTGTCATTATTTCTTCCAATAGGCCTTCAATATCCTGCTCGCTCTCTTCTTCTGGCACCCCAAAAAATCCAGATGTTGGTACACTTTAAGCCATCCTAGAGGTTCCTTACACTATCCTCACACTTTTGGATTCTTCTTTCTTTTTGCCTCTCTGGTTGGGTGATTTTTGCTTCCTTATATTTCAGATCTTTGGTTTGATTCTTAGGGCACATTGATCTATAGTTGAGTCTCTGTATATTCTTTATTTCAGACTATGTAGGCTTAATTTCTGGCTGGTCCTTTTCCATTTTTTTTTTTTTTTTGGTATTCTCATTAAGGTCCTTGAAGGTCTCACCAAGCTTCTTGGAGGTCTCATCAAGTTTCTCAAAGGTTTTTAGAAGATTCTTGAGTAATCTTATAAATGTGATTCTGAATTCTGTGTCGTCCAGTAGTTTACTTGCCTCCATCTCTCCCATTCGTGACATACTTCTGTGTCTCCTAATTTTGGCTGCCTCCCTGAATTGATAGAGTGGTTTTGTGTGGTCAGTGACCTACGGGGCCAGTAGCTCAGCTTCCCCAATCACTCAAGGTGGTCTCTTTTGATATATCCCTTTGTGGGCTCAGTGCAAAGTCTTGGTGTAATTAAGCCTTGATTGCTGTTGGTACACTGGGAGGAATTGGCCTTCACGCCAATTGTCTGTGAGGACCTGCTGTGTCTATAATGGAAGAACTGCTGCGCTGGAGACACACCTTGTTTCAGTGGGGCTTTGGTACTCACTGAGTTCGTCTCCCAAATGTGTCACTCATGGGTGTGAGGGGTTGAAACTGAGCACTAGGAACACTGGCTTCTGGATCTCCAATGGGGTGCAGTTCAGCTACTGTCTGAGGCCCCCCTGCAGGAGCTACTGTGAGAACCACAGTCCTCCCCTTGGAGCTGTCTGCACCAGGTTGCAAGTTTGCTAGGTTAAACTACAACAGAGAGGGCCATTCATATGCAAAAGCTGCTGGTTAGAGCTTGGGTGTGTTTGTAGGTTTTGCGATGGGAGTCTCAGGGCGAAGTCTCAGGGTGTCACTAGGCTGGGGCCTGGCCAACAGCAATGGGTGCCCATCAGCTGCCTCTCTGAGCCTCTCCGACCATGTCCCTACGTCTGCACTGCTATCATTTAACTAGTGTCCTAGTGTATGGATTCATGCAAATTGAAAGGAGATTAATTAGAAGAAATATTTTAATATCACTATTTTCTCTTTCTCTATCACAGAACTATCAACTAAATTCATGATGTACAATGACATATCAAAATACACACGTGCGATTCGTGCCAGCCAGAGCTTTATATGTATCATGCATGCATGAGTCAACTTAGCCTTTTATAGATATAGAATACATTTGATTAATTAGACCTGCTTTCCTATTTAGCTAAACTTTTTCTAGCCCAGTGAAGCACCCCAACTTCTTCTCTTTCAGATAAATGTCAACAACACATTAATAAATATCAACACAAAACAGGTCATTATTGTAGATCATGCAGGGAGAACAAAGGGTAGAATATTTAAATTAGCAGTGTTTGACTATATTTTTCTGCACAGTGAGAAAACCAGAAGTCATTTTCAAGGTCCACCATTTCTTACTTCTTTTCAGTTGGCTCAAGTTTCTAAACTTCCTAAATCTCTGTTGTCTTGCTAATGAAAAGAAAATAGGATTCTATTGAGTCTCCTATCTACCTACTCTAGGTCCTCTGTGAGGATCAAATGAGATGAGGCATGGGAAAACGATTCACAAACATTTGGTTAAAGTATATAAAATGTTTTACCTGGCTATAGAGCAAGTCAGGGTTTGTGGGCTGAAGAAACTGCAAGGAGGCTAGTTGCTAGGAAGAGGAAGTCAGGCGTTGCTGTGTGATGTCATTCATTACCTGACATCCACAGCAACTGTTTCCAGGCTGGGCTGGGCTGAGGGATGCATTTTGTGCCATGGGGTCTCAGCAGCATTGGCTGTGACTTGGTGGGATGTTGCTCTGGTGTGGTGGTGGGGCCTATGTCCCACTTCGGGGAAGCCAAGTGTTGATTTGTTGGTGCCAGATCCATGGTGCCATTTATTTTTAAATGGCCAGTGCATGTCTTGACAACACCTGCATTGAGTGTCTGTCCCCTAGTGATCAGTGTGCATCATAGCTACCAGTCAGACGGACACTTAGTCATAAACACTGAGTGGCCAGATTATCATGACCACCCCATTGGTATTTTGTTGGGTCACCTTTTGCCTTCAATACTGCAGTGATTCTTCTTAGCATTGACTCCACGGGATGTTGAAAGGTGATACGAGGAATCTGACACTATGCCTGATGAGTAGCACTGTCCAGTTCTGTGAGATTTGATGGTTGTGGAACCTGCTGCCTGATTGCTCTTTTAACTTCGTCCCACAGATGCTCAATTGGATTGAGACCTGGTGATTGTGGGGGTCACCTAAATATGGTAAAGTCTCCCTCATGTTCTTGAAACCACTCCTACACAATACAAGCCCCGTGCATGGCGCATTGTCTTGTTGGAAGAAGCCATCTCCATTGGGATATGCCATCAACATGATAGGATGAACTTGATCAGCAATGATACTTAGGAATGTTGTGCTATTCAGACGTTCTTCCACACGAATTAAAGGTCCAAATCATGCCAGGAAAACATGCCCCAAACCATAACACTGCCCCCACCAGCTTGAAGGGTTGTACTTATGCATGTGGGGTACATGCTTTCATGCTGTTTCCATGAAATTCTCACTCTTCCATCTGCAATATGCAACTGGAAACATGACCACATGACTTTTTTCCAATGCTCGACTGTCCAATCCTTGTGTTCCTGTGCAAATTAAATACACTTTATCTTGGTAACTGCAGAAAACAAAGGTGTTCAAACAGGCCTTCAGCTTCCATATCCCATAAGATGCAGTGTATGGTTAATTTGCCTACAAATATCAGTTGGTTAAAATAATCTGGCCACTCGTGTGTGTATATATATTTGGGTAGCCAAATCTCACATATGGTGTAACGCAGAGATGACACAATAGCATTCAACAAATATGTACTAGTATTGAGTACTGAGTTGATAAACATCAGTGCACAAGGCAAAATTATGGAGCTTATATTCAAACTTGGGAAGACAAACAATAAGCAAGAAATGTACAAAACAAATTTCATGGTATGATAGCAGGTGATGGGTGAAATGGGGTAAAGAAAACAAACAAAAAAGCAGGGCATAAAAGATCAGGAGTTCTGGGGATTCAGAGTGAGTTGCAGTTTTAAATAGGTCAGCAGTGGATCACCGTGAGAGCACGACATGCGAGCCAAGATTTTAAGGAGGAGCTCAGCATTGGTAACCTCCTCAGGTAACTTCTACTTTCGCTGCCTTTGTATGGTATGCCTGGCTAACTTTACTGATGGCACCAGTGAGTCTCTGCTGGCACAGAATGCATGCGGACTCACCATAGGTCTCTGGACAGAAGGACAGGACAGATGATTTAAACACTTAGAAGCTCCAGGAAGAAACATATATGGTGTTTGTCTACGTGAAGCACTTGTTACTTCCCCAACCCCACTTTAGGTTGCCAACTGTTTCTTTAAAATGTTGACTTTTGCTGAGTTGATATATTCTTTGCATTTTATGATTATCCTATAGACTCAAACCCTAATATGCAAATTGACTAAAAGGCAGAATGACCGGTCGCTATGACACACACTGACCACCAGAAGGCAAACACTCAACACAGGGGTTGCCAGCTGGTAGTCAGTGTGCTCCCACAGGGGAGCATCGCTCAGCCAGAAGCCGGGCTCACGGCTGGGAGCCTCTACTGCCTCCACTGCAGGCAGGCGGAAAGGAGCAAGTGGTCCCAGACTGCAAGAGGGCACAGGCCAGGCTGGGGGACCTCCTCTCCAGTGCATGAAATTTCATGCACCGGGCCTCTAGTAAATAATAAAATCAAGAGTTAAAGTTTATTGGGTATCAACTAAATATCAAACTCACCACTCTATAAATATTATTTCATTTAGTTCTCCCAATAATTACAAGAGGTAAGAAATGTTATTAGAGTTTACCCTTGAGCAGTGCAGGATTAGGGGCACCAACCCCCCATGTAGTTTAAAATTCATGTATAACTCTTGACTCCCTAAAAACTTAACTACTACTAGCTTACTGTTGACCAGAAGAAGCCTTATCAATAATTTAAATAGCTATTTAGCACATATTTTGTTTATTATATTCTTTTTTTAGATTTTGACATTTTAATTTCTTTTGAACATAAGTCACTTTTTGCAACCTAGGAAACAGAATCAAACTAAGGCAGTCTAGTCTTCTAGGGATCAAGGCCAAATCTTGTGATCTTCAACAAAATGACATTATAACACAAGGTGCGCACAATGGGTTTATATACTCTAAAGAACAACCACTTATCTACATTTTTCCTTAGAAAACAGCCAAACATCCAATCCTTAAAGATATGATATACAGAACATCTTAATCTAAAAAGGATAGAATTATCCAAATTATATGGTGTCCAACTGATTGGTGAACCAAAACTGGCCAAGGAGTGGTGAACAGAGAAGGTGTTTACATTTTGAAAAAAACTTGCTCTGAGGTTTAAAAAATTCCTGGTTGTTCTTAGTAAGAAAGCAAGTAAAAAATATTACAGATGCATCCACACCAATAATTGATTTTGCCAAGGTCTTCCATTAGAAGATGAAGTTAATGGATAGGGGACAAGATAGATATTTTCAAAATAAATTACTTAGTAATTAGAAATGTGACATACTGCATTCTCTCATTTGCCACAAGAAAAAACTAATGATAAAGACTAAGTTATTAAATTATTAATAATTAAATTAATAATTAAAAACTGATGATAAAGACTAAATTATTAAAATAAATGCTCATCTCTAAAAAAGGTGGTGGCAGCAACACTTTCTACTATAGAATAACTACCCACTTTTTCCAATTAACATTGCTATTCTTCCACAATACAAGTTCCTGTGCAAAACCTTGTCAGGGTTTTGTCAGGGCCAGGAGATGAAAATGGAGCATGCCCTAATTAGCTAATTGTAAGCTCGGTTAACATCTTTAGGATGGACCCATAAAACCTGGCCAATGTTTTGTTAAACATCTGCAAACTGCAGAATTCCTTAGTCCTTAGCCATCATTTCTGCTCAGTATCTTAAAGCTGACTCAGTCCCATCTGACTCTGCTCCTCTGGGCTGAGGTGGGTGCTAATCATCAAATTCTGGAGCATCATGGTAGGAGTAACCTTGGTAGCTTTTGGGTGCAGTATGGGCGATGTGCAGGCGGTAAGTCCTGGCAGGAACAGCAGGATGCCAATGAATAAGACTGGACCCTTGTGGTCCCCCTCCCCTTTGCTGATATAACCCACCAGCAGGAGAGAGCATCTGATAAACAAAAAGGCACCAATCAAAACCAGCACTGTAGCAAATGCAGTGGTCATACATGAGCTCTCATGAGAGCTTTCTTAAGCTGAAGGAAAATGTAGCCATCATCTGTACTGGAGAGCACTGAGTATTTCCCTTACTCCTGGGGATTCCAGTAGGCAGGTTGGTATGAGATGGCATTGCAACACACTGACACAGGAGAGCCATGCCAAGTCAACTGCACACCAAAAGCTCGCTCATGGCTGGCAACAGAGATGCTCATGACACTATATACTGCATTCTAACAGTAAAGTATGCTAGAGAAAAGAAAATGTTATTAAGGAAAATACATAGTATTATTGTATTACTGAAAATAATCTGTATTATTGAAAATAATATAGTATTATTGTATTATTGAAAATAATATTATTGAATTAGTATAGTATTATTGTAAATAATATAGTATTATTGAAAATAATACTATAGTATTATTGAAAATAATACTATAGTATTATTGAAAATAATCTGTATAGAAAGGGACTCATGCAATTCAAGCCCATGTTGTTGGCCTTGATTTTTTTTACTTCATTTTACCGATGAGAAAACTGAGGCTTAGAGAAGTTAAATAATTTCCTTAAAATCACACAGATGGCAAGTGTCAGAGTCTGGATTCAAATCTGTCTGATTCCAGAGTCATTAGCCTCTATTTAGTAATTAAATTTTAGGTGGCTCTGTGGAGCAATGGATAACACATTGGACTTCTAGTAATTAAATTTAAACTGAATTTAATGTATCCCTCAATATAAATTTTAAAAATGTATGCTAAAAATCATCTAGGTTGATGATATTGCTTTAGCCATCAGGTAATTCATCCTCACAAAGAATGTGCATTTGTTCTTATAATGCTTCTGATTGATCTAGTGTGTGGTTTTCTGAACTCATTTTAGCAGTAGACTCCTTTACTAAACAAAATCTTGCAGTAGAAGACCGAATCAGTCACAGGCCTAGCATGGAAGATTCAAACGCTGATGGGAAACTCAAAAAGTGTGAGTGAAGGGGGTTTAATGAAGGGACTTGTCACAAAAGTTGGGTAGGGTAAAGGGACAATTGCAAAGGAAGTGAAAGCACCACAGGGCTAGCCACAGTGGGGTGGCATGGGTCCTTTGGCCTGAAGGGTCAACAGAATGGGCAGAGTGGTTACCAGAGCCAGGCAAGTAGTGTGGCTAGAGGAGGGGCCCTCAGATAGTGGACGTGGACTTTGATAACGGAATGTAGTCATTAACAAGCAACAACTTGGAAAGGGTCAGTGGAATAAATATTTCTGCTTTTTTCTCCTTCTGCCCTCAATCTACTGATACTCCTGTCGTTGGCTGAACCCAATGGAAAGCTCGAGGGCAAGAGAACCCAAAAGATGCAGTCCACAGAAGTCAGCGTCCTGGGGCAAAGAGCAAGATGCAGAAGGGCACAGAAGGGACTCAGGCAAACAGAATAGCCAGCACAGAACCAAATATACACAACTCAAAAGCAGAGAGTTTCTCCTGTTGAATTGGGGTGGGAGGGGTCAGAGGCTCCAGCTTGCCTCTCTCTGCGTTCTTAGCAATCTCTGGGTCATTTTTGTCAAACCCTAGTGCTCTGGTCTAGTCCTTATGATATCAATTTGGTTACCATCAACCACAGGTCGATGTGCTTTACAAAATCAATATGCATGTAGGTAAGATCACCTGGATGCAATAGGACAATGAGCAGCATCAGACACGTTCCTGGTTTAAGGTCCCAGGCCCAAAAAAAGAATAGTCTGATTGCTCACATAACCATACCCAAGGGTCCCCTGAATGTGGGAGCCTGAGGGCTGAATGGAATATCTATAGGATGTACAGGGCAGCTGAGGCCCCTCCTTTACCCCTGGACAATGCCTGGGTTTGTAGGCTAAGGGGCTTCACCTATGTGAATCCTCCCAAATTAGGATTCACAATCAAGCTTGACTGTCCATCAGATTAGAGAGAGGACTTTGTGTGCAAATACTTTGAAATGTGCAATTATTCACAAGAACAAATAAAGAGATGGATGAGAGGGGAGAGAAGGGTAAATACACAGGAAGAGAGTTATGTAGACAGAGAACTATTTAATCTGGAAAGTGACCACAGAGTGCCCATCACTAACAAAAGACAAAATCTAATGCTGCTACTATCCGCTGAGAAGTACAACATCCTCCAAATGTGCTCTGAAGTCCAAATCACAGCCCAGCCTTCTCATTGGGGCCGCTGCAGGTCCATCTGTCACTGAGCAGAGCTGCTGAGCAGCCCCTCTGCTGCCATGCAGGGAAGTCTGACCAGGGAAGCCAGAACTAGGATGGAGATGGGGATTGGGCAGGGGGGAGGCAGGAAGGGGGAGGCACCAGCACACAGGGGCCAGACAGCCAGGTAATCTGTCCCTGGTGCTGCCACTAAAGCTCTTTGGAGAGAGAGTTGTTGGGGGGGAGGGAAGGTTGCATTTCAGTAGCCAGCATGGCCTTCACAGGGAATAAAAATAAAAGCTGAGCAGAGGAGAAAGGCACAGCTGTCCTCTGCTTCCTCCGAATCTCTTGGTTTTGTTACATATTGGTGCAGCCGCCCAGCCAGAAGAGCACAAGTTACTTCTGTGACAGGTGGAGACACAGGACACGGCGGTGTGAGACACAGCCTGTGTCTACCCTGTATCCCCTTCCCTGCTACTGCCCAGGCCCTGCCCCTCCACTGCGTGTCTCTCCTCCAGGCTGGCGAGTTTTATATTACTGACATAAAACACTTGCCACACGTGAGCTAGAACAAAGCATGTTATATCTGTTACCACATCTAGTCTTCAAAGCAATACGATGAGAGAGGTGCTATCCCCATGTGTCTATTCAGACGGGAAATTATTGCTTGAAGAGGTCAAGCAACTCAGTAAACAAAAGACAGCCTGGAATTTGAGCGCCCAGTGCCCTGATTTCAGTACCTGTGCACTTAACCATTAGACCATCCTATCTTGTCCCTATATGGTTAATTGCTTTGCTGCTTCTGTTCTCTGAGCCGGCCTGGCCTCCATGTTTCTGACCGTGGACTGGTCACTTAATTGTTGATCTCCAGTTATTTCCTCTGTCACAGATGCTGAAAAGGGAGGCCAGATCCCCTCGCCTGGGTTTTCTCTCCTCCTCATGAGAGTCCGTTGAGGTCCATCCTGGGAGAAAGGAGGTCAGCGAGGGGAAAGCACGCAGACCTCTCCCCCAGAGGGCCACACCTCATCGGCTGAGAATCCCATGTTCAGACCCTAATTTTAGATGCAGAACCCTGCCTAGAAATGTTCCACTGAATCCAGAAAGCCTCCCAAACCCTCTTGTAAGGGGAAGGAAGCTGCGCTATTAGCCTGAATCTATGGCAATGCCCATAAAAAGTGATGCTCGTGTGGCAAAACTGAGTCAGAGAGAAGAGGAAAATGAATCACGCCCTACCAAGTACTTTCAGAAAATTAAGGCTGATTTAAACACATTTGGAAACTCAAATATAATTCAGGAAGCTATTTCCCTTGATTAAAATGCTACATGGATTTAGATAAAGCCTTTGGTTATTTATAACAATTAAAATTGCTGAAGAAAATGACAGAGTTAGGCAGCTATTTAGTGTTTCTTGAAAAAAATTAGACAATGTTCATGGTTCCTGTGTACATTTTAGTATTACCGGAATAAGATTTTAAGTTGATTGCTCTCTATTATGTCATGGAACTTCGTGCTGTGATTTCATGTCCTCTGCCTTCTATTTTCCCTAAGTAACACTATATCCACTATTCTGGTGTGTATGGTATATATATATATATATATATATATATATATATATATATATATATACTCACTTGTATATAAAAGAAAATATTAATTTTAGAAGATTCGAGAGAAAGTTTAAGTAAATTATGGAAGCAGCTACTTTACCACATTTTAAAAAAAAAAAATCCTTACACAAGGATATTTTTTCCATTGATCTTTAGAGAGAGGAAGGGAGGAGTGGGGAGAGAGAAACATTGATGTGAGAGAGACACATCGACTGGTTGCCTCCCTTGAGCTCAGACTGGGGCCAGGGATCAAACCTGCAACTGAGATACGTGCCCTTGACCAGGAATCGAACCTGTGACCTTTTGGTCTGTGGGTGATGCTTTAACCACTGAGAAAAACCGGCCACGCACTTTTGTTTTTCTTTCTCTATTCTGCCCCCTCTTTATGATACAAACTTTGTCATCTGCTTTCAAGAATAAAAGGAGCCAAAAACCGGTTTGGCTCAGTGGATCTCCATTGTTCTTAAAAAAAAAAAAAAAAGTGCTCAATGGATAGAGTGTCAGCCTACGGATTCCGGTCAGGGGCATGTACCTTGGTTGTGGGCACATCCCCAGTAGGGAATGTGCAGGAGGCAGCTGATCCATGTTTCTCTCTCATCAATGTTTCTTTTTTTTAAAAAATACATTTTATTGATATTTCAAAGAGAGGAAGGGAGAGAGATAGAGAGCTAGAAACGTTGATGAGAGAGAAACATCGACCAGCCGCCTCCTGCACACCCCTGATTGGGGATGTGCCCGCAACCAGTGTACATGCCCTTGACCGGAATCGAACCCGGGACCTTTCAATCCGCAGACTGACGCTCTACCACTGAGCCAAACCGGTTTTGGCTCTCTCATCAATGTTTCTAACTCTCTATCCCCCGCCCTTCTTCTCTGTAAAAAACTTAATAAAATGTATTTTTAAAAATTAAAAGAATAAAAGAATAAAAGGATATGTGGAATTATATACATTTGGAGTTTATCAGTGGTTATCCATGGATTTCGTCTCTAAAGCAGAATTCATTTTATTTTTTGTACTAGGGCACATCTGGTTGTAGGGAAGAGAAATGAACTTAAAATAGCTCAAGTCAAGGGGGCCTTGGAGTTTATTATAAGGATACAGATGTCCTACAAACCAAAGCAGAAGAGCCAAATCAACAAACAGCAGCAGCAGCGATTCTCCGTTTTCAATCTCAGATTCCAGCATCAACTTTAGCCAGCTGCCAATGCCCTCAACTTCTAGGCTTCTTTTTGAACCAATTGATCCTTTTCTAAATGACTAATGTGATTTGGTCATTTCCTGTTGGGGGGACTCCTCGAGCTCCAAAATACCATAGTGAGAAGTCCCAAAGCCTCCCACCGCACCCGCAGCTTCTCAAGCTCCAGCGGTCTTCCCAGCCCTGCCTCCAGCCCCCTTCTACCCTATGCACAAGATGCCTGCACCCCTGACTGGTAACCTGCTGAGCAATGTTGGCATGATGTATTTAGTGTTCCTATTGATCCTGTGTGTTTAAATACATTTCACGGTACTTTAAAGATGGATATGGTTCCACATTATTGCTTTCTACCATTCATTACTTATACATCTATTTCAATTACATTATAAATTAAGCACGATTGTGAACTAGTCTAATAACCTAATCTGTTGTTTCTGATTCGCTCCACAGGTATTTGTAAGAAACACTTTCCATATGTCAGGCACATTCCACATTTATTACATAAAGATGAAAAGTGAAGTCCCTGATTTTAGGAAGTTCACAGTCTCGCTGGGAAAGAAGGCAGGCAGGTAAACAAACAACTAACACAATGTGACAGTGCGAGAATGGAAATATACATGCAGTGCTCGAGGAATGCCAGAGAGATTAATTGTACTCCACATGTCATGGGAAACAGCAGGGAAGAGAGTTGACATTTGATCTGGGAACTTGATAAGAGGGAGAAGGCAGTTCCAAGCACAGAGCAGCAAAAGCAAAGGTGAGAGTCGCATCCAGACACCTGCCAGACAGCAGCTGACCCTGCACGACTGTCCTTTTTCTCTCTCTCTCTGAGGATCTGCAACAAAGGGTTGAATAGACTTTCCTTTTGAACGTTCAAAACCCAAAGCATCTAATCATCCCTTTTTTCTGTCGACAGTGACCGTGGAGTTCAGACTCCAGTGGCTCCTCTACACCTGCCTGTCTGAAAGAAACCACCCTCAGAGACCAAGCTAGGTGCAGAGTCCTTCGTGGTTCCAAGGTGCTTTTCTACAGAAAAGAAAGAGAAACCTCATTTCTGAAGAGTTTCCCTGTGACATGTGAATATTTCTTTTCAGAACATTGGTTCTCAGCCTTGACCGTTAGATTCGATTTAACTAGGCAGTTTTTAAAGATGCTAATGCCCACGCAGCACCCAGAACAATTAAATCAGAATTTCTGAGGGTAGGACCCCGGCATAGTATTTTTTTAAAGGGCCCTCATTCCCAGATGATTCCCATGTGAAGTTAAGGTTAAAAAAGCACCGATTCAGAATTTATAGGGATCTCTGCTTAATATTGATGTTTAATTATCCGAATTCTAAGCCTCTCTGACAGGAGTTGGATTACCTGTGGATTCAGTTTGCTGTTATTCATCCCCAAAGTAAAATTTGTCTCTTCCCATTTAGATTTATTTCAGTCATATGGTCTTTCTCAAGGATCCTTTCCCTGACATGCTTGTGTCTTTCTCTCAGGCTCTCCCTTCAGGTCAGGAGCTGGGTTTTGGCTAAGTGGCTTTAAGAGAAGGGTGTGAGGCCTATTCCATCACTGGTTCATTACTTCTGTAACTAGGATGTCTCCTCTGCTGTAGGGATAAAGATTCCTGTGTCTTCACCCCACTTGAGGGAATTTTTTGGAACTAAATCTTTGCAGCTCCCTCTTCCCGTCCAGCCTGGTCTGAGGCCCTGACCCACATAGGCTGAAATCAGGGCCAGTGCAGGCCTCTCCACTGCCTAATCCTCCCAATGTGCTGTAAGCGGAGGAATGAGGGGAACGGAGAGATCTTGACCCCAGAAGACAAGGGAAGAACTTCAGGTTGGGAGAAGGAGGGTAATCAGCCCTCATCCTGAGACATGAGACCTGCTCTCTTTCTCTCTCCCCCCGATTTGAGGGTAGAGATTGTGAGAAGGCAGAATGCAAGGGAGGCTGAGCATCAGAGAGAAGGGTGAGTCAAGTAGCTAGCCCACCAGAAAGTCAGAGGCAGAGTGGGGAAGGGAGAAAATCAGAGCCCCAGCAATCGAGTTGACAGTGCAGGAAAACTAAGCCCAGATCAGACAAGAGAGCTGACGCTGCAGTCCATTGAGTCAGAAAGAACTGATTTCTCATCACATTAACCAGCTAACGCCTGGGGATGAGGCAGCCCACACAAGTGTTGGCTGTAGCCTGGATGCTCATTTGTCAGCACCGAAGTGACATCATGTAAATTCACAGGCAGATGCCAGACTGGATGAAAACGCACGATTCGCTCAGTGTCTGCGGGGCATACCCAGCTAACTGGATGACCTTTAAGACCCCTCCTGGCTTTTTAATTCCGTGATCCCGAATGACTGCCGTGAACCTGGCATGTCCCAGAAAGTGCACTTGGGAGGATCTCCAAAGAGCTTTGTCCAGGTACTAGTGTGCCTTATGCAAAAAAAAAAATGAGGGGTCATCATGCCAAGGGCAGGAAATTGCCCAGAGTCAGTTTCCAACAGCGGAATGACTGCTTCCGGTGCCATTCTTCCTACGCAGTCCTCTAAGCAGTATACACGTGCAGAGCCAGTGTCTCCGATCAGTCCCTCCCTACCCAGGCAATGAGATTGTGTTGTGTTTTTTGCTTTTTGTCTTCTCATGGCAGAGATCTGTCTCTTCTTCCTGGGTGAGCATAGATAATATTCCTGTGGGACCACACTATAGAAGGCATACCCACCTCCTGCTGCTATTAGCAATCTGTTCACCCTTTTGTGGCTTTCTAAACTTACTTGTTCAAAGGCACCATGGGAGTCTCGGTCTTTATTTCTGATCCCTCCAGGTAGTAAAGATTGTGCCAGTTCCTTCTGGACTAGAGTCAGCAGAGAACTCAGCGGAAATGGGGGTCCTGCAAGGATGGGAGCGGACCATGTGTTCCTCCACGCCCCTCCCCCCAACCCCCCGTGAGTGTAACAGGTCTCTGTTCTCACGCTGAGGTAGCATCTGCATCGCCGCATTCTGTCCCCACCAGACCCTTTCCTCATTCTCCTTTTAATCAGTTATTCTGGCTGTTCTTCTTCCTGTCAACAACAATTTATAATGATGTCTCATATAATCCTCCTCTCATCATGGAACGGATAAACAAAAATCCCACTTACACAATTCTTTGTCTGCATGTGAAAGCCATGCAGACAAAGAATTGTGTAGACTTAAAGTATTTCATGTCTAATCATGAGTTGGGAGCATTGGTAAAATTTTGATTATAATCACTTTCTTTTAAAAAAAAATATGTACTTCATGAGTTTTCTTATAAAATCTCTGTAAATACAATCCCAATTACGGGGGCTGGGTTCACCTGACAATGATTCCCATGGCTCTGTATTTTTAAAAGGAGACAGAGTACAAGAAAAATAAAGCAGGCATCATGGATTTAATTTTTTTTAAAGAGCAACTTTAAAGCAATTCCCGATGTCCATATTAATTGGTGCAATCTTATAAACATCTGCTGGGCACATCATTTTCAATAATAAGTGGTGAACAGAAAGATGCACTCATGCTACAAAATCCTCACATTTTGAAGAAACATTCCATTGTCTGTTAATTCCATGTCTTCAAATTACTCAGAGTTGTAAGAATGAATAGCTTGAGCTCAAAGGGAACCGCATGTCAATCACCTTTGTCATGCCTGTGGATAAGGCACATCTCCAGATGAAAAATCCAGGTTAAATGAGGGAACTAAAAAAAATCTGGGAGTTTCTTTAGAGTGTGTCACTTTCTCCCACTTGACAGTGAGCTCAAGGACAGAAAAGAGCATATTTTATATTTCTTGTTTTTCTGGAACTTACTTCAATGCCTGACAAATGGTAAATACCCATTCCATTTTTCCTGGAGTCATAGGCACTTAAACAAGTCTACTCAAAATGAACTTTTAATGGATGCAGGTCGACCACAAAAGAATTCTTAAGTGGCATGTTTTAAATACTCTGAGCATGACCATTGTCCTGTTCAACATTCTAATACCAGCAATGAATAAGTAAAATTTAAAGGCAAGTGGTCCAGTGCGTAAGAATCAGAAACTATTAATTAGAAAGAGGATGGTGGGCCTATGTCTCATAATACCTAATATAAGACACATACAGAATAAATGTTGATAGCTATTTTCTTCATTTGATCTTACCCCAAAGGCTAAGAAATGATCAGTACTATTCCCTTAACTTTTAAAAATTAATCATGCGGGGAGGACAACAAGATGGCGGCAGAGGTAAAAGCCTAACTGCCGCCGCACTCAACAATTTCAAAAAATACAACTAAAATATAGAGTGGACACTATCCAGAACTACAGGAAAGTTGACTGACTGGGAATTCTACAACTAGAAGGAAAGAGAAAACCAGAAGGAAAACCAGAGGAGCTGTAAAAGCCTAAGGTACGGAGGCACGTTGTGCGCGCGCGGGGAGAGGACTGAGCCGGAGAAGAGGGTCGGCGGAGTGCCTGGCTGGCGTTCCCCAGCGGGAAGGAGATAAAAGCTCCGGACTGTGCTGAACCCCAACTCCGACTGCACTGAACCCCAGTTCTGTGCGAGACCCCGGGGGTCCCAGGCTCATACAGGGGGAATCTGGGCTGTAAGGCGGAAGCTCAGCAGAGCGGCGAAAAGGCAGAGCCCCGGAGTCGCGCACATTGTGCGCAGAGGACAGACTGTTCCCTGAGCTGAATTACCCCAGCGGGAAGGACTCAAAAGCTCAGGACTGTGCTGAGCCCCAGTTCTGACTGCACTGAACCCCAGTCCTGGGCAAGACCCTCGGGCTCCAGCCTCATACAGGGGGAATCTGGGCTGAGCTGCGAAAAGCAGAGCCCCTGAGTCGCGCACATTGCACGCACAGAGGACAGACTGTTGTTTGGGCCGCGAGATCGCCCTAGCGGGAAGGAGACATAAGCTCCGGACTGTTCTTAACCCCACTTCCAACTGCTCTGAACCCCAGTTGTGGGCTTGTGGGGGGAGAGACTACACTGTCTGGTAGTGGGCGAAATTCTAGAGTGCCTTTCTCGCAGAGGTGCTTGCAGGAGTACCAAAGGACACTGAGGTTCACTGAGACTCAGGAAGCCAAGGCTGTAGGCTCCACCCTGAAGCTCCGCCCCATCCAAGCTGAACTCAGAGAGGCTTTTGCAGGTTTCCAAGTCTAGTGGAATAAGGTTGTCTCCTGGCTTAGACACAGCTGATCCTCCCAACCTACCAACTCAGGGAAGCAGCGAAAATGCCGAAACGAGGAAACAGATCACAAACGAAAGAAATGGAGGACAAAAAGCGACTGGATATAGAGTTCAAAGCCACGCTTATAAGGTTGTTCAACAATCTCTTAGAAAAGGCTGATAAAATAAATGACACCTATGAGGATATGATAAGGGATCAACATGAAATAATGAAGGGTCAACTAGAAATAAAGAATACAATCTCTGAAATAAATAATATTATACAGAGTCCTAAAAACAGATTGGAAGATTGCAAGAATCAAATCCAAGATTTGGAACACAAAGAGCCAGAGGACACTCCCCCGCAGAAGCAAGAAGACAAGAGAATCCAGAAAGTTGAAGATAATGTAAGAAACCTCTGGGACAACTTCAAGCGAACCAACATCAGACTTATGGGCATCCCAGAAGATGACAGAGAACAAGATACCGAAAACATATTGAAAGAAATAGTGACAGAAAACTTCCCCCACCTGGTGAAAGAAATAGACTTACACGTCCAGGAAACACACAGAACCCCAAACAAAAGGAATCCAAAAAGAACCACACCAAGACACATCATAATTAAAATTCCAAGAGCTAAAGACAAAGAGAGAATATTAAAAGCAGCAAGACAAAAGCAGGTAGTTACCTATAAAGGGGCACCCATACGACTGTCAGCTGATTTCTCAACAGAAACCATGCAGGCCAGACGGGAATGGCAAGAAATATTCAAGGTGATGAATAACAAGAACCTACAGCCAAAAATACTCTACCCAGCAAAGCTATCACTCAGAATTGAAGGCCAGATAAAGAGCTTCACAAATAAATTTAAGCTAAAGGAATTCATCACTGCCAAGCCAGAATTATATGAATTGCTAAAAGGGGTTCTTTAGGAAGAGGAAGAAAATAAAGATAAAAATTATGAACAAACACGTAACTATCAACAAGTGAGTCTAAAAAACAAGGGAAGTAAAAATCATGATGAACAATATTAACTGGTGAATATAATAGAATCAGAGGTATGGAAGGGGAGTGGACTGATGATTCTCGGGGAAATGGGGAGTGGGGCGGGGCGGGAAGAGACTGAACATAAACTGCACCTATGGATGAGGACAATGGGGGATGGGGAAAGGGCAGAGAATTGAATGGAAACTTGGTGTAGGGGAGCAATTGGGGGGGGGGATGAGGAACATTTGTAATAATATGAACAATAAAGATTTATTTAAAAAAAAATTAATCATGCTATTCTCAAGATTTAATATCCATGGTGGTTGGGACAAATAGATATCCACATGTGGACCCTCTATCTCGCACCACATGCAAAAATTAACTCCAAATGAACCCAACCTGTGGCCATGATAAACATGGCAGATTAGGCAAACAAATCTTTTATATTTCAGCAGTCCATTAAACTGAAAGTAATTTTGTTTTTACTCATTAGGTCAAAGAGATTTAGACAAAAACAAAACAAAACAAAAAACTCAATGGATGAAAGAATAATAGTGTCTTAGCAGAAAGGAGGAAGCAACAAACATACTTGTAAAGTGGGATTTCAATGAGAAGTTAAGTGATTTCTTTCTTAGAGTTTCTAAAAAACTCAGGACATGGAAGGACAGGAGCCCTTGGAGACAGATGCAAGAACAAAGCTGAGAACAGAAAACTGGTTGAAATAAGTATGAGAGAGAGAGAGAGAGAGAAAGAGAAAGAGAGAGAGAGAGAGAGAGAGAGAGAGAGAGAGAGAGAGAGAAAGAGAGAGAGAAGGAAAAAGAACTCAATATGCCAAATGCTATAGCTCCTAGGCTGCTCCCATTATTTATTCTTGCATGAGACTAGAGATTTATTCTTGAAAAAATGGATTAGGAAGACTGAAATTGGGAATGCTAGAATCACTAGAGGAGGAGTGAGTGTTAGAGCTAAAAATAGGGGAAATAAATGAAGTCTGGCCTGGTTGGTGTGGCTCAGTGATTGAGTGGAACCTATGAACCAGGAGGTCACGGTTTGATTCCCAGTCAGGGCACATCCCTGGGTTGTGGGCTCGATCCCTAGTGGGGAGTGTGCAAGAAGCAGCTGATCAATGATTCTCTCTCAACATTGATGTTTTTATCTCTCTCCATTTCCCTTCCTCTCTGAAATCAATAAAAATATATTACAAAGCAAAACAAATGAAGTCTGCACATTGAATAAGTCTGCTCCCCTCCACACTGTGTCCTCCTATTAGCTCTCCTCACAAAGACTGAAGTATTACACACACACCCCAAAACACACACACACACACACACACACAAAACAAAACAAAAAAACAAACAAAAACAAAACAAACAAAAAAAACCCTGGGGATTTTTCTCTGTACAAACAGAATGATTCTAGAGAAAATAAAACTATCTAATACTGGCATTTGCAGGTCCTCAATGAAAAAGTGATGTGGCCACTCTGTCACCTTACACTTCTCCCACACACAGAGCCTCCAGTATTATAGTCCTCATTCTTTCATATGAAAGGTCAGACAAGGGTGACCAGACATTTGAAGAAAGTCTTTAATATGAAAAATGGACCAAAATAACTGGAAGCCAGAGGGCGGGGTGGAGCATAGGAAAAAAAAAACACACAGTGAAAATGAAAGGAGAAGAAAACATTTCTTCAAACAGAATATACATAACTTAATGTCTTGGAGCGGGGAGAGAAGTTATTGCATCTATGAAGCAAAAATGGGAAGGGGAGAACAATGGGAGGTGAAGAGAGAATTTTTTGTAAATACAAAATATGATAAAATTAAAATGCAATAGAAGTCTTGGAAGACAAAGAAATGGAAAGCTCTCAAATATAGGATAAATGGCAAAGATATGGATAATATAAGGCAAATGATTAAAAAAAATAGACTCAGACTCAGAAAATAACAGCATAAGATATATGAGATAGTTCCAGGGGATGGGGTGGGAATGAATCATGAACAAGGGATTGAAATGACTGAACTTTTCAGTATCAACTCTGGAAACAGTAAGGTATTGGAGAAATACCTTCAAAACTTTAAGGGGATGGGGAGAGGGTTATCTGTAGTACTTTCAACAATAAAGATAAATTTTTTAAAAAGTCTAAGGAAGCCGAAACCGGTTTGGCTCAGTGGATAGAGCGTCGGCCTGGGGACTGAAAGGTCCCGGGTTCGATTCTGGTCAAGGGCATGTACCTTGGCTGTGGGCACATCCCTGGTGGGGGGTGCAAGAGGTAGCTGATCGATGATTCTCTCTCATCAATGTTTCTAACTCTCTATCCCTCTCTCTTCCTCTCTGTAAAAAAATCAATAAAATATATATATATATTTTTTAAAAGTCTAAGGGAAATTTTAACTTTGAATTCAATACTTACTCAAATTATCAATCAATTATAAGAATAATCTAACAATGTTTGTAGGCATCCAAGGACTCAAAATTGGACCTTCCGTGTACTCTTTTTCAGGTTGCTTCTGGGGGATGTGCTCCACTGCAAGCAATAAAGTAAACTGAGAAATAAAAATATACAGAACTCAGGAAACATGAACTGCAACACAGAAGAACAGTGCAAGATGACAGTAGAGCAACTGATACGAATTAACCTAAGGTCAATAATTTGAGAGAAACATGATCAAATACTATGTTTTCCAGTCAGTTATCCTTGGTAACAACAATGTAAACATGGAAAAAAGAAGAAAAATGTTAGAATAAAAAAACCCACACACACTATGTACCTAAGGAAAAAAAATCCTTCTTTAGAAAAACTGTTGTATTTTTCTGAAATTCAACATTAAACGCAACATGGGTCCAGGTGCTGCCCTTGCTTGCGAGCAATCATGGGGGCTCTAAGCATCTGCAGAGCCCTCTGCACCTGAAGTGAACTGTGAATGAATGTTCTGCTACTGTAATGAAAATAAGGTCTTCTCAACACAATAAGCTTCCCTTTCTTGTCTTTAAAAGAAAGGGGGAGGGGCAGTGCACAGAGATAGGTTCTTCAGGATGACAACAACAACAAAAAAGGAATGGATAGGTTAGACCATATGGAAATAGTATTGTAAGATGTTCTCAAACATCTTTGGTGCAATTAGAAAGAACGATCAATAAGGTGTACACAAAACCAAGTCATTTAAAAACAAACACACACCGAATCAATCTCTTCCCCCAAAAGCAAAAAGGTTATATAAGAAGGAAACATAATCAGGGCACGTTACCTTGCTAGGCAGCAAACAGTATTTATATCATCATCATAAGGTAAACATTAATATTAATTTACCTTCCCCGATTATATAATTGTTGAGAGGATGGAGTGGAGAGAGGAAGAGAAGATGGAGATATTTAAAAGATAAATCCTCATCTATGAAAATGAGATATCAATAAGTAATGTTTAAAATGTTAATGCAATAGTCAAGCATATCATTTGGAAGTACAGAAAATGGAATAGAATAAAAAAAAACACACACTAAAAGAAATGGACATGGTTGCCTCCCAGGAACAACCTGGAGACAGGGAGGGAGGAGTGGGCAGGGAATTGCTAAATTTTGTCATATATTTGACTTTCAAAACTATTTGCATATATTATTCCGACACAAATACAATTCAATTGAAAAATAAAACCTGAAAAGACTCCCAACTTCCTAGTATAGTCCATCTGAACTACTTGTTATTCAAATTAAGAAAAGGAAAAAGAACATGAAATGCAGATTCAGACAGATGTGCCACTTATTAGCTGTGTGACTTTGGTGAACCTTTAACCCTTTTATTGCATCATCTAAAAAAGGATTCATAACACTTTCTCATAGGATTGTTATGATAGTATTACATGGCAGAGCACTATGATATCTATCAGCAAGCCCAGCATATAACAGAGGCTTGATAAATGTTAGCCATTGCTATCCTTAGTCTGGCCTTCAGGAACCGCCATCAGCTCACCTTCTTTTCCAATCTCCATTTCTTGTCTACAATCAGACATTGTTTTCCTTGTGTGTTAGCCACATCTCCTTTCTTCATACTTATTACTCGGTTTGTACAAACCTCTATCTCCAGCTGGGAAAAAATGCCTTGAAACTTTTTTTTAAAAATTCAATATAAGGCTACATAGTATTCCATAGTGTAAATGTGCCACAGCTTTGTTATCCATTCGTCTACTGATGGGCACATGGGCTTTTCCCAATCCTAGCTATTGTAAATTGTGCTGCTGTGAACACAGGGGTGCATATATCCTTTCTGCTTGGTGTTTCTGGTTTCTTGGGATATATTCCTAGAAGTGGGATCACTGGGTCAAATGGGAGTTCCATTTTTAGTTTTTTGAGGAAACACCATACTGTTCTCCACAGTGGCTGCACTGGTCTGCATTCCCACCAGCAGTGCACGAGGGTTCCCTTTTCTCCGCATCCTCTCCAGCACTTGTCGTTTGTTGATTTGTTGATGATAGCCATTCCGACAGGTGTGAGTGATATCTCATTGTGGTTTTAATTTGCATCTCTCAGGTGGTTAGTGACTTTGAGCATTTTTTCATATGTCTCTTGGCCTTCTGTATGTCCACTTTGGAGAAGTATCTATTTAGGTCCTTTGCCCATTTTTTAATTGGATTGTTTGTCTTCCTTTTGGTAAGTTGTATGCTACTCTTACATATTTTGGAAATTAACCCCTTACCAGATGTATGGAGGAACTTAAAGAGTATTATGCTAAGCGAAGTAAGCCAGTCAGAAAAAGATAAATATCACATAATATCACTCATATGTGGACTCTAATGAAGAAAATAAACTGATAAACAAAATAGATCCAGAGACATAGAAGCATGGAACATACTGATGAATCTCAGAGGGAAGGTGGGGTGAGAGGGTGGGGGGAAGAGATTAAATTGTCCCCTTGACTGGGAGGTCATCCAGTTCTACCAGGAGGCAGGGCTGGCTGAGGGAATGGAGGGAGTACCGGGCTGGTAGCCAGCAGCCACTAGAAACCCTACCAGTGCATGAATTTCATGCACTGGGCTTCTAGTTGTGATGATAATTGAGGACAGGTACAGCTTCCTATTTGTTGTGTATAATCCCATGACACCTGATGCATGTCCCACTCAAGAAATCCTGGTGACTATGTTATTTGCTTTTTACTGAGACATTAGTGAGGTAGCCCATGCTACAGAGAAGAAAAAAAATAGGAATTTAGTCATCTCCTAGGAATAAATCAACTGCCAAGAATTCATGGGAAGACACAGTGTGCCTTTCAAAACAGAAAATATGGTTGGGAAAGTAGGAAGGAGAGAACCAAGGCAGGTATGGGGACAGCAGGGATCAGATTAGAGACAAGGCCTGAATGACAGAAAGAATGTGTGATCAGCAAAATGGCCACAGCTCTCCTTCAAGTGAAGCTCAGGTACTGCGGTAGTAGTAGGGCTGGCAACATCACCATCACTATTATTATTTAGGTCCTTGAAATGTGCCCATCACTGGGCCCTGAGGCACAAACACATGCTTCAATATTTACTCTCTAGGGCTTGAATCCATGGTGGTACAGTTGTCGATCCTCCCACAGCCATCAGGCACATGCTTGACTAAACAGATGGCCTTTTCAGAATTTTTTCACTTGGGTAGGAGGGTGGAGGCTTGTACAGCCAGAATTCTCGATTCAATATGTCTTCTTTAGTGTATTCTCTGAGCAGAAGCACCTTGTGGAATGGGGAGGGCAGATGATGGAGGTGGGACAGTGAGGAAGAAGAGGGGCAGCGGCCATGGAACAGCATTAAAAAACAAACAAACAAACAAACAAACAAACAAACAAAAAACAGAACTTAGAGATCAAAAATCTACTTTCAAGTTGCTTTTGCTATTAACTTGCTATGTGACTATGCAAAAATCTCTTTACCTCTCTTAGCCACGGTTTCCTCATCTGTAAAACAGTTATAACAATGTTTCTCCTGCTTACTTCTCACACTTCTACAAGGATTAAGCAGTTGGATTTGTGTTACAATACTTTGTAAACTGTAAAAAATTACATCCTCATTTTATAATACCCTAGTGTCTAAAATAATTCTAAAACTTGTTTTTCCCCCAAAGAATAATAAATGCTTTCAATATTTATTAACTACCAGATTTTCTTTAAATTTCCCCAATTTTTAAGATTAAGGAGGAAAACTAATTTTTTAATGTTTTTATTGATTTGATAGAGAAAGGGAGAGAGGGGGATAGAAATGTCAATGATGAGAGAGAATCATTAATCGGCTGCCTCCCACACGCTCCCTACTGGGGACTGAGCACACAACCAGGCATATGCCCTGACTGAGAAAAGAACTGTGACCTCCTGGTTCATGGGTCAATGCTCAATCAATGAGTCACACAGGCTGTGTGGAATTTCTTCTTCCTCTCTTTTCTTTCTTTTCTTTCTTGTCTTCCTTTCTTCCTCTCTTTCTTCTTTTCTTTTTTGTAATCTTTCTTGCTTTCCTTTAAAAACATCTTTCTTTAATTCTCACACTTTTCATTTGAGTTTAACCATTTAAATCACTGCTTCTTGTTCCTCTATTAAATTTTCAAGATACCAACCTAAATTACTTCCTGATGAAAGCAGGAAGAAAAGAGAGTAACTATTTGATAGTTAGGAAATAAAGAATCCTTCGTTCTAAGGATAACTGTGGGGTTTTTTTTTAAATTTTTTATTAATAGATAACATATACCTACAGGAAGTATAAATGTCATAAGCATATGGCTTGATGAATTTTCACAAATTGAATACAGCCATTTAACCAATACCCAGGCCAAGAAACAGAAAAATAGCAACATTCCAGAAACCTTAAACCTCAATGCCCGTTTCTCATCCCTACTTTCCTCCTCAAGGGTAACTACTATTATAATTTCTAACAACATAGATTTTTCTGTATTCATATTTTATATCATTTGAATCATATCATCTATAATCTTTGTGTCTATTTTCTTTTGCTCAATGTTACTTTTGTGAAGTTTTTTCACATTGCCTGTACAGTTATAGATCTGAATTCTCCATGGCAGGATACTATTCCATTTTGTGAATATGCCGTGATTTATTTTTCCTTTCTATTTTTTGTTGGATATTTGGGTAGTTTCCAGTTTGATGCTACAATAAATTATGCTTCTGTATATATTCAAGTACATGTCTTTTGGTGAATATCTGTATGCCTTTCTATTGGGTATATCCTGGGAGTGGAATTGCTGAGTCATATGGGATGCACATTTTTGATGTTGGAGTTCTAATGGTTCCACACTCCAGAGAAAGAACTTTGGGTTTTTTGTTAATCCTCTCCCAAGGATATATTTTTCCATTGATTTTTTAGAGAGAATGGAAAGGAGGGGCAAAGACACACAGAGAGAAATCGCGATATGAGAGAGACACATCCATTGGTTGCTTCCTACATGTGCCCCCACCAGGGCTGAAGGTGGGGTTGTGGGGAGTGAGCCTGCAACCGAAGTACATGCCCTTGACTGCAATTGAACCTGGGACCCTTCAGTCAGAGGGCCAATGCTTTATTAAGCCAAACTGGCTAGGGTTCTTCATCCCCTCTTATAGTTACCTTATCCACATTCATATATATGTCATTCCTTTACAGGAAGCTTATTTGATTTTCCTAAGTTTAATAAAGTCCAAAGTCTAAGCCTAATGAAACCTTCTTCTGAGAACAGAGACTGGGAATGTTGTATAAAAACCTTTACAATACTCCTGTTTTCCCTTCTCACAACCATGACAGAAAATTGTTTTTTTCTTCAGTGCTCTTTTTAGAGAACTCTGACCATATATTTAACCTTTCTAAAATCATGCAGAGTCCCTTTCCCTAAGCATACCAAGCTGTATTTCTCTCCATTTACCCAGAGACCTCACATCTGTTTTTTTAACTGTACTGGGGGGAAAAAAGTAAAAATCAATATGCTTGATAATGTTCCAAGCATATACAGGAGCTATGGCAATTAATTTAAAGGCAGAGAAGAAAGAATAATCTTTTAAGGGACAGACTAAGAGAATAGGAATGCCTTACACCAGCTTTTTGATCCAGGAGGCACCATTAATCCTTCATCTGTTAACCCAATAATTGGTTATATTTGATGGTCACAGGAAAGATTTCATCAAAAACTAAGTCAAGGGACCAATTGTGCTCGATTACTAAGTAATCTTCAGGCCTACCTGGGTTTATAACATTACAAAACTCCCATGACTTGACAAACTTCCCATTCAGACTATTTCAACTCAAAATGTTGGGCCTCCACTGTCATCGAGAAGCGTTAAAACACTCCTTTGGCTGAATTAATGCTTGCATATTTGTCCCCTACCAAGGTTAGATCAAATTCAAGAATCCATTCACCAAGTATTTACTGAACATCTACAACATAGAATATGTATTCAGAGCAGCATGATCCTTATTTAATATTGGATTATCCAGGCACAGTTCTGGTGTCCCTGTAGAAATCACAGCCTCCTGAATAGATTAAAAAATAAATAAGAAATGAATATGTAAGCACAACTTGTGATTAGACTAAGAAGAAAATAAACAGAATAGAGTATCCAAGCATAATGACACAAGAGGGTGGAAACTTCTTAGGACTTCAGGGTCTCTGGAAGGTGATGTTTAAGCTAAGACATAAATGGTGAGAAGAAACCAGCCATATAAGGAACAGTGGGGGGAAGTGCAGGGAACAGCATATACAAAGGGGCCAGTGCAGTTGAAGAATAGTATATTCCCTCTCAATTTACTTTGAATCTGTAATATAAAATTTAGATTTTCCAACTCTTTTAAACAATAGTAAGGGCAGTTCGTTTGTTAATAGTAAATCTTGTACAAAGGTGAGAGATGTCCCCAATTCCTCTGTGCTAAATACTCGTTGTTTGGCAGCAGGTCTGTGGATTGGAACTGGAAAATGGGGATAAGGACAATGTGTCCAAATTAAGTGGCAGAAAATAATCATCTCATTGGCATACCTGAGCAGTTGACAAAGGCATAGTGCTAATAGAGCCAAGGTCCAAAGTAGTCAGGAGCCAGAGCTGCAGTCAAGGGGAGCAAAGTCAAGTAATATTGTAAACGTCAGCATTCTAAAAACACCTAAAAAGATTCCTGCCGAGACTTAAGGGTCTTATAGTTCCTTGCCTCTTTGGAGGAAGCAAAATAGTGAGTTGGACAGCTAGGAGCAGGCAAGGGACCAGAAGTAAGAAGTCAAAGTCAGAATATGCAGGATATAAGAGTTATAAGACAGTGGGTCAGATATAGAAAAGCAATCAAGGAGGGAAAATCACAAAACGACAGAAACAGGAAGAAACCAAAAGCTAGAAGGTGTGAGGCATCAGGAAGAAAGTAGGCCTTTGGTAACAGAGGACAGAGAGTTTAGACATCCGTTTACCATCACCGAGGAAGAAGGCTTCTGTTGAAAAATAGGGATCAGGATTTTAAGAACTTTGATCTATATAACATTTTTATGTTTATAATTTTCACTATAAACCATAATAAAGAAATTATTTCAACAAAAATCAATTAGAAGGAACACCCTTAAACCCAATAGGGCCTCTGGACCGCAAGAGGCCATCAGACTGGGAAGCCAAGGAGTCTGTGTCTCACTCTGTAACCAGCAAGGGAGCAAACTTTTTCAAAGATGGCAAGAGCTGCAAAAACAAAACAAAACAAAACAAAACAAAACAAACAAACAAAAACAAAACACAGAACACAGAGAGATGCTTTGGAAACCTTAGATTTGAGCAGGAGAGGGGCCTGTGTAAGGTTTCCTAACATTTGGTGACCAGACATGAGAATGATTCCATTTGGACTCATACTGAGTCTCCTGAGAGGCCCAGTTGGAACCTCCGAGATACAGAAAGGTTACTGAAAGGAAACTGGGTCAGGTAGATGCAGTGGTGGCCACCATTTCCTTTTCAGATGAGAGAGCTTACTCAGAACTGAGCTGGGGTAGACACCCAAGAAAGTATTCAGAACCTTGCTACTTAAAGTGGGATCCATGACCAGCAGCATTGGCTTCACCTGGGATACTGTTAGAAACTCAGAACCCCAGGCTCCAGCCCAGACTTACTAAATTAGGGTCTGCATTTTAACATGACCCCCAGGTGATTCCTGTGTAATTTAAGATTTGAAAAGAACTGGTCTAGGAGATCCCTGGAGTATCCAAAGAGCATTACAGACTATATAAGGAGAGGACAGGAGAAAGGGAAAGATCATTGGGTTTGGAGGTAGATGATGAGTTGCACTTTGAACCAAAGCTACACTTGGGAAAATCTGAGGGTAGAGAGCCAGCACTCTTGCAGGTGGCAGGATGGTCCCTCTTGGTGAAAAAACAAATTCTTGCCCAGCTCGTGTGGCTCAGGGATCAACCTATGAACCACGAAGTCACGGTTCAATTCTGGTCAGGCCTCTGCCTGGGTTGCGGGCTCAGTCCCCAGTGTGGATCATGCTGGAGGCAACCAATCGATGATTCTCATCATTGATGTTTTTATCTCCCCCTCCTTTCTTTTCTCTGAAATCAATAAAAGCATATTAAAAACGAGAAAGAACAGATTCTTTTCCTTGGCCAGCAAAGCAGAGGAGAAAGAGAGAGAGATAGAGAGAGAGAGAGAGAGAGAGAGAGAGAGAGAGAGAGAGAATATGAACAAAACAAAACAAAACCAGGCAACTCTCTAGAGACCCTCTCAGAATTAAGTCCCAAAGGCAGTGCTCAGGTCTAGAAGTAGGTGACTGGAAGGAGGTTACCTAGCCATGAAGACCCAGAGATTAAATTGGTGAGAGGTTCTGTTACTAAGCAAAAAAGAAGAGAGAGAGAGAAAATCCAAAGAAGATGAATGGCAGCATTCCATCATAGGAAGCCAGCCCAACTCACACCAAAACATTTCCAAGTATGAGGAACAAAGAGATCTGTCTGTTTTTCTTTATTCTTCAGAACAAACAGCAGTTTTTTGGAATATTCCTATGAAAACTAGGTGCTATTGCATAAAAGCAAATTAGGGTGAAATCTTACACAAGTCAGAGAGGTTCAGTATGGATATCTGATCTCTCCCTGCTTGACCAGGTTCATGTCCTAGTAGGTGTCACTCCGTACTTTATATTCTAACAATGCTGAAGTAGGCTTACATCCGGAACTTTCCATGTACCCTACTGTGTAAAAGAGATGCCATGTGGTAGATGAAAGAAAATGTGTGACACTTCTAAGGAATCTGAAACTGCTTTGATGGCTTTTGAAAGGACTGAATTTTCTCCTGAGCCAGTTGGGGACAGAACTAGAGACATGGTTTTCTGATAAACTTTGTACCTTGAGTTTTACCCTTCAGCATAATGACTAGACAAACTGGGTTTTGCTAATAATTATCATATTTTTGTAATTATTTGTCTGGGTGAATACTGAGAGGCCATCTGGGGTAGAGAGGCTCTACCCTGAACAGAAAAGGTACTCAGTTCACATCACTTGGATAAATGAATAAGAGAAAGAATTGTTGGCCCAGAGACTTGGCCAGGGGGTCGGACTCCATTTTTTCCAAAGCCAGCAAATATAACAAACAAACAAATAGAAAACCATTCCTGGTGTAGAGAATTAATAAGGCTGAGAGAAAGAAGGAATCAGAAATTAGCCCTGACTTCTAGTTAGTCTCAAATTTCCAGTTACTATCAAGGTTAACTATTTTAATGACACTAAAACTTGACAGGTCAAATACTGTCTCCTTCAAAATATACCTTCCTAAATTCTCCATTATCATTAGTGATATAAAATGATGTAAGTGTCCTCAATGTCCCTTTACTCACAATCTCAAACTTACTTTTTACTTTCCTTTGTTCCATATACACATCCTGCTACAAAGTCCTGTGGTTTGTTTTACTGACTGTCTTTCATGTATCTTCTTTCCTATGTGATATCATAGTCATCATCCTTGTACTGGCCCTAGTCATGCAAACTTTGGATCATCACAATATCCTTTTGGCTGGATTTTCTTCTTCTGTCTCCAGTTCCTCCTGATGGAGCTTTCAAAAAACCTTTCATCTTGCCATTCTCTTTTCCTGGACTTGTAAGTCTATTTCTTTCACCAGATAGGGAAAGTTTTCTGTCATTATTTCTTCAAATAGGTTTTCAATGTTTTGCTCTCTCTCTACTTCTGGCCCCATAACTTGGATGTTGGTACCCTTGAAGTTGTCACAGAGGCTTTACACTATCTTCATATTTTTGGATTCTTTTTTCTTTTTGTTTTTCTGGTTGGGTGTTTTTTGTTTCCTCATGTTTCAAATCTTTAGTTTGATTCTTGGGGTCCTTCGGTCTACTGTTGAATTTCTGTATATTATTCTTTATTTCAGTGTATGTGTATGCTTAATTTCTGACTGGTCCTTTTCCTTTTTTTTTCTTTTTTCATTCTCATTAAGATCCTTAAAGGTCTAAGTTTCTCAGAGGCTTCTAGAAGATTCTTGAGTAACCTTATAACTGTGGTTTTGAACTCTATATCTAGTAGTTTGCTTTCCTCCATTTATTTCATTCGTGAGATGTTTCTTTGTCTCCGCATTTTGGCTGCTTCTCTGTGTTGATAGAGTAGCTTTGTGTGGTAAGTAATCTATAGGGCCCAGTGGTTCAGCCTCCCCAATCACTTGAGGTGGACACTCTTGATGCATCCTTTTATGAGCTGAGTGTACAATATTGTTGTAATTAGCCTTGATTGCTGTTGGTACACTGGGAGGAATTGACCTCCAGGCCAATTGGCTGTCAGGACCCACTGTGTCTATAATGGAAGAACTGCTGTGCTGGAGACAACCTTATGGGGCACGATTTGCTTCAGTGGGGCTTTGGTGCTCACTGAATCTGCCTCTTGAGTGTGTCACTTATGGATGTAAGGAGTTAAAATCTGGTGCTGTCTCACACTGACCATTAGATACACTAGCTCCTGGATCTCCAAGGAGGTGCAAGTCAGCTACTGTCTGAGGCCACCCAACAGAAGCTACAGCAAGATCTGATGATTTCTACTCTTTGCTTGGGGTTTGGAAGTTTTGGAGCTGTCTGACCAACTGCAGTTTGTTAGGTTAATCTGCGAAAGGGCAGGCCATTCATATGCAAAAGCTGTTGCATATAGTTTGGGTAGGTTTGTAAATTGGGTGGGGTAGGGTCTCAGGGAGTCACCATAATATAGCAAACACTGATGGCTGCCAGTCAGCCACCTTGGTATCTCCGTGTCACGTGCCCTAGTACAGTAAACAATGATCCTTGTGAGCATCTCTGCAAGAAAGTCACCCTCACTTTCTGACCTGATGGCAGACAGTCCAGCTTCTCCCTGGACTGTCCCCAGAGTCTCACCAGAAACTGGAGCTCAGAGCAGTTGGCAGCTTGTATCTCCCTTCAGAGTGAAAAAAGAGCACACCCAGTTGCCAGCCCAATTTGCATGCCTCCGTACCTCTGCTTTTCTGTGCCTGTGCACATCCTACCTGGTCACAATGCACTTTTCTCTTTCCTTCTAATTGTGGAACTTTTACTCAGCCAGCTTTCCTGTGGTTCTGGGTGATAGGCGTTTTGTCTTTTAATTGTAGTTTTAATGTGGTTGTAAGAGGCAGCACATACAGGGATATACCTTATGCTGCCATCTTGTTTTTTTGTATTCGTATTATTTTACCTTCCAAATTTATATAAAATTAAGGGGCTTTGTTACTTTAATGTTTCATTAGTGTAGAGTAGAATTATACACAAAATAGATTATTATTAATGATTTTAGAAAAATAAATGAATAATTTTGCTTTGAAATATTAATAGTGCCACTCATTTGCCTTCATGAATAAATAGAGTACTTAATAGATTCACTCATTACTGTTCAACTACTTATTGAATACCTTTTGTTCTGAGCCCTGAAGTGAGACTTGAAAATATCAAGATGAAAAAGACATAGTCCCTACCCTCCACTTGCTCAGACTGAGAAGAAACTAGATAATTACAATTATGTCAGCCTCCTGGAATTGTCATCTACTTTTCTAGAAATTTCCCTTATGCACAAAAGGCATTGCTCCCCTCCCCTCTCTTAACTAGAATGACTGATTCATCAGTAAGCAATTGACTCAGGAGTATTTTAATTTTTTCCTGAAGCAATGATTAATCAGACCAGTGGAAATGTTTATATTCCCTCCAGTTAGAGTTTTATTTGGTGCTCAGCAAGACAACAGCAGTTACATTGAGTAACTCCCCAATGGTGATATTGGTCTAAAACAGTGGTTCTCTACCTTTCTAATGCCACGACCCTTTAATACAGTTCCTCATGTTGTGGTGACCCCCAACCATAAAATTATTTTTGTTGCTACTTCATAACTGTAATTTTGCTACTTTTAATGAATCATAGTGTAAATATCTGTGTTTTCCGATGGTCTTAGGTCCTATAGCAGTGGTTCTGAACTGCTAGCAGGGTTGAGAACAGCTAGGGAGGTCGCCTACTAGGCTCTATAGCAGCGGTCCTCAACCTGTGGGTTGGAACCCACAGGTTGAGAACTGCTATCAGGGTCGCCTAAGACCATTGGAAAACACAGATATTTACAGTATGCTTCATTAACAGTAGCAAAATTACAGTTATGAAGTAACAATGAGAATAATTTGATGGTTGGGGGTCACCACAACATGAGGAGCTGTATTAAAGGGCCACAGCATTAGAAAGGTTGAGAACTACTGGTCTAAAATGAATAAGGGTAAAGAGGGTCTATTATATGGACAGAAGGAGATGACTTTGGGTGATGAAAACAATGCAATGATGTCTCATAGAGTTGATGATGTACTAGTATTATAGAGTTGTACACTTGAAACTTACATAATCTTATTAAACTTTTAAACAAATAAATAAAGAGGATGACAAGAAGAACCTTTGGAATCTGAACAAGATTTACTCTCCATTGTTCTTTTTTTTTTTTTAAGTGCTCTGAATAAAGAGCCCAAACTGACTTGTTCTATACTAGATAGGCAGGGGGCTTCTAAACAGCCTGTGTATTGAGATGATTCAGATTATATACTTTAACTTGGGATACCTAGAAATTACTTTATAAATTCTGTCCTTCTTCTTCTCTAGTGTTCTGTAGTAAGTAGCTCCTATCTGGTTTTCAGTTACTGACTTCCTCATAATCTCATATTCTTTGTTCATACTCTTCTACATTCTTCAGTGGAATCTGTTTCTCTTGGTTCCCTTTTGGAACATATATTTTAGTGGTGTCATGGTTTATGGCATTCTGACACTGTAGGTTCAGAAACACATCTATTTGGTAAGATGAGGTGAAAGAAAAAACATTGATAATGACCTTGATAAATGAGAAATAGAACAACAAAATAAAATTCAATAAAGAAAATTCATGGTAGTTGATTTATAGACAAAGGCACAAAAATGTAACTATAAGGCAGGGAACAATACTGTGCTATTTTGTAGAGCTTTACAGCTAATATAGTGATTTGTGGAAAGAAATAAGAGAGATGAATTGCATTCAAACTTCTTATAGTATACTTGAAAAATTTTAAGAGATCAGCACTCAACAATTTTTCTCCATGTGCAAGAAAAGAAAACTGGCTTAGAAGAAAGCATATTATTGGTTATATATGCTTTCTTCTAAGCCAGTTTTCTTTTCTATCAGAGGGATGAAATACTGAAATGAGTTCCTAAGGAAGATTGTGGAATCTCTAGTCCACATATTAAAAAGTATTTATTACTACATATACATAATTACCATATATAGGTAAGTATTTATTGCACAACTAAGTATTTATTGCAATCTTTGGGGAATCATCATAAAGAGAACAAAAAACTCAGTGAGCAGGAGGATTTAGTTCTTTGGTTTAAGGAAAGTAGTTGGACAATCTTTCAGTATTCTCCCATGATCTAGAACACTTCCAAAAACATGATTCTGGGGAACTCAGGATTCTAGAAAGTGAGATGTTTAGAAGTATATGTTGAATTGATCCCATGTTATACCATCACCTTCTGAAGAAAAAGAAGAAGAAGAAGAAGAAGAAGAAGAAGAAGAAGAAGAAGAAGAAGGAGGTGGAGGAGGAGGAGGAGGAGGAGGAAGAAGAAAAGGAGGAGGAGGAGAAGAAAGAGGAAGAAGAAGACGAGGAGGAAGAGGAGATTGGGAGAGAAGGGGGAGGAGGAGAAAGAGGAGAAGTCCCTGTATTTTACATAGGACTTTATCCTAATTTTAAGTTTGACATTGCAAAGTTTGTTGACCTCTGAGATTAGCTGTGGTTTGGAGAAAATGTTCCTATTTTATACCAGCATTACCCTCATTTACCACTTGTGACAGCCAACATTTTCTGTCATCAAGTTCAGAATTAAGATCAAAGACAGAAGTAACTCACTCTAATTAGCATAACAAGTAAACCAAAATGTCCTGTCTTACAGTTTCTATAACATGCCTTATCCTATAACTTAAAGTTCTTTTCCTCCCATTTCTCCCAAATTATATCTTAACTAGAGGCCTGGTGCACGAATTCATGCATGGGTGGGGTCCTTAGGCCTGGCTGATGATCAGGGCCAATCAGAGCCAGGCCGATTGGGGCCTGCTGCTGGGGAGAGGGATGGAGGAGGAACTGCAGGCCGATTGGGGCCTATCAGCTTGGGGGGAGGGATGGGGCACGGGAGGTTAGCAGCTAGCCCTGAGGAGGGAGCCAGCCTTCGGCCCCTCTGGGAAAGGGGCCACGTCCGTGGCCACCCATCCCTAGTTCTCTGTACCAGCCCAGGCCTCAAAGGCCCCTGCAGGGTTGAGAGAGGAGGCAATGGTCAGTAGTTGGGTCAGAAGTAACAAACACCAGACACTGACCTACTGGGAGAGGTTGGCTATGGGAGTTCATTGACCACCAGGGGGCAGCTCTTGTGTTGAGCATCTGCCCCCTGGTGGTCAGTGTACATAACTGGTCAACCAGTCGTTCTGGTCATTCTGGCTGGTCAGGTGGTTCAGTCATAGCAGTTACTTATATATATCCCTAAAGGACCATGCATTCTAGAAATGTGAGTCCTGTGGTGGCATTCCTTGACCCAGAGGCCACTGGGAGAAGACTTTTGAGAAATGCCAGAGGAAAGACATTCAGCAAAATGAGAGATGACTTACCTAGCAAGGCAAGACTGACATTTGCTCTAATAGCAAAACCCCCATTTGAAGTTCTGGATATGAGCTGCTCAAATGAAATATAATGTCAACTGCATGAATAATTTTGAATTTTCTGGTGGCCATATTTAAAAAGTAAGAATAAATAAATTAAATGCATTTTAAATATAAATTTTATTTAGCCCAACATGCAATCAATATGAAAACATTAATAACATATTTTATATTCTTTGAAATCTGGTTTATATTTTACACTTGCAGAATATCTCAAACTGGACCAGCCACATTTCAAGAGCTCAATAGCCACATATGGCTAGTGGCTACTATATTGGACAGAGAAATTCTAGATCATATATCTAACTTCAACTGCAAGGAAAGGAAAGAGCAAAGAAAGGGAAGGTTGTGCCATCTCTGTGACCTTCGCTCCAGCACTTCCCTAATTCATTTCCCTTTACCATGTAGGAGAAAGTACTCTGAGAGTGCACTGAACAAGTTGTCGCTTAAAAGGCACTTTCTCGATCCCACCTGATCACTCCCCACCCTGAACCCCTTCTCTTATGCTCTTTGTTCCAAAGCACTACAGACTTCTAATATGCTATGTTATTTATTATTATGTTGTTTAGTGTCTGTCTTCCAGCTGATAGAATAGAAGAGCAGGAATATGTGCTTATTTAGGTCATTAAGGTAACCCAAGCAACTCAATCAGTGCCTGGCATATAGTAGATCCTCTAACAATAGCTGATGGATGTCACAGGAGTGAGTAGGACTTTAAGCTTAGAATTTTACAGAAGACTCTGACCCCAGAAAAATAAACTGACTTGTCAAGGACAAACAAGCTGGTCAGTGGCAGAGCCAGTCTTAACACCCAAGTTTCTGTAAGACTTGTCCGAAGCTTTTTATACCATTCAATGTGTAAAAATAAAGGACATTAGAAACATAATTCCATTATCAGACATAAAACATTAACTATGGCATTAGTAGTGCAAAAATTTGTGTTGGATTGTGAATACCTAGAGGGCAGAAACTACGTCTTATTTAGTTTGAAAAACTCCTCCCCACCCCCCATAATTGCAAAGAATATTTTACACACTGTAGGTGCTGAATTAATAAGAGAATGAGTCTGGTCGGTGTGGCTCAGTGGTTGACCTATGAACCAGGAAGTCACGGTTTGATTCTGGTCAGGGCACATGCCCGGGTTGCGGGCTTGATCCCCAATAGGGCGTGTGAAGGAGGCCGCCAATCAATAATTCTCTCTCATAATGGACATTTCTATCTCTCTCTCCCTCTCCCTTCCTCTCTGAAATTAATAAAAATAATTTTTAAAAATAATAAATACAAGAATGAGTGGTTAATGGTGTCTGGTTTGTGGTTATAATATGTGGTTTTCTTTTACTGGGAAGACAGTGGAAAGAAGTTGCTGCATTCACCACAGATTGTTAACTTTTCATTATGGCTTGGAGAGTTTGGAATGAGGTTGACGTATCTTTCGCTACTCATAGCAACTAGCCTCTGGAGCTGAAAGACTAAAATCTAAGAAGAGAGATTTCTTTCCAGAGGCATAGTTTTATAACTATCTAGTTTGTAATTCTCTTTAAAGATCTGTCAAGGCCATGAGTGTTGCTAGTCTGAATCAATTTTCATGTTTATGTTTCTGAAAATCTTTCAGGCTAAAATAAAGATGGCAATGACACATAAGGAGGCTGATTACAATGAGCAACGAAAACAGCCCGTTGTATGCACCTGCAGTAAAACTCAGCTATTGTCATGATGTAATCATATCCGTTAGATTGTTATGTAATCAAATATGAACTCTTTAAATACTGTCCACAACATCTTTAATCGTTTGATATTGCTGAAAGAATGGAGATAGTTGCTACCTTTCTTCATTGGAGGAAAAAACAGAAATGGAGAAAGACATCAGTTGGTTATTCATCAAGTTAACAGCAAAATCACAAATCCAGATTTGACCTCGGAGGACCCCTAAGAAAGACTTTGAATAAGAGTCTAGTAATCTTTGATATTTGTTGGAACTAAAGGCCATGCCATCATTTAAAACTAATACTAGCTAGGACCCTGAGAAATTCTATTTGCATAAGAAATCTATAATCAAAAGTTTATAGAAACATACTATTGGCATCTTAGTAGCTTTCTCAGCTTGAACATATGTTATCTTATCCTTTTTTAGAATCTTTTAAAAAAAATAAAGCCAGTGCTGGAACTTTGGGTGCAGCTTAAAGTATAAGCATAGAACAATTAGGAACAATTCCCATATGATTGAATTTGAATGAAGAAATTTCAATAACTTTGAAACAAATTTTTGGGTATTTTGGGAAACAAATTATCAGGTTTTTTATAAGTTTTCTTGAAGGGATTACAGATAGAAAGCTAATAAAAATTAAGCCGTATTTTATAGATTAATTTGGCTGGACATGTTAAAATGGCTGGGGTCTAGGTTAAGGAGAGACAGTCTTTGAGGGCTAATGATGTCTGGTAGTATTTTATCATCAGGCAGGTGCTACACAAATGGAGTCTAAGTTTCATCTATGATTCCATCCTATGTCCATCTGATTTGGAGACAAGCAGTGTGGGTAAGGAAAGAAAAGACTCCCTTGAGGATCAGGAGAATAGATTTAAACCCAGAGCAATCATTTGCAGTAGAACCTGAGCAAAGTTGTTCAACTTCTCTGAGCTTCGGATTTTCCATCTAAAAAATAAATGGAAGGTAATTGAATTATAGGGGGGATCAGTTTGTAAATTATATAACTGTTTGCTATACACATGAAACTAATATAATATTGAATTATATATATATATAATATATTCAATATTATATTAGGGGAGAAAACTCTATTAGAAGACAAGTTGATGAGCAGAGACCTGGAGGTGAAGGTGCAAAAAGACCCTGATCTTACAAGGGCAGAAACACCATATTGGGGAGGGGAAAAAGAGGTGGTGTGGTTAGAGTTAAATAAGAAGGGACAGACTAAGGATGTGGACTTAACTAAGTGAGACGCTGGCAACTGAAGTAACATGAGAAAATGGTGGGTAAAAAATTGGCCACGGGTGGTAGCAGAATGCATTAAAGAGCAAAGTGCCTGTAGTGAGTTGCAATAATTCATATGTGAGATGAGGACATCTGAAGTAGCACTGCCATAAAGAGAGGGAAGAAAATCAGTGATGGCTGAGGTGATGATGTAATACACAGAGAGAGAAGATGACAAAAGAGAACAGAAAGGGATGCCAAGATGTTGAATTAGAGGGCATGCGTGGCGGGTCATCCATGGGGAAACACTGACTGAGCTTTCGCTGTGGATGTGGTAATGTGGATATCCAGATTAAGTGTGATGGTGACAGTTGAAGCCATTGGAACAGATGAGCTCCCTTGCTAAACAGAGAGAGCATGGCTCAGGATTTAGGATGGAACATTGGAGAATTAATGTGATAATGTATGTAAAGTACTTAGCACAGTGGCTAGCATGTACTAAGCGATCAATAAGTGGCAGTTTTTACTATGGTAAAGAGCACACAGATTTCAAAGATAAGGCACACAAGGAGCTTTCAGAGGAGAGAAGCGTACATGGAGGACTACATATAACAGCTCCCCTTTCTGATTAGAGAGTCTAGTCTCTAATGGTAAGGGAGTCAGCTCCCAATGCAATAGTACCCCAGGACTCCCAATGGTCATCTTCCACAAAACTCCTTACCAAACACAGAAGAGAACCAAATGTTAACAGCTTTTTTGGTAGTTTGAATTTCTGGGAGATACATTAAATAACCATTCAGGTATTAGTGGAAAGAATATGAAATATAACTCACAGATATATATATATATTTTAGCCAGAGTTTGTAAGAGCTTACCATTACCCTTCTCCTAACCAGTTAAGATCAGCCTTAGGATCACAAAGTGTGGGTCAAAGTGTTCTTGCTTGGGTTGAGTCCATGGGCAGTTAGCATCAACTGGAACAGGAATGTCCACTTTGTAGTATTCCTCCAACTTCCTGGAACCTTGACTTCAGCTCTATATACATGGGCATATCTCCAAACATCCAACCCTAGCAAGGGGCTCCTTACATAACACAGTAACCATGGTACCTATATAGACAAATACTCCTAGAAAATCATTCATCTGTTCATTAGCATATATTGATCACTTACTCTGATCTAAGCACAATGTCACCCTCACTAAAGAAAATAGAAGGTTCTAAACAAAAGTAAGTCAATGAGTAGATAGGGGAGTGGAGAGAAAATAATTAGTAAGGGCTAAAGTGCTAGACTGTTAATAAGATGCCACAAAGCATTTAACTGTTCATCTGTCTTCATAAGCTTTTTTTCTTTTATAGCAGAAAAGACAATTAGATGTGTAGGATACTCAATCCTAATTTCTGAATTCAAGAAGTAACTAATGGTTCCAAAAAAGAAGAGTTTTTCCACTTTTCCTACATCAATCCAGCATGTGTGTGAATGTATCTCTGTCAAGGCTTGGGGAGAAAAAGGGAAGAAGAATATGATTACTGCCAGAACAAGCTCAACAGACAGGAACAGAAAAGAATTTTACTGGCAGAAATTAGAAATTGTTCTTTCTCACTCCACCAACACATAGTAATCAACGCAGAACTACCTTCTGCTGCCTTTATAAGCTGTGTTACAAAAATGATGCCTCAAGGGATACAAGTAGAATCTGCCATGCAATAAAGCTGTACACCACCCTACTTAGCACACCTGAAACTATTTTTAAAATATTTAATTTTTGCTCATGATATAGACCCAATAGTCTAAGTTAGTTAATGCATGAGGCTAAAACTTTTTGACCATAGGCATTTGCAACCCCTCCAGAACAGATTGAAAAGTATATGATAAAATCTTTAGAATTAATAAAAACTCTCTCTCTTTGTCTCTCTCTCTCTTACACACACACACATACACACACATTTCATGTATGAGACATGTAATGTTTCAAATGCTACTAGACATGTACGGTGAGATGTTAAAATAAGACTATCTTCCTTTAGCCAAAGCCCCTAGAAAAATGAACACAACCTCTCCCACATTCCAAAGTGAGGTGCTAGAGCCCCTAAGCAGAACTTGCTGTTTTTATAACCATTCCTTGTCTTTGAGATGCTGAGAGTTTTTGAAGACTGGGAAAAGAATTTCTTGTAGAGTGAGTTGTGAAAGTGTGGTGGCGGGACACAACAAGATGGCGGCAGAGGTAAAAGCCTAACTGGAGCCGCCCTCAACAATTTAAAAAAATACAACTAAAATATAGAGTGGACACTATCCAGAACTACAGGAAAGTTGACTGACTGGAAATTCTACAACTAGAAGGAAAGAGAAAACCAGAAGGAAAACCAGAGGAGCTGCAAAAGCCTGAGGTACGGAGGCGCGGTGCGCGCGGGGAGAGGACGGAGCCGGAGAGGAGGGGCGGCGGAGTGCCTGGCTGGCGTTCCCCAGCGGGAAGGAGATAAAAGCTCCGGACCGTGCTGAACCCCAACTCCGACTGCACTGAACCCCAGTTCTGGGCGAGACCCCGGGGGGCCCAGGCTCATACAGAGGGAATCTGGGCTGTAAGGCGGAAGCTCAGCCCCGGAGTCGCGCACATTGCGCGCAGAGGAGGGACTGTTCGCTGAGCTGCTGAATTGCCCCAGCGGGAAGGACTCAAAAGCTCAGGAATGTGCTGAGCCCCAGTTCTGACTGCACTGAACCCCAGTCCTGGGCAAGACCCTCGGGCCCCAGCCTCATACAGGGGGAATCTGGGCTGTAAGGCAGAAGCTCAGGGGAGCGAAAAGCAGATCCCCTGAGTCGCGCACTTTACGCGCACAGAGGACAGACTGTTGTTTGGGCCGAAAGATTGCCCTAGCAGGAAGGAGACATAAGCTCCGGACTGTGCTTAACCCCACTTCCAACTGCTCTGAACCCCAGTTGTGGGCTTGTTGGGGGAGAGACTACACTGTCTGGAAGCGGGCGAAGCTCCAGGGCGCCTTTCTCTCAGAGGTGCTTGCAGCGAGTACCAAAGGACACTGAGGAACACTGAGACTCAGGAACCTCCGAGGGCGGGGCTAACCAGAAGCCAAGGCTGTAGGCTCCACCCTGAAACTCTGCCCCATCCAAGCTGAACTCAGAGAGGCTTTTGCAGGTTTCCAAGTCTAGTGGAATAAGGCTGTCTCCTGGCATAGACACAGCTGATCCTCCCAACCTACCAACTCAGGGAAGCAGCGAAAATGTCGAAACGAGGAAACAGATCACAAACGAAAGAAATGGAGGACAAAAAGCGACGGGATATAGAGTTCAAAACCACGCTTATAAGGATGTTCAACAATCTCCTAGCAAAGGCCGATAAAATAAATGAGACCTATGAGGATATGAAAAAAGATCAACAAGAAATAATAAAGGGTCAGCAAGAAATAATAAAAGGTCAACTAGAAATAAAGAATACAATCTCTGAAATAAATAATATTATACAGAGTCCTAAAAACAGAATGGAAGATTGTAAGAATCAAGTCCAAGATTTGCAACACAAAGAGCCAGAGGACACTCCTCCACAGAAGCAAGAAGACAAGAGAATCCAGAAAGTTGAAGATAATGTAAGAAACCTCTGGGACAACTTCAAGCGAACCAACATCAGAATTATGGGCATCCCAGAAGATGACAGAGAGCAAAATACCGAAAACATATTGAAAGAAATAGTGACAGAAAACTTCCCCCACCTGGTGAAAGAAATAGATTTACATGTCCAGGAAGCACACAGAACCCCAAACAAAAGGAATCCAAAAAGAACCACACCAAGACACATCATAATTAAAATTCCAAGAGCTAAAGACAAAGAGAGAATATTAAAAGCAGCAAGACAAAAGCAGGTAGTTACCTATAAAGGGGCACCCATACGACTGTCAGCTGATTTCTCAACAGAAACCATGCAGGCCAGACGGGAATGGCAAGAAATATTCAAGGTGATGAATAACAAGAACCTACAGCCAAAAATACTCTACCCAGCAAAGCTATCACTCAGAATCGAAGGCCAGATAAAGAGCTTCACAAATAAATTTAAGCTAAAGGAATTCATCACTGCCAAGCCAGAATTATATGAATTGTTAAAAGGGGTTCTTTAGGAAGAGGAAAAAAATAAAGATAAAAATTATGAACGAACATGTAACTATCAACAAGTGAATCTAAAAACCAAGAGAATTTTAAAAATCTGATGAACAATATTAACTGGTGAATATAATAGAATCAGAGGTATGGAAGGGGAGTGGACTGATGATTCTCGGGGAAATGGGGAGTGGAGCGGGGCGGGAAGAGACTGAACATAAACTGCACCTATGGATGAGGACAATGGGGGATGGGGAAAGGGCAGAGAATTGAATGGAAACTTGGTGTAGGGGAGCAATGGGGGGGGGGGAATGAGGAACATTTGTAATAATATGAACAATAAAGATTTATTTAAAAAAAAAAAAAAAAAAAAAAAAAAAAAGAAAGTGTGGTGGCATTTTCCTTCTCCATCCTGCTTACCCTGAGCTCGGTATCGCACTTCAAGCCCAGTGGGAGGTGTGTCAAGGAAAACACCAGAGTTCAGTATGTTTCCATGTCAACAGTGAGAACTCTAAAGGGTTAGAGACTAACTAAAGTAACTTGAGGCAGCAGAATAGAGCTCTGCAGCTTGTAGGTAACTGCATCCCTGCTGACAACACAGTCAAGGTGCTCGTTTGCTACATGAGTCAGTGTAAACGTTATAGGCAAGAAGCTGCTGACCTGGAACTGGTTAGAACAGTGCCCAGGAGGGTTTTCTTTGAGGGACAAGACAACCTTCAGCAGAAAGAGGCTCAGAAGTTTCACTGGGTTTACAAGGTCCAAAGAGGTACACAGACGGGTTGTCCAAAGGCAAGGCAAGGGCTATAGCTGGGTACCATCAGGGGGATCTCTAAGGAGACCACAAAAGCACCACCAGAGAATTTGCTCACGTCTCTGCCCAGCCAGAGGAAATTAGGGTGCTAGTCAGACTTTTGCTGTCCCACACCTCTCCTGCCTTCTCACACGTCAGTATTAAAGGAGCCAGAGTGAGCCTAGAGAGTGGGGCATAAGAAAGGGAAACAGCTCACACCCAGCTGCACTGCAAGCTTCCAGTTGAAGCAGGTCCAAGCTGGGAGAAAGAAGGTGTAACTTTGAATGAAGTTCAAAAATGTTATTACAGTGCACTAGACATATTAATTACTGAACTAAGACTGTTCTAGGAAATCAAATGACCAGAAGAGATAAGGTTTTTATTATCTAATTGTCAGCATATACACTCTGAGTCTGCCCGAGATTTCATCTGGGACCAAAGGAAGATGTAATTGCACACAGTGCAGACAAAGAAGGAAAAGTACCCCCTTTGTTTTCTGATTGCACCCTACATTTTGTCCTTTGTGACTACATTTTACCCCCCATTCCTGGTCATAGCTGATTAGACCACGGAAGGGTATTTGACCAAAGTCAGCCAAATAATTGTTCAGCCAGAAACCTGTGACATGCCCTTGAATGAAAATAAAGTAAGGGCAATCAGTTTCCTCTGCATGGGAATATAATTAAAAAAAAGAAGAGAATGATTAAACTTTACCATGGGAATTGAAGCTAAATATCAGTCATTCATTCAGCAAATATTTAGAAAGGGCACTACTATGTTAGAGTAAAGAGTAAGAAACATAAAGTCCCTGTTATCAAGGTGCTAACATTCTAATGGGTAAGCAGACAAAAAAATCAGTTAAAGAAATAAATAAATTAGAGAATGGCAGATTATTATTATTGCCTTGAGGGAATACATGTACATTAGAATATTTTGACAAGGAATAGCCAGGGGGAGGGACCTACTCTAGATAAGATTGTCTGGAATGAGCTTGCTGAGGTATGCTATATAAACTAAAATCTGAAAAATTATATAGGACCAGATTTGTAAAGACTCAGGAAAAGAGTGTTTCAAACATAGAGAAAAGCAAATGCAAAGACCCTGAGGAAGCAAATTGCTTGGCGCATTCCCAGAACTGACAGACGGCCAGGGCAACTAGAGCAGAGTGAGCGAGAGGAAAAGATGAGCTCAGAGAGGGAGAGCAGAGCCAGAACATGCTGAGATTGGGAGGCCATGGTGAGTACAATGTGACCTAATGATACAGAGTTTAGGTCACTGTGAACAAAGTGAAGTATACCTTTAAAAAATAACAAAGGCAAAACAAAAAACAAACAAAGACTAAGCAGTAACTCTAAGCTGTCCAGTAAAAATTATAGCTAACAGCCGAAACTGGTTTGGCTCAATGGATAGAGCATCGGCCTGAGGACTGAAGGGTCCCAGATTCGATTCCAGTCAAGGGCATGTACATTGGTTGCGGGCACATCCCCAGTAGGAGGTGTGCAGGAGGCAGCTGATCAATGTCTCTCTCTCATCAATGTTTCTAGCTCTCTATCCTTTTCCCTTCCTCTCTGTTAAAAATAAATAATATACATATATATATATATATATATATATATATATTTTTTTTTTAAATTATAGCTAACAAATATTGAATTCTTTCATGCCTGTCAATGTACTGCATTAGAAATCAGCAAAATTTTTTTCTAAAAAATTCTAGATAATATGTATTTGAAAATTTTTTAGATCATACCAGCTTGGTCACAACTATTCAATTCTTGTAATAGGAAAACAACCAGATAACACGTAAATGAATTAATATAACTATGTGTGAATAAAACTTTATGGACATTGAAATTTGAATAGCATATAATTTTCATGTGTCAGGAAATTTTAAAACCATTTAAAAATGTGAAAGCGATCTTTAGCTCATGGATCATAAAAAACTAGTGGACAGGTTTGTTCCATAAGCCATAGTTTGCCAACCACTACTATAGATAATTTTCTTGTGATTAATTCATATACTCACTTTATAGAAGGGGAAAATGACAATAGTTCTCACAGCTAAAAACTGGCATAACCAAGATATGTACCAAGTAAATCTGGTTCCAGATTACATTCTGTTGATTTTGCAATCTTGCCTTCTGCTAAAAAAAAATAGTGCAAATTTAACATATTCAGGAGAAACACTTCTGTAATGGTGGAATAAAAAATCCATTTCTTCATAAAAGCAAAGCGAACACTAGCAAAAACAGTTAAAATCAACTTTTTCAGAACTCTGAAAATTGAACTATACCAATGGCATTTTCATGGAAATGGAAAAACAACCTCAATATGTACGGAACCATAAAACATTCCAAATAGCCAAAGCAATCTTGAGAAAGAGAAACAAAGTGGAGGCATCACATTTTCTGATTTCAAACCATATTACAAAGCTATAGTAATCAAAGCAGTATAATATTGGCATTTTAAAATTGAAAACAGAACAGAAACCCATAAATAAATCTCTGCATATAATGTCAATTAATTTTCAACAAAAGTACTAAGAATATACAAGGTGGACAGGATAATTTTTTTCATTAAATGTTGGGAAAACTGGATATCCACATGCAAAAGAATGAAACTGGATACCTACAGCGTTTCCCCGAAAATAAGACATCCTCCGAAAATAAGACCTACTTCATGGAAACATAATACATCCCCTGAAAATAAGACCTAGCGCATCTTTGGGAGCAAAAAGTAATAAAAGACACTGTCTTATTTTCGGGGAAACAGGTTATCTTACAACATACACAAAAACCTACTCAAGGTAGATGAAAGGCTTGAATGTGAGACCTCAAACTGTAAAACTCCTAATTTTGGGATTTGACACCAAAAGCAAAGGCAATAAAAGCAAAAATAAACCACTGGGACTACCTCAAACTAAAAAGCTCCTGTACAGCATAGGAAACCATCAACAAAATCAAAATATAACCTACAGAATGGAAGAAAATATTTGCAAATCAAAAATCTTATAAGAGTTCAATTTCCAAAATATACAAGGAACTCACAACTCAATAGCAAAAATAAATACATAACTAAATAAACTAATTTTAAAAATAGGCAAAGGACCTAAGTAGACATTTTTTTAAAATAAGACACACAGATGGACAACAAGTACATGAAAAAAGAGCTCAATATCACAAAACAATTGTGAAATGCAAATTAAAAGCAATGAGATGTCACCTCACACATGTTAGAATGTCTACTATCAAAGGGACAAGAAATATCAAATACAGGTGGGAATGTGGAGAAAAGGGAACCCTTGTACATAGTTTGTAGAAATGTAATATGGCACAGTCACTATAAAAAACGGTACAATGGTTTCTCACAAAATTAAAAATAGAACTACCATATAATCTAGCAATCCCACTTCTGGGTATCTATCCAAAGGAAATTAAAACAGGATATCAAAAAATACCTGCGTTCCCATGTTCACTGCAGCTTTATTCTCATTAGCCAACATATGGAAACACCTAATGGATAAATGAATAGAGAAACACACACACACACACAGAGGGATATTATTTTGACTTAAAAAAGGACATCCTGCTACTTGCAACAACATAGGAGGGCATTATGCTAAGGGAAATAAGTCAGAGAAAGACAAATAATGCATAGTATCACAATATGTGGAGTCTAAAATAAACAAGTAAATAAGTAAGTAATAGTCAAACTCATAAAAACAGACAGTACAGTGGAGGTTGTCAGGAGCTGGAGGGAGGAGAAAATGGGGAGAGGTTGGTAAAAGACATACACTTTCATTGATAAAATGAATACAGTCTGAGGATCTAATGCATAACATGAGTTGATAATACTGTATTGTAATATTGAAATTTGCTCAGAGTGTAAGACTTAAGTGCTCTCATACTCAAAAATTAATATGTGAGGTGGTGGATATATTAATTAACTTGATTGTGGGAATCCTTTCACAATATATAAATACTAGATGCCCAGTGCACAAAATTGTGCACGAGTGGGGTTCCTTGGCCTGGCCTGTGAGATTGGGCTGAAACCAGCTCTCTGACATCCCCTGAGTGGTCCCAGATTTCAAGAGGGTGCAGGCCAGGCCAAGGGACCCCACCGGTGCACAATCAGGGCCAGGAAGGGACACAGGAGATTGGCCAGTTAGGGAGGGATCATGGGAGGAATCCAGGGCATATCTAGCTGGTCTCACTCAGTCCTGATTAGCCAAACCCCAGCAGCAAGCTAACCCCCCCCCCCCCCCCGTAGAGAGTGCACGTCATAGCGAACAGTTGAGTTGCCTTAGCATATCATTAAGATATTACACTTTGATTGGTTGAACAGACAATCAGATGACTAGACACTTAGCATATTGGCTTTTATTATATAGGATATCAAATAACCACATTGTACACTTTAAATATAATTCAATTATCTCTCTATATAAAAGGCTAAGTGACCAACTGTTCATCCATCTGACCATCTGACCGATCCGCTGGCCAGTATGTATGACACACACTGACAATTTAAAAATAAACGTTGATGCTGAAACCGATTTGGCTCAGTGGATAGAGCATAGGCCTGCAGCCTGAAAGGTCCCAGTTCGATTCTGGTCAAGGGCATGTACATTGGTTGCGGGCACATCCTCAGTAGGGGCCATGCAGGAGGCAGCTGATCAATGTTTCTAATTCTCTATCTCTCTCCCTTATTCTCTGTAAAAATCAATAAAATATATTTTTAAAAATAAAAAATAAACATTGACTCGTGCATGTATGCTACATAAGAGCTAATTGCACCAATGCCAGAATGTATCTGAAGACCAACTATTGGCACTTTGTTGTTACATCATGTTGTTTATTTATAAATCAATTTATCAATCATTGTTTTTATCAATGTTTTTATATCATGTTTTTGTTATTTTTATGTTGTCTTTGTTGTTTTTTTATTTTTTGTAGTTATCATTTTATTTATTTATTTATTATTTTTTAAATAAATCTTTATTGTTCAGATTATTATAAATGTGTTCCTCTCTCCCCACCCCTCAATTGCTCCCCTCCACCAAGTTCCCACCCCATCCTCTGTTCTTTCCCCCATCCCCCAATATCCTCATCCATAGATGCACAGTTTTTTGTTCAATCTCTTCCCGCACCCCCCACTCCCCTTTTCCCCGAGAATTGTCATTCCACTCCCCTTCCATACCTCTGATTCAATTATATTCACAAGTTAATATTGTTCATCATGTTTTTTAATTCCCTTGGTTTTTAGTTTCATTTGTTGATACTTATGTATTTGTTGTTCATAATTTTTATCTTTATCTTCTTCCTCTTCCTAAATAGCCCCCTTCAGTAATTCATGTAATTCTGCTTTGGTGGTGATGAACTCCTTTAGTTTTTTTTATTTTATTTGTGAAGCTCTTTATCTGGTCTTTGATTCTGAGTGATAGCTTTGCTGGGTAGAGTATTTTTGGCTGTAGGATCTTGTTATTCATCACCTTGAATATTTCTTGCCATTCCCATCTGGCCTGCATGGTTTCTGTTGAGAAATCAGCTGACAATTGTATGGGTGCTCCTTTATAGGTAACTACCTGCTTTTCTCTTGCTGCTTTTAATATTCTCTCTTTGCCTTTTGCTCTTGGGATTTTAATTATGATGTGTCTTGATGTGGTCTTCTTTGGATTCCTTTTGTCTGGGGGCTTCCTGGACTTGTAAGTCTATTTCTTTCCCCAGGTGGGGGAAGTTTTCTGTCGCTATTTCTTCCAGTATTCTTTTGGTATCTTGCTCTCTCTCTTCTTCTGGGATCCCCATAATTCTGATGTTGGTTCGCTTGAAATTGTCCCAGAGGTTTCTTACACTATCTTCAACTTTCTGGATTCTCTTATCTTCTTGATTCTGTAGAGAAGTGTCCTCTGGCTCTGTTTTCTAAATCTTTGTCTTGATTCTTGCAATTTTCCAGTCTGTTTTTAGGCCTCTGTATAATATTTTTTATTTCAGATAATGTTTTCTTTATATCTAGTTGATCCCTTTTTATTTCTAGTTGATCTTTTATTATTTCTAGTTGATGCCTTTTCATATCCTCATAGGTCTCATTTACTTTATCAGCCTTTTTTAGGATATTCTTGAAAAGCCTTATAACTGTAGTTTTGAACTCAATGTCCATTCTTTTCTTTTCCTCCATCTCCTTCCTTTGTGTACTGTCTCTTGTATGCATTTTAGTTGTTTTCCTGATGATGGAATACTTTTGTGTGCTAGGTGTTCTGGTAGAGCCCAGTAGCACAGCCTTCCCAGTGGACAGTCTTGGTGTAGCCCTTTGTGTGCTGTGTGTGCAGTCTTGTTGTTAAGCCTTGCTTATTGTTGGTATCACTGGGAAGCATTGATCTCCAAGCCAATTGGCTGTGAGGATCAGCAGTGTCTCAGCTAGGAGGGCTTCTGTACTCCACGTGGATAGGGCGGAGTCTCGGGTGGCGCAGACAATCTTTGGTTCCCTGTCAGTCTGGCTTTAGAAAAGTCCTGTTCGCAGTGGGTCTCCCCAGATTGGCTGCAGGCAAGCGCACCTCTTTGGTAAAGATGCAGATGAGCTTTGGATTCTGGCCAGTCCCTCCTTAGAGAAAGCCAGCCTCTGGGAAAGCTTCTGTGCTCAGCTTGGATGGGGCGGAGTCTCGGGTTGGTGCAGCCAAGCTTTGTTTTCCCCTGTCGGCTCCTCCCCCAGTCCCGCAGTAATGGCCTCTGGCTTTACACACCTCCGAGAGATCTCTGCCTGCTGCCTGACAGTCTGGCCTCTCCCTAACTGAGGCAATCTTTCAGAGCAATAGGGTGATTTTGTTTTCCTCTCGAACAAGAAAACCAGCCTTGCGTTAGCTGTCCGCCCTCTCCGCACACCGGGAGTAAGGCAGCAGTGAATTCAGCCCGGCCTGCCCTCTTGGTGCACCGGGAGTCTGCCAGCAGAAATCTCTGCCAGGCCCTCCTTCTCCGCACAAGGGGATTAAGTCAGTGCCTTTTCGCGTGCACCATTCTCTGTACCTTCACAATTTCTTAGGGTCAGCTCGCCTTCTCTCTCCTTCCCAGATGGCAGAGCCTCCTCTCAGATAGCTGTCCGGTGCTTCAGGGCAATGCCTCCCCTGTTTTCCAGTTCTAAATTCAAATTTGTTGTGGTAGGCTGCATTCGGGTGTCTACCTTATGCTGCCATCTTGGTTTCTCCTTTGTTGTTGTTTTTTATCATGTTGTTATTATTTATTTATTATTCAATTTATATATTGCTTTCTATACATTTTACTAATTTTCTTTCATTTCTGACACTTCTATTATAGAGAAAGGGTGAATAGCAATATTAAAATAGTTTGTATTTTAATCTTATAATACTATATATATTATTTTGACATGTAATTTTTTGCAATAACAATTATCACACAAACATTTCTTTTAACTAATTTCCTTTCAATGTGTACAAATTCATGCACCAGGCTTCTAGTTTATCTATAAAGCTGATGAAAAGGGGATAAAAGCCACAAATTAGAAGTCAAACCTTTTACCTAAAGAAACTAGAAAAACTCAATCTAAAGCAAGCAAATGGAAGGAAATAATAAAGATTAGAGAAGAAATAGTGACAGATGTTAACTAGACTTATTGTGGTGGTTATTTCACAATATACACAAATATCAAATCATTATGTTGTACACCTAAAACTAATATAATGTTATACCTCAATAAAATTAAATCAAAACAAAGCAAAAATTAACTCTAAATGAATTTAAGACTTAAAACCAAAACACTATTGAAAGAAAGCATAGGCAGTAAGGTCCCTGACCTTTGTCTTGGTGATGATTTTTTTGGATTGAAAGCAAAGGCAGCAAAAGTGAAAAAACAAACAAACAAACAACAAAAACCACACAAGAAACAAGTAGAACCACATTAAACTAAAAAGTTTTGCCCAGCAAGAGAAACAATCTACAAAATGAGAAAGGAGGCTACTGAATGGGAGAAAATATTTGCAAATCATTTAGCTGATAAGGGTCTAATATACAAAGTATACAACTCAATTGCAAAAAAACAACAACAATTTGATTTAAAATGGGCATAGGATTTGAATAGTTTTTAAAAATAGAGTAAGTTAAATAGATAATAGAAAAACAATACATAAAATCAACTAAATACATAAAATCAACTAAAAGTTAATTGCTTGGGCCCTGGCTGGGTTGCTCAGTTGGTTGGAGCATTGTCCCAATATGCCAAGGTTCAGGATTCAATCTCTGGTCAGGACACATATAAGAATCAACCAATGAATGCATAAGTAAGTAGAACAACAAATTGATCTCTCTCTCTCTCTCTCTCTCTCTCTCTCTCTTTTCTCTTTTCTCTTCTCTCTAAAAAATAAAGTACATTTTAAAAAGTGTATTCTTTAAAAAATTCAACAAATTGACAAACCTTTTGTTAGACTGACCAAGAAAAAAAGAGAGACAATATCCAAATTAATAAAATTAGGAATATACAAATTAATAAGATCAGGAACAAAAGAGGGGCCATTACTGCTGACCTTACAGAAATAAAAAGGATTATAAAGGAATGCTATAAACAATTCTATACTAGTAAAATACATAATATAGATCAAAATGGAGAAATTCCTAGTAAGACACAAACTGCCAAAACTGACTTGAGGAGAAATAGAAAATTTGAACAGACCTATCTATAGTAATAAAAGCCTATGTGGTCATCACGCCCTCGCTCCATAAATCCTATACATTTATAGGATGCCCTCATGCTGTCACACCATAACAACCCATCACCAGGAGGCTGCATGCGCATGGACTTGATGCTGTGTGCACAGCGCAGGGGAGGGTGCTGGTGGCTCAGCATGGAGCCGTGGGGATGGGACCCCTGGCTGTGGTCTACCTCTTTGGAGCAATCCATTGAAGAGCCCTGGATGGATGGGTGGGGCCTATGTCTTTGGGGAGATCGATCACAGGGCTCCTGCACTGTGAGAGGGCACAGGCCAGGCTGGGGAAACCCCCCCACCTCCCCAGTGCACAAATTTTGTGTACCGAGCCTCTAGTATACAATAAGTAAAGAGATTTAACTAGCAATAGACAAATTACACACACACACACACACACACACACACACACACACGAAAAGTCCTGCACTAATCCTTCACAAATTGTTCCAAAAATATAAAAGAGGAGTAAATACATTCCAATTGATTCTATGAGGCTAGTAGTATTCTAATACCAAAGAAAATTCCCCCAAAAAGAAAACTGTGGACTAATATCCCTCATGATTGCAGATGTCAAACTTAAAAGTACCAGAAAATAGAAACATACAACGCAAACAAGTGGGATTAATCCCAGGAATGCATGGGTAGTTTGATGTGAAAATTGATCAGTGTAATAAACTATTAATAGACTAAAGGATAAGACCACATGATAGCAGAGCGTAATGGCCACGAGCATACGCCTGGAACCCCCACATAAGTTTCTATATTAGCTTTACTACTGGCTACGTGGTCTATGGCAAGTCAGGAACATTTCTATGCCTGCTTTCCCCTAGGTTTATATGAGGACTAGAATGCATAGGATTTACAATAGTGCCTGATATGTAGTAAGTGCTAGTCAAGTGTTTACTGTGATAGTAAGTGCTAGTCAAGTATTTACTGTTATTTAACTATTTTTATTTATTAAACTTGCAAAGGATCATGAAAATTATGACTTATCCAGCTCTAAATTGTTTTTGCTGCTCTACCACAAGTATCTCAACTGACATTCTCAAATTGCTATTTTAAATGTTACGGAAATGTTATTGAGAAGTAACAGATGCTTTCAGAGATTGAAATTAACTCATCAATATGAGAATAAAATCTACCATGGCCAAAATGATGCCTTAGCCAGTTTTGTTCAGTGGATAGAGCACCGGCCTGTGGACTGAAAGGCCCCAGGTTTGATTCCAGTCAAGGGCACATGCCCGGGTTGCAGGTTTGAACCACAGTGGGGGATGTGCAGGAGGCAGCCTATCAATGATTCTCTCTCATCATTGATGTTTCTATTTCTCTCTCTGTCTCCCTTCCTCTCTGAAATCAACAAAAATATATATTTTTTAAAATGTTGATATCCTTATGTTTTACTCTTCCCCTGATGTTTTCCTTCTCAGAAAATAAACCAGTTTCTCAGACTCCCCCCCCCCCCCAGGTTGTCATCTTTGATGTATTTTCTTTCCCCTCATATTCAATATTCAATACACAAGCAAATTCTTCAAAATGTATCCCAATCCATTCACTCCCTACCTCCCCAGCAGTAGCATGCAGGTGACATCATCTCTCTCCTGGATTGTTTGCTATTTTAGCCTCCTGACTGGCTTCTCTGCTTTCCCTCCTGTTCCCATACATCCTAGTCTCCATACAATAGCCAGAACGATACTTAGAACAAAACAGATTCAAGACATGGAAGCATGGAACAGACTGAGAAATCTTAGAGGGAAGTGGGGGAGGAAGAGGCGGTGGGAAGAGATTAACCAAAGAACTTGCATGCATGTATGCATAACCCATGGACACAAGCAATAGTGCTGTGAAGGTCTGGGTTGGGGCGGGGGGCAGGGAGTGGAAGGCAGTTGGGGAGAAGCAGGTTGGAAGGGGTAAAGGGGGTGGAGACATACTTTTAACAATAAAGATACAGTTTTTTAAAAGATAATAAATCACAATGTTTTGTTAAAAAAAAAAAGTGAATCTGATCATAACTGTTCTTACATAACCTGGCTCATGGGTAGCCTCTATTATCTACAAATTTCTTCCCTGCTCCCAGAGCTTCAGACACAGCTGATTTCTGTGTTGATCTTGCCTTAAGGTATTTGCACTTGCTGTTTCCTCTTCAGTAACATCCTTCCCTCGTGGCTCCATCTCTCCATTCAGGTCTCTCTGCTCAAATTTTACCTCCTCAGAGCTACCTCTGGCCATTCTACCTAAAATAGCAGCATGCTACTCTGATTCTTACCCTGATTTACTTGTCTTCTTGGCATTCATTGCACTTGACATTACACATTTATCATCTGTTGCATTCCATGATTTTGGCTGCTTTGTTCACTATGGCATTCTTGGTGCCTAGAGCAGGACCCACCACCCAATGGTAAGTGATGAATAAATATTTGGCGAGTGAACGAAGAGACAGACAATCAGGAGACCTAAAAGAAAGGAGCAGAGACAGCATCACCTAGAACCATATGTCTCTGGGACTGCATTGACTCCCGCAGGTTTACAGGCTCAATTACAGTTCAAGTGTGTCCTTAGAATAGCCACGCCTCCGCATCTGTCTTTGTTCCTTGCAGCAAGAAATTAACCAAACCTGAAAGTGGTACCAGGAATAGGGTGTCAAGTAAAAAAACCCAAAGAAAATGTGGCACTGTCTAGCATCAATGTGAGGAGCAGTAAGTAGCATCTCCCCATCTTAGTAGGAGGAAGAAGTATGGGCCTGAGGAGGAAAAGCTAGAAAGATAAGCCATGGGCTGGGATACATTGGGCCCTGAGAAACAAGTCTTTCAGGAACTTAGTGGCCACTGCCTAAGATCATTTCTGAGCAATGAACGTAAAGAACAGGGGTTTAGTATCCTTAGGTAAAGCAGTATTTGTTTCCAGGTCGCCCGGCCAATGGAAGATAGAGAAAAGTGGGGCCAGCATCTAACTTTGTTGCATCTCCCCCATGTCCTACAAATCCACACGGCAGGGAATGGCACAGCAAATGCGAAGATGGAGAAGATAAGTTACGCTGTGCGGTATTAGAGTATCAGGTAGAAGAGGCCTGCTCTGCAGGGCCTCCCCCTGGAGCAAACTCCCTCAGCAGTGTGAGAACTCAGGCAGTGTGGCTGGTGACTAAAGGACAAGCTCCTCTCCAAAGAATGGAGACCTGCGGGATTCCCTGGTCCTATCATATATATCCCGCCATGCACCAGAAGTTTGCCTTAAAGGGCAGGCTTGTCGTGGGAGGGTGGGCAGAGAACAGGCATGAATTGCAAGCCTGGCGTGCAAATAGGCAACGAGCGAACTGCCCTCAGTTCTCCCGAGAGGCACTGCTCTGTTTAAACACCCCGATGGTGGCAATTGAACCTGCTCGCAGAACATAATAACCTTTGCCCTGTTGCTTTAACAATCGTTGCTGAGAGAACCAGGCAGCCCCCAGGTCACAGGATTACTTAATGTGCTGGAAAACGTGTTTCAGTTGCCTCTCTGTGTTACTTGAATTCCCAGGAAGCCATGAAAGTGTACAAGCTGCGGTACACACTTCCAGTGAAGTCGAATAGACACCTGTTCGCTCCTTTGTCACATTTTGCAGTCATACATATTCAATGATTTAAATCTTAAAACGATCGTTGTTTGTTTTTAAAAATAGTCACATTAAGAACCGCAATGAAGTTCATTTCAGACCACATTTCAAAAAAATAAATGTCCCTATTTAGAATTTGAAAGCATCTGAATGAATTCATTAGGATTAAGTATGGCTTCAAGTAACAGTGAACTTAAACAAGGTTTAGAAGTTTATTTCTTTATCAGGAGAAAATTGATCCAAGGCTAATATGAGATGCCACAACCCTCACGTATTAATGCTCCTTCTAGCTCACTGTTTTGACATCCTTATGACAGCGTCCTTGTCCTCAGGGTCCAAGAGGGCAGCTGGAGTTCAGGCATCACACACCATTTTCCACATAGCATCATGGAGAAAAAGATGAAGAATGGGAGAAGGCACTCACCAGCTGCCTTTTAAAATGGTTTCCAAGGGAGGCTCTGCACAATATGTGTTTATGTCACATTAGTTAGAACTTAATCACCTGGTCATACTCGGCTACAAAGCGGCTGGGAAATGACTATATTCCAGATGGCTATAAGCCTAGATAAATATTGGGAGTTATATTACTAAGGAAAAAGAAGAATTGATATTGAGGTCGACAGCTAGCAACCTTTGCCCCACCGGATAGAGCTCTAGAAACTCTGTTTCCAGGACAGGTTAGCCACGATTGTTGCTAAGGATGAGAAGATTAGTCCATGTAACTATTAAGATATGCCTGGCTAGACAGGAAAAAGAAATGGAGATGGAAATTTAGGTTAGAAAGTAGGGATGGAATGTTTTTATTTTAAAATATAAAGAGAAAACGACGAATCAGGAAATGAAATGTGTGAAAGAAGAGTGAGGCTCTTAATGGATACCTCCACTGCCTTCATGTTACAGAAGTGGGAGGGCAGCAGGGTTGAAGAGTCATGTTAAACTGATGGTTGAAAGCATGGGTCAACAAACGATGGCCCTAGAACCAAACCAAGGTCACTGTTTTTTTTAAATAAAGTTTTAATAGAACACAGCCACACTCATCAATTTACATATTGCCTATGGCTGCTTTCCATACTGTAATGGCAGAGTTGGGTCGTTGTAGCAGAGGCCATGTGACCTTCAGAGATGAAAATATTTGCTATCTAGACCTTTACAGAAAATGTTTGCTTACCTCTGGTTAAAACACCTGGGTGAGGTGTTCCAACCTCAGACTTGACTACTTGCTATGTTCTTAAAGCAATTTCACATTGAAAATATCAGTGATCCCTAGCTGGTTTGGCTCAGTAAATAGAGCATCAGCCTGCTGACTAAAGGGTACTGGGTTCAATTCCAGTCAAGGGCACAAGCCCGGGTTGCAGGCTCTATCCCCAGTAGAGGGCATAAAGGAGGCAGCTGATCAACGATTCTTAAATGTATCAATAAAAATACATTAAAAAACAAACAAACAGTGAGCTACAAATATGATTTAAGCTGTGACCACAGGATGCAATAGCTGCATATTATTGGGAAAGAACAATATTCTTTCTTAAACAATGTGTCATCAATTGCCCTGGAGAAGTTTTCTGTATCTTATTAGTTTGTTGGGTTCTTCCCAGACTCTGCATTCTCTTGTTTCATGGCTATGGGTAATTGAATGGGGACCTTAGCTCTGACAGATGGTGATAATGTCCCCAAGTGCTATCCATCACACATACTGTCGCTGCTGTTGTTCGAATGTAACATGGAGATATTTCATCTTCTTGAGCTAATACATTTATTTATTTGAAAACTGGTAAGCAAAACATCGATGCACAAAGCGAAGGAAAAGAAAATCATCTTTTGAATTTCAGATCAAATGTCACCTCCTCCAACAGGTGATCTTCTAGACGGAATTATTCTCACCTCCCCTGTCTTCTGTAACATGCAGTTTGCATCTCTATTGAACCTATTACATTATGTCTTGTTTCGAGATTGTCTGTGAACTTATCTCTTCCTCTTCTAGAATATGAACTTCATGGTGGTATATCTTGTTAGCTTCTGAATGCCCAGTGCCCAGCATAATGCCTGGCACCTGATAGGTGCTCAGTAAGTGTTCATCACCTCTTTTCTCATTATTCTCCACTAGAGGCCTGATGTATGAAGATTCATGCAAGAATGAGCCTCCCTTCCCCTGGCTACTGGCAGTGCCTTTACTCTGGCTGGAGTTGCCTTTCTGCTCTGGCCCATAGCCACCTTTCCACCTTCCCATGCTGCCCAGAGGCCTGGAGCAGCTGGGGTGGTGCAGAAAGCCTGTGCCCCAGCAAGCGTCCCGCCCACCCCCAGCTGCTCAGTGCCTATGTATGCAAATTAACCTGCCATCTTTGTTGGATTAATTTGCATAACTCACTCCTAATTGGCTTGTGGGTGTCAGGAAGGTATGATAAATTAGCATGTTACTTTTTTATTAGGTAGATTATAGAGGCAGTCAGATCTGCCTCCAAATGACATAATTCTGGCCATTGTATTTTCCCTCCCGGCCTTCTCAATTGTAAATTACATCCACCTTTATGCATGCTACCAAGCGGTGAAGCAAGAGAGAGAGAAAGGGGTGTCCTTTTCCCATATTCGCCACCTCCCTTCCTCCCGCTTCATTGATCCAAAACACTTGGACCAGTCTTGGCAAGAAATGCAGCAGCTTCACTGCCCTGAATTTTAAACTTTATAACTGAGGAACCGTCTCTCCTTACCCCCACTCTCATTGAAGCAAAGCTTTAGCTACAAGGACATAGGATTCCTAGATTTAAAAAAAACAAATGTATGAAAAACGAACCATGCTGGGAATGGGAATCCACGAAAATAGATACTCCCATGATGCCCTTCGTAGGCCACTTTATTAGCAGGGGGCCCATGAGAAGGGTCAAAGAATGAGCTCCTTCCTGGGTCCAGCCATGTGCCTGTGGGCCCTTTTGCCTTTTCCTGGGGCCGCTGCCAGGACTGTCACTTAGTGCTCCAGCTTCCTGGGCACCCACCACATGCAGCTGCCAGGCTGAAAGGAAAGAAGAATTGATTTCAGTTTCCAACTTGAGGATGTCCTCACTGCTCTGACCTTGAACGGAGCTATTTCACCTTTTTTTTTTTCTTTTTTTTGCCAATCCTCAGTCCATAGCCAGAGTTTTGCTCTCAGCACTGTTTTGACGCATTTCCCCAGGATTTTTTTTTTTCTCTTTACCACTTCTCTGTGGCCTCTCATTTGTGGCCCCGCTCTCTGGCCCTCTCCAAACCCAGAAGGGCCTCCTTGCCAACCAGGAGAACGACGGGCACTCAGCGAGTTGCGGCACTGGCTCTTGGCAGGCTGACAGGCAGCAGGGAGGACCAGTGGCTGGGAGAGAACTGGGGCTACCTGATCTACCGAATCCGAGCAGCCCTCTGGCCTTATAAACAAAGAGAGATTGGTCCTAATATTAAGATGGTTTGATCTGTAGCAAGACCTACTTTTACCTCTTTTTCTCATTTGAAAGATGGAAATAACACCAGGAAGGTACAGATATTCACACAGAGACAATGTCAGCATAGCGGCAAGAGCCCCTTGGAAGAAAGCAGCCATTGTTTTGGGCTAGAACTATTAAGGATTTGGGAAAATAATGCAGGAGAACTCAAATTTGGTCAGATTTTCCAACAGTAACATTAAACTAGATTAGGCAATTCTGTAGTCCAGCAATTATGCCTTTATTTCCAGTGAATGTGTCTTATTTTCAGAAGTCAGAATTATCTAGGAAACACTGATTCTTGCACAATACTGCTGTTCTATTCACCCCTTCCCCTCACTGGCCCAGTCCTCTCCCCTGGGCCACATCCCAGCAAAATGTGGTTGCGTGACTCTCTCTGAAGCAACATTTAGCTTTCCTGCTAGGAAGCAAAATAAAGAGCTTCAGTTTCCTCTGCAGTCTGGGAGTCAGGAAGGCAGAGACATGAGATCTTGTTCCAGTTCCACCTCGGCTATTTAGATAAGTTGCTTTATCTCTCTCTTGGCCTCAATTTCTCCCCCCTACAAAATAAGTAGGCTAAATATTTTTCTAAGGTTCCTCCCAGGCTCTGCTGCAATAATTCATTCTTAACTGCACGAAATACATCACAACTCTGAAGGCAAGAGGGAACATGATTGGTTCTCAGATGCACCGATTTCTCTTTGCAGTACGAATGGAAACTTTACAGAGGCCACTGCTGTATTGACTCAGACATGGTGGCAGGAGAATCATGGTTAGAGAAAGCTGTGCTCCAGAGTCCTGGGCTTCCATTCCTCTTGATAATATACAGAGTTGACTCATACTCCTCTACCGGCATCTATAGAGGCAGCAGAAATCATCTTCTTGAAGCATCATCCCTGCCCTCCACGGCCCATCCACTTGACTACACATAGAGTGAGCATTGTTATGTACCAGGCACTATTAGAAATACAAAAATTTTTTTTAATTAGGTAAGATCCCTTTTCAAACCAAGCTCACACTAAATTTGTAGGAATAAGAACCGGAAAGGTGAAAACCCATAGGTCCTAGTTGAAAAGTCATTTGAACCTCTTTTTCCCCTGCTCAGGAAGAGAATTGAGTAGGGGTTCAAATGTTTGATATCAAACACACCTGATATCAAACTTTGGCAAGTTAATCTCACTTACTCAGTTTTCTCACCTTCAAAATGGCACAATGATGGAAATTCTCTCAAAGGATTAGTGAGATAATGCGTGTCAAAGTTAATATTCTTGCCACAAATACTTTTGAGGGCTTTGTGTATTTTTGGAAGATAACGAAGAATATAATTTCAGTGTAGCGGTGGCCCCTTTCCTCATGAATTTTTCAGTGTGCTGCGAACATTCATTAGTTATTACACAAATAAATATATAAATTTAAGTAACGATAAGGACTATGTGTCAATTCGGGTTTTCCAGGGAGCAGATGCAAAGACAGAAATAGAAGCATAAGAAATTTATAGGGGTTAATGCCTGAGAGACGTTAAGGGCAGAGGAAGCAGACTTGGGCAGGAAGAGCCTCCGTCCGCAATGCAGACCTGCCAAAGGCTCAGCCAGTCCAGGAGTAAGGAACAAAGATTGCCCTTACAAGGAACGTGACCACGTTGAACAGAAATAACCAGGCCCTAGGACCACCCACTATGTCTTTAGTTTGGGGCTGTCCTAGATGTGGCCTTGGCTAGACAGCTGAGGCAGATCCGAAAGGCACCAAAAGAAGGCATTCATTCAGTCAACAGCACTCTTTGGGAGTGAATGGCAGTCACTGTCCTAGGAACGTCACATATACCATCTCATTTAATTCTCACCACACCTCTGTGAAGCATGATTCATGTCCCTATTTTGTAATGTTGAATGATGAATATCACCCAGTCCTATGAGCTCTAAAGAGAAAGAAATTTTTATTTGGCAGCTAAGCATAGTTCCTTGTTGTTCATCGGTGAGGAAAGAAGATGGTCACTGGAAAAGGTGATGGAAGAGAAATGGCTTCAGGAGGTGAAGTTAACTCCCAGAGAGAAATATCAGGTGGTGGGAAGCAGAGGGAGGAGATGGAGATAAGAAGGAAGTGAAATCCAGAAAGGAGAGAAGTTTATAACATATTTTAAAGAAGCTTTGGATATCCCTTTTCCATCTCCTTCAGACACTTTGGTGAAGCTCTACATTGCCCTTTAGAATTTTCTGCCTCGGGTTTTCTTTAGTCTCTCGCCTTGTGCAGAATCTGGCCCTGATCAGAGCTGGATAGCCCAGAGGAAAGGTCTCTGAGAACTTTGGACGCGTGGGCATTACAGACATTAACTTTACACAGAGGCACCCCTTTCTCTGGATCTGGAGAGCAAGAAGGAGGAGCAAGAAGAGGAAGAGGTGTCCCTATACTGCAGTGAAGGGGGGGTTTGAAAGCAGAGCCTGGGAGCAGAAGCCTCGGCACCTCCAACTTCATCAAAGCGACCCTGAAGGCTCCGGTTCAGGAACCGAAGAGTGAAGGCTGCACCGAGGCCACAGCGAAGGAGAAGAACCTGAATTTCTACCAAATTGGGGCTAAATTTATACCCTTCTCTTTCCTCTTCTTTAACATTCTGCTCATTGACTTCCTCCACCGGCCCAGGAAATAGATTTGACCTCCTTATTGTCAAGTTGCTGGTAGCAGGAAGAATAGCAAAGATTTGCTCAAGGAATTGCTATTATAAAATAATTGTAATTAGTGTAATAGTGCAGAGAGAGAAGCTCAATTTCTTCTGCAGAATTCAGGACTCTGCTTGCATTTGGGAAAAAAAATCTCATTAGAGCAGTATATTAGACTCTAAGGTATTTTCCAGGGAAATATTTCAGAAGAACCATAGCAATCTTGTGCTTGTGTGCATGCAGACACCGATGCACATTCTTAATTTTCCAATTAAAAGCGCAGAGGCATTTTTTTTCAATTAAAAAGCACTCAGAAAGTGAAATAAACTGACCACTAAATTTAAAGAGGAAAAGACTTGTGGAAAGCTATCTGGCAAGGCTAAGAGAACTGTGGAATTAAATCCTTGTAAAAATAATTGAGTTAAAAACTTTCTAAGAGAATTAGTCCATTTCACTGATTTAGGTAGTTATAAAAGTAATTACATTTTTCAGGAATTTCAATCGGGTGGCTGCAATCAGATGCACATGGGGATTTCCTCCTGATGCTAGAATTGCAATCAGCATGTTTAATTCATCCATGGGGTAAGCGAAATCCCCCAACCCAAAGGGCTACCATGCACCTAACATCGCCCTCAGATGGCTTCCTGTTTTTCTCATGTTCCTCTTCGAAGACTTTTTACTCTTGGCTAAACCTCTTCACATATGAGACTACCTATGGAATAAGTAGCTTCTTTCCTCCTTACCCTCACCTCCTTTATACATATTTCATATTTTTCTCTCTGGGTTCAAAAATCACAGAAAATAAAACTGTTTAGGATTTTTGATCCTATGCTATTCTCTCATCTTACAGGTAAGAAATGATCATCCTACGCTATTCTCTCATCTTATAGGTAAGAAATCCAGGACAACGTTGGTTAATTTCCCCATGATTGTGCAGCTGCTTAAGGGCAGGAGTGGTGAAAAGCCTAGAATCCAGGTCCCCTTCCCACTGGCCTCCTACTTTGCTCTTCACTAACTTTCCCCAGAGCAGCTCTCTTTTAATTTTCCTCCTGGGGCCTCTGCCAGTTCACTAAGGCGCACCTTATGACATGGAACTCAGTACGACACACACTCACACAACGTGTTTACACAAGGGCCACCAATGCCCTGCTTTGTTTCCTAAACACATTTTGTGGCCTTTTGACCTACTTTGCTCATTGGGCATATGTCTTACTTTAAGTAGGCTGACCCAAATGCCTTCCCTCTGTGAGAAGTCTTAAAATAGAAAAAACAGAAAATCCTCTATTTAAAAAAAAAAAGGGGGGGGAAGAAAAAGAAAACAAATGCCAAGAGAAAACCCGAAAAGTCATGATCCCATCACTTTTCCCGCCTCATATGCTATACTTCCTCCAGGCTGTTCTCCTAGGCATTCCTTTTAAATGTCATTGTCATCTGTCCTTAGCCTGACTTAGCTGAAACCAAGTGTTGGAATAAGTTAGCTATAAAATTGTCTTGCTCTTCCTCAGAACTGGTGGAAGCACATCCAGAGAGCACCAACACATCTAGAGCCTCACCCAGCACAGGGTTCGGGCAGTGGGAAATTACTCTCGTCATTCTGTGGTTGGGGGGCTGTGGCGGAGACCACGACTTGACTATTAATATTTATATTCCCATTTACTTTACTAAAAGAACTCCAATTTCACTGAAAGCAACTCAGTGGGAAGCTTAAAAACGATATTTCTGCAGCCCTTCTTTTAATTAGGATTGTCTATGTGAAACAGATTTGGTGAAAAGATGTAAGCAGAAATCACAGGATGGCATATTGCAAGGAATGCTCTTTGAAACACACTGGCTCACTCCATATGTTTGCTCTTCCTCCTTCCTTCTTCCTCCTTTCTTCTTCCTCCTTCTTCCTTCCTCCTTCCTCCTACCTGTGTGGTGGATGTGATGGCTGGAGCTACAGAAACTATCTATGACCAGGAGGTAATCTTGAAGATGGAAACTACAAATTAAGGATGTTAGCAGCTGAGAAAATAAGGCAGGGACATCAGTGATATATTGATGCTACTATACTAGCTCTGGGCTACCAACTTGCCAACTTTATGTTATTTGAGAGAAAGATATATGCCCATCTTGTTTAAGGCACACTTTTATTAGATTATTTTTTAATTTGATGTTAAAAATTACTGATACAGGATCCAAACATCTGTGAAATGCTTTCAGAGAGCGCCCTCTTTGGATTCGCTAATGATTCCCCTAAGTCTGGCTCTTTAGTTACTTGGGATTTCCCAGGCCTCTCCATGGACCCTATGCCTTCCTCATTGGTGCCTTGACCAGGCCAGAACCTCACCCCTTGGGCTCCTTGGCTTTTACTTTCTGGACTCCCAGGGCTGGGTCCTTTTCCTCTTACCTTTGTTTTTTTTCAGTGGATTTCCCCTAAAGGGCCCAGCTCTGCCTGGAACCTGCTGATCCTTCTAAACCCCACCCCTCACCTCCTCCTCGGTTTCCTTTGTGCACCTGGTTAGGCCAGCTTTCTAATAGCTGCTTAACAGAAAATTTGCATGTAATATTTCTTTGCTGAAGGTTTACATGTAAGATTTCTTGGAGCCCTGGCTGGTTTTCTCAGTGGATAGAGCATCGGCCCTCAGACTGAAGGGTCTTAGATTCGGTTTCAGTCAAGGGCACGTATCTCCACTGCAGACTCCATCCCTAGCCCTGGTCCAGGTGTGTGTGGGAGGTAACCAATTGATGTGTCTCTCTCATATCAATGTTAAATAAATAAATAAATAAATAAATAAATAAATAAATAAATAAAATACTTCATTGAGCACATACTCTTAGAATGGGCTCAAATTTTGTCTTAATTTTCAAGATGTTTCCCCCCTTCCTACAGACTTTATCAAACTGAGTAACTAGTTCATCATAGTGCCTGATTAGACCCAGGTGAAAAATCTATCCACAGGTGGCTGATGAAGAAGATTTTGGTTGTAAGATTATTTTCCCCAAAAGGTTAGCCATAGAAATAGAGAGGCCCTTATTCCATTTTTTTAAAATGTCTTTTGATTGATTTCAGAGAGGAAGAGAGAATGAAAGAGAGAAAGAAACATCAATGATGAAAGAGAATCTTTGATTGGCTACTTCCTGCATGCCCCCCTGTCCCGTCTGGGGATTGAGCCTAAGCATGTACCCAGACTGGGAATTAAACCGTGACCTCATGGCTCATAGGTCAACGCTCACCCACTGAGCAACACCAGCTGGGCACCCTTACTCTTATTTTATTATTTTTACCCATTAATCTTTCTTATTGAGTTATGATTCTGGCAACAAACAGGTCTGTAATCTTGAGAGTCTAGATTTACTTACTGGATAAGTGATAACTTTTAAACCAATCTAAAATGTGTGAATAAAAATAAGAAAAACAAACTAATGAATATAAATAAGAAAAAAAAGTGAATTATTAAGTAACAGCATTGGTGCCTGGGTTTTGGTGGTAAGTAACATTCTTCCCCAGGCTACCTCTCTGAGCAACGTTAGCTTGTGACGATAAGTGAGCCAGCTCAAGTATTTTCTCCCTGGATCCTGGTGCTATCATTAACCCAAGCCCCTGAGGAAATGCTCTTCCTGGTCCACATTCCCTACCACTGAAGCTTTCACAGGACAGTCGACTAATGTGATTTAAGTTGGCTCATGTGTGCTCCCACTTCCGTAAGAGCCCACGTTGAGATACGAAACCACGGAAGAGACCCCCGCTTGGCTGCACCAGAAAAGAACGAGTCAGAGAAGAATGGCGTGGAGGGGATGGAGGGCTAGATGAATGTCTCTCCGCACGAGTGCCCAGGCTCAGCTCTAAGAGATTCATCCGTACTGTCAACAAATTGGAGCTGGTGCAAAAGGCATCCCTGGAACAGTTCTAGTTCTAAAATGTGGGCCTTCAAAGGCTTCCTTCTCTGTCTTTAACAGGGACTGCTCAGAAAACCTAACTCAGAGATCACATCATTTCTCCCCTCGGGATTCTTACTTGCCTTTCTGTATCATGCAGAGCAATTATGCACACGCATACACCCCAATGTTTACCTCCATATTTTATCCCCACCACCTGTCATGACTCGGCAAACAGAGGACATTCTGGCTACCAGGCCTCCCTCCTCCCAGAATTATAAACAACAGCAAAAGATTACTTTCTCCTACACAAAGGTAAAAGACAAAAGGAAAGCCGGCTCAAAAGCAGTTCAGGTGGTGGAACTATTGGTGTCTCCTCATTGCTACTGTCAGGCTTCCCATGTGTTCTTTATATGTTAACAGATGGTAATATTCCTGGGCACTGATTCTGGGCCAGGCACCCTGCTTAAGCACATGCCATGTTTTATCTCACTTAATCCTCTTTATAAATCTATGGATTCATATAGAAGGAAACTGAAGAAATTAAGTAACTTATCATTGAGTAGCCTGCATCTGAGTCCAGGTTTATCCGACATGAAAGTCAGGATTCTTAGCTACTACACCATTATTTTTATAATGGAAGAAGCACACTCATTAAAAAAAAAAAGTGATAGATGCTGAGACTAGAAACTTTAGTCATGGATTTATCTTAAGGAATTGTGCTGTTCTAAATATGAGAGGGTATGTGGTATGGTGGTATTGTTATAGCTGGCGGGACCCAGTCAAGGCAGGACTCCAGCCCAGGGGAGGGATGAGCTCTCAGACCCACAACAAAGAATGTAGCATGATGCGCTTTATGTTAGTCATGGGCTGGCTCTGTTTGCAGTCCCCGGCCCCCGGGTATGTCCTGTTCCAAGTAATCGCAAGGCAGCACAAACAGAACAGACCAGGTCAAACAGAAACCGCTTAAACTGAAAATAAGCCCCCCGCCCCAGGTGTTGTGCAAATTTTTAACGATGTTACTGTACTAGTGGAATTTTTCATAGCTCATAGTGTGATGGGTTATCATGACCCTAGGACAGACAAAGAACTCTGCCTGGTCAGCTATCCCTCCCCCCACCGTTGGAAAACAACTGCCAGCTAGCCTAAATCACAATAAGCCAAGGTCTCAAAACAAACTATAATGGTAGAGGAATAGCCTTCAGCTTTCCTGTTATGCAAACTTTAGCTTATAGACTAGTGTTTTTTAAAGATTAACCAATCAGAATTTGACTAGCCTTAAAAAAAATAAAAAAAAAGGATAAAAGCAGGCTTTCCTGTGTGCTCGGGGCTCTCTCTTCTTTCTTTTCTCACTGCTGCGACAGTAGGGGGAGAGCCCGGATTCGAATCCGTTAATAAAGGCATAAACTTTTTTAAATCTGGCGTCTTGGTGGTCTTCTCTGGAGGTCTCTCCATAACAGTATATGTAGCATAGTGCTTAGGAGCCTGGATTCTGGAGGGAAAGCTCATGGGCTCAGCTCCCCGGCCTCCCACCTTGCTAACTCTGTGACCCAGGGCAAGTTATGTAACTTCTCTGCACCATATTCCCTCAGGTTATAGCATGGAGATAACAACAGCACCTGCCACCGGGTTATTGTGAAGATTAAATAAATTATATTATGGAAATGCTTAAAGAGCGCCTGGCATATAGGAAGCACTATGAAAGTATTTGTTGTTTTGTTTTTGTTATTTTATTGTAAGAGCTTTTGAAGCTGGTCTTGTATTCTAAAAAAAAAAAAAAAAATTGAGCTATAAATCTCCTAAGTTCCTGCATCGAGGATTTTAAGAATGAGGCTGCCTGTCTTTCTTAATGGAATAGCTGTAAGGTAAGGGGTGATGGATGCATGGTGATCAATCTCTTTCAGGGCTGCATGGCTGTGCCTTGCAGGGAGAAGTTTTAACTGTGCAAGCTGTGCAAGTTGTCTCCCAACAGCTTGCCTGTCTCTGCCTGATTGCCCCTAACTGCTTCTGCCTGCCAGCCTGATCACCACCTAACCACTCCCCTGCCATCCTGATCTACTCCTAACTGTTCCCCAGCTGGCCCAATTGGCCCTAACTGCCCTCCCTTGCCGGCATGGTCACCCAAACTGCCCACCCCTGAAGGCCTGGTCCCCCCCCCCCCAACTGCTCTCTCCTGTTGGCCTGGTATCCCCTAATTGCCCTCCCTGCATACCTGGTCTCCCCCAACTGCCCTTGTCTGCTGGCCTGGTCACTCCTAACTGCCCTCCCTGCTGGCCTGATCACCCACAACTGCCCACCCCTGAAGGCCTGGTCTCCCTCAACTGCCCTTCTCCGCTAGCCTGGTCAACCCTAATTGCCCTCCCTGCTGGCCTGATCTCCCACAACTCCCCTCCCCAGTCCTCTTCCCCCCAATTGCCCACTCCTGTTGGCCTGATTTCCCACAACTGCCCACCCCTGAAAGCCTAGTACCCCCCCAACTGCCCTCCCCCTCAGTCCTGGTACCCCACAACTGCCCTCCTCTGCTGCCCTGGTCACCCCTAACTGCCCTCCCTGCTGACCTGATCATCCACAACTTCCCTCCCCTGCAGGCTGTGTTCCCCCCAACTGCCCTCCCCTGCAGGTCTGGTCACCCTTAACTTCTCGCTTCCCTCCCCTGCAGGCCATCTTGTGGCAGCCATCTTGTGTCCACATGGTGTCAGCCACCTTTGACCACATGGGGTGGCCATTTTGTATCTTGGAGTGATGGTGAATTTGCATTTTACTCTTTTATTAGATAGGATTATGTTAGCAAAGTTCTGGACATCATTCTTAAGAGCAGGGAAGAAAAATCTCTAGGAATTACCAGTAAAACTATTGCTGCTGCAAAAATAAAAGTACAATATATGGAAGACTATTTCTGCAGCAGAAACAATAATTGCTTAATATATGTTCAAAAAGCAAAGTGAGTCTTTCTGATAATAAGCAAATGGATGAGTACAAGAGCTTGAGTTCCATTGTGGGGAGAATTTCTAAGGGGCTCAGGTTTTCCAAAGTGATGGTCCCAGAAGCTAAAGAACATAATCTTCCAGCGGGTGTCAATGGCTCCCAAGCCAAGGCCCAAGTGTGTGGGTCTGTGTGTGTGTGTGAAGAAATATCAGGTAAAATCAGCTAAATTAATCCAATTGGGGGGAAACAGAGACGTTGGTGGCTCCTTTGGTCTAGGGAGAATAAATAAAACAAAGCAATGCTTTCCTACTTCTCAGCTCTGTCCACTGTAAAGTTCTTCTCCGAGCCATAGTACTTTCTAGACTCCGGGAGCTCCCCCTCTCTGGGACAATGGCTCAGCTGTTGAACAGCTCTTATGCTGAACTGACATCTGCCTTCTTAACTTGTACTCCTTGCGCTAGCTCTACATCTTGGCAAGGAAAGACAAACTTATTCTGACTGTGACACGTGAGCCTTTAAAATATTTATAATTACATGGTGTTCCTTTGGTTGACTATTTTTTCTTCTCCAGGCTAAATGTGATTATATCAATTATCTCTGATTTCCTGACTCTCACCATCCTATTGGCTTTGCTCTAGTTGGTCAATATCCCCCAAGAATTGTGGTACCTACCACGGAACCCAGTACTTCAGTGTGGTCTAACCTCAGCCCACGGAGGACCAGGGCTGCCTATGATTTCCATCTCACTTTCCTGCATGCAAAGATTAGGTAGGGTTTTTTTTAGTTTTTTTTTAGCAGACACATCCTAGTGTTGGAAAATATTCAAGCTGTAATTAATTAAAGTCCCCAGTTCTCCCATATAAACAAACATTGTCCAGGTAACTCATCCATCCTGAATAGCTGGTTTTCTTTTTATACCCTAAATTTAGAATTCGGCAATTATTTCTGATACATTTCGAGTTATTGAGTTAGACAAGACACTCCAGAGTGTCTAGACAATTTTGAATTTTGTTTTAGTTCTGTAGCTATATTTTCCAGCTTTGTGTCATTGTAGGTTTAGTAAAAATGCCATTTAATCCGTTGTTGCATTGCCAGAATGAAGCAAACTTTTCTGACATTATTGAAAGTGCAGGCTTGGATACACAATGCAGAATGACTTCTAAATTAATTTGAGCAATTTATAGACAGATTTTTGAAATTCTCTCCAACCCACCTGAGGAAGACATAAGGCACACAAAGAAGAAAAAGAGGCCACTTTAATGCAGGAAGTGAGCAAGGGGGGGGGGGGGTAAGGAAAAAGAAATTGGTGGCCCTACCTGCACCTTCCTCCTGTCCCTGGTCCCAGGATTGGACCCTCTTGTATTCTGATCCAGATGTCATCCTTTGGGGCTGGATGAGGCTGATGATATGGTTATAACTCCCTTTAGACCATGGCTCATCCTGGGTACCCAACTTCCTTGTCCAGGAAGATCCAAGGCAACAGATTACATGCAAGCATCATTGTAATAGGATGGACATCAAATGCAGCAGCTCCATGCTGTACAAGACTCAGCCCTTCGATAGTTCTCCGGCTTCCTCTTCCTCACCTCTTTCAATTTCATGGGATCAGTATCAGACAGAAAAGGAGTTTTCCCCTCATTGGTTTATTGCTTCCTATTTAGAGAAATTGGGGCCTAACTTTTATGGGCTTACTGTTAGGAAAACAAAGCTTACTAATAAAATCAAGGAAAAGAAACAATTTTATGGCCAGGGCCTGCTGACCGGTATAATGTTTTCTCTGATACAGTTGAAATGAAAAAGTACCCTCTGAACCTGAACATTTTTGGTTTGGCTTTTACAGCTGCCCTCCCATCATAATCATAGTCTCTAGAAAAATCTCTTACATGGGCTCATATGGGCTTCTTTTTCCTCATAGTCCAAGGTCAGGCCATAGCAAATGGAACTTAAAAAAAAAAAAAATGTCCTACACAGTCATCACAGTGGGAGGCATAAAACAAGAGAGTAAAAGGCCATATTTGGCTGCTGGCCCTAAAATAAGGCTGGATTTCAGTAGTGGATTCTCTTCATAACAGCCATGTGATCCTGGGCCAATTACTTTTATTTCTTTGTTCCTCAGAGATGGATAAATAAAAATTGAGTTGAGGTAATAAGAATGAATCAAAAGTTTGTAAGCTAGTTAGTACAGTGACTGGCATCTATAAAGTGCCCAGTAAATACCAGTTATTTTAAACTAGTCTTCTAAGATACACATATATAATGCATAAGCTTCCTTATGTATTAGGTATTTATAAATATTCAGCTTTGTTTTTCTAGTATTCATTTGTTATGCTTTGATCTAATACAATTAAGAAACATGGCAACAGCTGTCTCCAGGTTTTCAAAACCTTAGCATGTCGGCAATCTAGTCTAATCTGGAAATATAGATTCTTTTTACACTTGAAGAAATTGACGCCCAGGAGGAAAAGGGAGCTTTCCAAGACACACAGAGAGTGAATGGCAGAACTAGGACTCTAAACCAGGTAGCCAGACTCCCAATTGTGTCCACAATTAATGCCCTTCCCCATCCCCCAGAAAGGAATCAGAATTACCGTAGCTTCCATTTCCACCCCGGCCAGTGTGGCTCAGTGGTTGAGCATTGACCCATGAACTATGAGATCACGGGTTTGATTCTCTGTCAGGGCACATGCGTGTTTCGGGGTCCATCCCTAGTAGGGGGCATGCAAGAGGCAGCCAATCGATATTCTCATCACTGATGTTTCTATCTCTCCCTCTCCTTTCCTCTCTCTGAAATCAATAACACACACACACACACACACACACACACACACACACACACACAACCTCCCATTTCCAAAGCCCCTGTTTACTAAGCAGCAAGGGATCATGAAAAGAAAAAAAAAACACACACATAAAACTTAGAACTGAATGGGCTTAGATTCAAATCCTAATTCTACCACTTACTGCTTGCAAGTAACTTTAGCAAATTGACCTCTTTGAGCCTCAATTTCTTTATCTGGCAAATGGGGTTGTTTACCCCTTATTAGTAGCTTTTCTGATGCATAAGACATACCAACTGTGAAAGCACAGTGGGATGCTGATCACACATTGGCCCCCTCCTCAGAGGATTCTTACTTGGTGCCACTGATTTGGGTGCTCTGCTGGAAGCAAGCCACGCCGGGTGCTAGTGAGATGGGAACACGCTGGAGGGGAAAGCAGCTATTTTCCTAGGCGTGAGTGAAGCGGGGACATGCAGCTCCCCTCAAGGCCACTGGTGAGCATAGGTTGTTTCCTAGAGGACATCGGCTCAGGAAGTGTGCCAAGCCCCAGGGTTACTTGCCACTGGGAAACTGTCTCTGGATGGTTCAATGTCAGGCCTTGGCTTTATTGGCTGGCCTTGAAGCACCAGGATTAAGTGTCCTAATCCTCAAAGTCTATTAGCATCGGAAAGCAGCTTTTGCTTTTGGCAACCAGGAGTGTTGATTGCCACAACCTTGTCTAGTTAAGCTTCCTTATGCATTAGGTATTTACAACTATTTATGGAAGGATGGAAGGAAGGGAGGGAGAGAGGAAGGGAAGAAAGAAGGGAGGGGCGAGCATTGGTTCAATGATGCAACAGGGATGGGCCCTGAAGAACTAAGAAATAATGTTTTATTCTGAAAGTTAATCTATACAGTTAATCCACAATGGATCAATTCAGAATATGTAACGTCATCTTAAAGCAACAGTACAATTCTTAGCCAAATAAAACGTTTATGTCAGTTGCTCCTCAAACTGGCTAATGATCAGAGTCACTTGTGCTCCCTGTAAACATTCAGACTCCTAAACACAAAAAAGATTCCCATTTCTTTGTTAATCCTCCAGGTATTTTTGTGGCAATCAGCCCCACCCTGGCCAGCAGACTGGCTTTGGGGACCACAGTTAGACCGAAAAAGGTCTGGAAGGATTTATACATAAAAAAGCAATGTGTAGGTCAGAAAAGGGTTGGCCAGCCAAGGAAATGTGGGCAAAAGGGCACATTTGGCACACTCTGGCTCATGCAAACAGGATTCTGGAATTGGATTCCCTGCCAGAAACATCTAGACCATCTGGAGAGCAGGTTCCCGTTGAGAAGGTAGCAGAGCTGATGAGCAGAGCCTGATGTTATTAAGCATCTGGAGGGTCCAACTCCCCTTGTCAAAGTCCCCTGCTCACTGAGCAACCTTCTGATAATCTCTCCCCTCACAACTGGTATAAATGGAGAAAAGGGGCAGATGAGGTCAAATGTTTCCCACGGTAAATTAATCAGCTGGCATTCTGGTTATATATCGGTCTCTTGTGAGTTAGCATGAGTCAGCATCCCTGAGTCTGATCAACCCAGAGGCTCTGCCAAGATCGAGTTTCTGAGGCCGCACAGCTGAGGGCCTGACCCTGGGTCCAGTCAATGCAGCAGGGTAACTGTCCCATTCAGGCCCAGGAAGCCAGCCAGCCAGCTTCTCCTGGGGAAGGGGGGAACACATGTCCCCAGGAAACACACTATGGAAGACTTTTCTTGACAACTAGTAGCCCTGCACACGAATCTGTGCGCCACTGCTCCCCTGTAGCTCCCCCCTCCCTCCTCTACCCCCTCATAGCTTGCTACCCTGCCCCATCCTGTAGCTCTCTGCCACCTGCTTGTAGTTTGCTGCCCCACCCTCCTGCAGATCTGTGATCTGGTCGTTACACCTCACGGAGTAATGGATAATTAGCATATTCTTCTCTTATTATATAGGATATTACATGTGTTTTACTGGGTACATGAACTTAGAGGAAGGGGTTAGGGACTTAGAAGAATGGTCATTTAAAATATTTTTTCTGTTCTCAAAGGGCTTTCATAGGTAGGAGCTCATCTGATGCTTGCACCACCCTGAGAGGTAAGCCAGACACATATTACTATTATCCTTATTTCAGAGATGAAGAATCTGAGTTTACCTCATATTCAAAGTAAATGGCACAGCTGGAACCAGAATCCAGAATTTTTTACTCTTTTTAAAAATATATATTTTTTATTGATTTTTACAGAGAGGAAGAGAGAGGGGTAGAGAGTTAGAAACATCGATGAGAGAGAATCACTGATCAGCTGCCTCTTGCACACCCCCTACTGAGGATGTGCCCGCAACCAAGGTACATGCCCTTGACCGGAATCAAACCCAGGACCTTTCAGTCTGCAGGCCAACGCTCTATCCATTGAGCCAAACCGATTCCGGCCAGAATTGTTTACTCTTATAGTCTACTCAGTTTCCCTCTCATTTAATAAAGAAACTACCCTAAATAAAACCTAAAGGAACAATTAAAACACCTGAATGGGATAGAGTGGGTCTGTGTTTGCATTTGTACGGTGAGCTGGGTTAAGGACACATAGAGAGTAGACAGAGGAGTAGAAGAAAAATCATACCAGTGGTGGTGATAAGAAAGCACACCAAACACTTTTCTCTTAACCAAGGGAACTGAGACATAATTCAATTTAACAATTATTTATTGAGCACCTATTATGTGCAAGGCCTTGTGTGTTACGTGCTACCAAGGGGTGCAGAGCACAGGAAAGAATGTTTTCCAACATGTGCTTTGGTATGGTGAACAGTGATTCTACCCCAAATACTTTTTCTTCTTTAATGGCAGTATCAAAGAGTGCAGTCCACACCCAGGGCATTTAAAGAGAGGGGGGAGACCGGTAGTTGAGAAGTTGACTGATTATGACTCTGGCAGCCAAGACCATCTAGAAATGAAGGCTTGATAACCAGCCATCATGCACAATTCTTGGGGAAGTAAGTAAAAAAAAGGATGCAGCTTCCTCAGCATCATTCCATCATTGTATTTTATCTTAAGTCTTTAGGTCCTTGGTGACTTCACAGCAACAGTTTCCCAAGTAAATCCTGCCTTAAAAAAATGCTTTTTATAATTGCATGAAAACAATGTCTAAATTCCAGAGGTGCAGGAATTATGAAAGGGGTGACGCCCTGAACTCCCCTTTCTCCTGCTCCTACAAACATTTCTGCAAGAGCCATAGCTGGGACAAGGTGCTCCAGCCAGACCCGTTAATGAGCCCACAGATACTGCCATGTGGCGTGCTTTAGCGCTCGTGTTTTCCTCGCTGCTTGACTCTGTCTTCTCTCTGTAAATCTGCATGTTTTGCTGTGAGTGCTCTGGGGTAGCAAAGGGAGAGCGAGCTGCCTGTTCCCCACTGGATCGGTTCATGTCTGGCTGGATCAGCCTCCCACCCCTCTCGCTGATTCATCAGGCTCCGTCTACTCAAACAGATGGGGCTTCTATTTAGGTATTTTAATAGCATGTAGTTAAGATACCCTACTGAGAGTCTGATCTGACAGAGGTATGATGAAGTGTTGATGTGCTGAGAAACCAGGCTCGCTAGGCAAATAACTTCTCCCCAAACCATATAATCTGAATCAGTTCAAGCAAGTAAGAGCCTTACTGTGTGCCAAGCATTGTGTTAAAAGAGCCGGAAAAGAAATAGAATGCTTGGCTGATGAGCCTTTAAACGTGCCTTTCCTGGGAGGGAGAAAACATGCAAAGATGGATGTCTTTGTAATTTTAGAAACATCTTTGACTGCCTACTGTGTGCAAGGGGTTTGAGCAAGTAAGCAGCTAGACGGTCAGGGTAGTGGCCACCTTTTTTATACCAAGCCAGTGTCAGACAGTTAAAGAGAAAAGTGGCTTTCTATTGTATCATGATGAGAAAAATAAATGGCCTGACATTTACTGAGCATCTACATTGAATGATCTTCAATGCATCACATTCCCTGGTGCTTGTTACTGCCCTAACTCTAAGTGATATGTGATATCCACTCTCCCACTTTGCAATGCTTTACCAAATCTGATTCTTTTTTTTCTTTCTTTCTTTCTTAAGAGCAAATCTGACCTTCTCCAAAACCTTTGCTCCCAACCTTCAGGCAATAACATCTCCCTTTATAGCTTTTACTGTTTGTTAACAACATGCCTTTTGGAACTCTAATTTAGTACCTAACAGTTTATACTCTTGTATTGATCTCTAATCTTTCAGGTTTGTGATACTACTGTAAGCTCTTGACTTCTATTTGTCCAGTTAATAAATATTTGTTGAGCACCTGCTTTGCACCACATCTCCATTATGGGGGAAGCAAATACAAATTTTAAAAGATGCCTTCTCTCAGGGAGCTCACACATACATTTGCTACTCTGAAATGGAATCAGAATCTCTTTCTGGAAAGCTCTTCGCATAGTACCAGACACATACCAAGTCTATAAATGGACACTATTATTAGTTATCATTTCTCTAAGACTGGTTTGAGGAGTGAGAAGTAAAGAAAAGAACTGGGAAAGGAAGTTACAAAGTGTTAGGTTGCTTTTGGAGCTATATAATAGAAACCCCATCTCAAATGGCTTAACCAGTAAAGGAGATTTATTGGCTGTTCCAATTGAAAAAGTTCAAAGGCAGGGTACACATTGGTTATGATTAATCAGAGCTTTGGCATCACTTCTTTGTCATTCTTTTGGTATTACTCTCCCTGTGTAGTTGCTTTACCTGCAAGCTGGTAGCAAGATGATTTAGTAATCCCAGGCTTCACATTTACACCTAATGTCCAGAGGACGAAAGACTTTATCTTTTCTTAAAAGTGATGAAACCTTTGTCCTCAAAGCCCCAGCAAACCTCCCTTCTCATCTCAGCATACTAACAGTCCCAAGCCCTTTTTCCCCCCAACCAATTCCTTGACCAAGGAATGCCATGGATTGCTTGGCTTAGGATAGATTCCTGACCCAGGCAGGCACTGGTAAGAGGATGAGATTACATATCACTTAGGATGGCCTGCTTGTACTGCAGTAAACAGCCAACTCCCATATCTCAACAGCTTAATTCATTTCTTGCTCACTACATGCCAGTGGAGATCATATGGACACTACCATATGGTCACTCTGGGACGCAGTTTGATTAAGGCTCCATCTTGACACATGCTTTAGCAATCACTGTAGCAGGGGGAAGGGGAACTGGTGAATCATACACTGGCTCTTAAAGGTTTCCACCTGGAAATGACATGTGTCACCTCTACTCACATTTTATTGGCCAAAGCAAGTCACATGGCCACACCTAACTTCAACAAGCTAAGAAAGGTAATCCTACCATGTAATTAGAAGTAGAATATTTATTAATTTCCCCAGTTACTACTGCTTCAATCAGAGTCAACTGTACAGATGACCTTATAGAGTTAGCTTCTCCAGAAACACATGTACTTCCTTGGGAAGATCTTTTAGCAAAAATCAGGTAGTATTGGATGGGAGCAATGGATTCTGACTAGGCAGCCAATAATGTTTATTATAGAAGATGTATGAAGACACACTGATCTCAGACATGAAAGACCGTGAACAGATTGGTAAAGATCAAGAAGAGAAGCAACCACTGTAGCCAACTAGAGGAAGAGCCCAGATGAAAACAAGCAGCAGGGCCAGTAGCGCATGTGCTAGTCTGTTTGGTGCTATACATCCCAGCCCAGGCAGAGGAGCATAGCAAGCAGGTCAGGAAAATATGTAGGAATGATAAATGACTTGTGGGACCTTGTGGGAGGTCTTGGGATGTTAAAGTTAGAGAGTTAAAAGAGTCATTGGGAAGCCAAGGAATAATATAACCCAGAACCAGTGACACTCTTAAACTAAGTTAAATATTTGAGAAATGACCTATTACAGTAACAAAGGCTTATGGTGCAGACAGATGACACGGAATCCAAATGACGGAAAATGGAGGGCAGCCATTCTGAAAGAGACACAGGAACAAATCTGGGGCCTTCTTTTCCATTAGGCCTTTTTCATAGGTGTCAGAGAAAAAGTGTTAGAGAAAGGTTTCCATGGGAGAGGACAGTCTGAGTTTACATTAAAGCCTTGTTTCTACCCTGGAAAGGCAATACAATATGAAAGAACTCTTCTAAATCAACATTCTGAAAACTTGGGTTTGATATGGGGAAATCATTATAAATTTCTTTCCACTGGTTTTCTCAGCTGGAAAAAAAAAAGGATAATAATGCCTCCTCTACCTCCCTCAGAGATTTATATGAAGATCAAGTGAACTAGGAAAACCCTAGATATGTATATGTATGGGATTACAACACAGGTGAGGGTTAGTGGGCAGAGCTGAGGTTTAGGTTATAGGTGAGACACCACCTCCAACTAAATAGAGCCTAAAGGGAAAAAGACAGAGTAAAGATGAAGTGGAGGTATCAGCAGGCTGATAGGCACTGTCTAAGTCAGCCATGGGCAAACTACGGCCCGAGGGCTGGATCCGGCCCATTCGGCTGTTCTATCTGGCCCGCAGAGCCGAAAGAGTGGAGGATTCTCTTGCTCTCCCCTCCGCTCCTTCACCAACAACCCAAGATGAGAGTGCCAGCATGGTCAGGTTGTATTTGTTCCAGCCCTCGGGTCCAGTTTAAGAACCCATTGTGGCCCTCGAGTCAAAAAGTTTGCCCACCCCTGGTCTAAGTCAACACTGTAAATTGGAAGGGATGGAAACCCAATTCAAATTGGACTGAGAATAAAATAAAATAAAATGTATTGACTCACATACCTGAAATAATTGAAAGGGTGAAAATAGCTTCAGGATTCAGGTGCTCACGTGTGATGGTTGGAAATCTGTCTCTGTCCTTCTCTAGTGTTTGCCTTCCCATCTTGGTGTCATTTTTAGGAAATGTGTCCTTAGATGATAACAAAGATTGTCCTCAGCATCTACCACTTATGCTGGTTAGTTAGTTACCTAGTATTTAGGGTTAGTTTAATAATCCTAGTAGGAAGAAAGAATGTCCTTTTTCTCATTTCTACAAAAACCCTGAAGAAACTCTTATTGTCTGGACTGGATTGTCTGAGTCAATCACTATGACTGGCATCAACCCCAGCTGAATCATATGAATGGAGACATGCAAACCATTGAGGAGCAAATGAAAACTACCCATATCCTTCACCAGAGGAGGTAGGCTTACGGGGCTTGTTTCAGAAGTGATGACTATAGAGAAGAGGACAGACACAGGGCAGAGGAGGGAAGAAATCAAGGCAAAGGGAAATTAACACTTTCTAGAGAAAGGCAAGTTTAAAAAGGGGTTACCATCCAGCTGGTATGGCTTGGTGGTTGAGCATCGACCTATGAACCAGAAGGTCAAGGTTCGATTCCTGGTCAATGGCACATGCCCGAGTTGAGGGCTCAATCCTATGTGGGGTATCTCCCTTCCTCTCTGAAATCAATAAAAATATATTTTTCCAAAAAAGGGATTACCGAAGTGCACTTTGAGGGATGGGGAGGTGATTTAATAAGGCAGGTGCTCAAACAAGGAGATCAGACAAACCACAGTGAGGACATAGTGAAGAATTCCCAAAGTGGCTCAATGCCCTGCTTGTAAAATAGTAGTTTAGGAGGCAAGAGCCACAGTCACAGGCTTTCAGTTAGTCCTTTGCTTGATAGGTGGTTTTGTCCCTAACTATAGGAGGGGAAGGACGGAGGGAGGGAAAAGGCTGTGTCAATTTTGAAGGAGCTAGACTAATGCTGGAGACATGGACAGAGATGTTCACAACACTGCCATATTTTTATAGTTTAATGAGTCTCAGTGGAAAAGCAGCAGAGGAATTATCACTAAGTGTTCTGGAAGTTACAGCCTGTCAGAGCCGTGAAATGCGACTGCCATTCACAGCACGGTAGGTCCTCTCCGCCCACCCAATCGACATGAAGGCCCGCCTTCTCTTGCCTTTTTCCACCCTCCTACACACACATTATACCTGCCCACAGGCACATCGCAGCAGGAAACGATTCTCTTGGAACACTGTCAGAATCATTCTTTAGACCTCCCAGGTAGGTCACTACCCTGAAATGAAAAGCTGCCAGCCTCCCGTGTTTGATGCTGGTGGAATAGGGCTGATTAAAACTGACTGCATACTGAGCGAATACTTGTGAGAGGCCTTTCGTTCTGGATCCATCCTCCGGATCTTAATGCCGCCATCACCACCAGCCCGGACGCTGGTACACTTCCAAGCATGTTCAAACAGAAGGGCCACGCTTCGTGCTTAAGCAAATGACAACATTAGCTGCTCCGATCCTGGACTTCAAGGCCTGACTGTGTGGTGAACTGGAGCCCAGAGGTCTCCACTTTGTTCCGGGTCAGCACTTTGGAAGGCCAGGAGGACTCCATGTCCCAGGACTGAATGTAAGGGAAGAAAATTTAAGATTCTTGAATTCTTACTTCATACACATAAATCCCAATATTCTGCCCTCTATCGTTGTCTGGAAAGGCTCTCTGATCACAGATCCTAGAGTTCTGGTGCTCTCTGTTGACTCTCACATCCGAAACAGACATCTTGGGTACAAGGCCCTGCCCACTCCCCAGTGAATGACAGTAATTACTGCACACAGTGCTTGGAGAGCTATTACTTTACAAAGAAATAGCACACAAACATAGAATCACCATATTACCCAGCGATTTCACACCTAGGTATATACTCCTCCCACATTGAGAACAGATATTTACATACTTGTACACAAATGCTCACAGTAGCATTATTCACAATGGCTAAAATGTGGAAACAACCTAAATATCCATCAAAAGTGGAATGAATAAGTTGTAGTATAAACACACAATGGGATACTAGGCAGCCATAAAAAGTAATGGAGCATTGATACCTGCCACAATGTGGATGAACTTAGAAAACATGCTAAGTGAAAGAAGCCAAACACAAAAGGCCACATATTATACAGTTCCATTTATAAAAAAAATATCTAGGATAGGTAAATCCATAGACTGACAGAAAGAAGGCTGGTGCTTGCTAAGGTCTGGAGGTAAGGGAGAATGGGAAGCAACTGCTTAGTGGATACTGGGTTTTTCTTTTGGGGTAATGAAAATGTTTTGGAAGTGAATAGAGATGCTAGTTGCACAAGATTAAATGCACTAAATGCCAATGAATTGTTCACTTTAAATTGTTTTATTTAATGTTACCACATTAAAAATATGCCCCTCCCACCCCCTCCAAAAAATGGGAGGAAGATTTTTTATATGACTCAGCTGGCATATACCTTTATCCCCTTATACCCACCCTTCTTTCTACCTGAAGGTGTAGGTGGATCAGCCATTATGTGACCATGAAGCAACAAACATTTACCAAGAATAGCTGAGCATAAAGATAAAAGGAAGCTGGGTCTTTGATGTCATGAAGGAAACCATAATATCATCAAATTTTTAAAAAACTGATTTTAGAGAGCGAGGAGGGAGAAACATCAAGGCGAGAAACATCAATTAGTTGCCTCCCATACATGCCCCGATTAGGGGTTGAACCCACAACCTAGGTACGTGCCCTGACCAGGAATCAAATCTACAAACTTTTTGGTGTATGAGATGACTTTCAAACCAATTGAGCCACCTGACCAGGGCTTGTCAATTTTACTAAGAGGCAAAACTCCTTGTCAAAGAAATAGCAAAGTACTTTTCTTTATAAATTTGTACTTTAAAGAATGACCTTAACATAGGCTAAGTGAGCAAAGTCACAAGTAAGCCTTGGTTTGGATTGGTTGTATTTGTTCCATGTCCTTCTGGTTACCTGGTTTCACCAGTTGTTGAGAAATTGCCCTTCGCTATACAGATCAGCACTCACCATCTGTAACACTCCCAACAGGAAGATAACTAATAGAAAACAGCATCACAAACATTAGGTATACAAGTAAAATGACAGAAAAGAAGTCTTTTATGTAAAGGTCATACTTTACTCTTGGACAAAATAAACACAATTATTTATTAATTCAATATGTATTGACCACTACTTATTAGGTACCAGGCACTGAGCCAGAATACTACAGTGAGCAAGAAAGACAAAGGTTCTGCCCTCGTGGAGCTTACATTCTAGCAAAGGGGAGATACAGACAATAAACACATGAGCAATTTCAAAATATATCTTATATATTAACTAGGGGCCCAGTGCACGAATTTGTGCACTTTGAAAGGAATTGTGGGCCGAGAGGCTGCGGTAAGCACAGGGGTGGGTCTTGGGCCATCCTCTGCCACCCTGCCTAGCCCCTCCAACCACTGGCACCAGAGCTGATGGCGCTGAGTATTTGGGACCAGTGCCAGGCACTAGCTGTGGGTGAGAGCGGTGCTGGCGCTGCCAGTGACTGTGAGCAGCAGCTCCAGCACTGGCAGAGGGTGCAAGAGGGGCTTGCCCTGGTGATAGTGACTGGTGCCCAGCATTGGTCTGGCACATCCGCTCACCTGCTCCATCATCCTGCTGTGGCCAACGCCCACCATATTCCGCAAAAGTCCCCTGGTGGTCAGCGCAAGTCATAGAAACCAAATGTTCGGTCTATTTTCATATGAGCCTTTTATTATATAGGATGTGCTGCATATAGAGCATTGAGCTTGCCACTCTCCTCTGATTTAGAACTAGCTCTTACTCTTAGCACCTCCATCTTCAGCAGGACTTCACAGGTGCTCAGGTTCCTCACTACCAAAGTCAGCAGCACCTTCAACCTCACAACACTGGTCTCAGCAGTGGGAAATTTCTCAGTTCCTGTCACCATTGTTGACATCTCTCCATTTCACCCTTCTTCAGGAAACAGAAAAAACAAAAAAACAAAAAGCACCTCACCCCAACCACTCCCACCCCTAAAAGGGGAAAAATTAACGCAGCAAAATCCATTGTTGTCACAAGAACAAAGAGCCGGCAAACAAAATGAAGCCTAACTTTCTGGAAGAGGTTGGGGAGGAGAGGAAATGGGCACAGCATTCAGGCCAAAAACTTGTATGGGAGGAAAAATGCAAATAATCACTAATTACAATACATAAAACTCTAGTAGCTGAAGAAGGTGCCTAGACCAGTGCTGTCCAACAGAATACCATAAGAGCTACAAATGGGAGTCATATATATAATTTCAAGTGTTCTGAAAGCTACAGCAAAAGAAATAAAAAGAAACCAGTGAAATTATTTTTAACAGTATATTTCCTCTAACCCAACATAGCTACAGAATTATCTTTTCAACATATAATCAATATGAAAATTATTAGTAAGACTTTTACATTCTTTATTCCCATACTAAGTCTTCTAAATGTGATGTGTATTGTATATTTATAGCCCATCTCAGTTTGGACTAGATACATTTCAAGTACTCAGTCATATGTGGACAGTGCAGTCCTAAACAAAGTATTTCCTTTTCCATGAACATTAAAGCTAATGGCTCCCCAGAACTGAAGCTCCTAGCCATCTCATTGGCTGTGCCCAAGAAACAATATTCTGGCACCCTCTACTGTTAGTCCTGGAGACGCAGCCCTAGGTACCACGAACCACAGTGAACATAATTAACTGATTAAGGGAATGTATCTATAGTTGCAATTCAGGCAGGAACAAAATGATCAGCTTTAGTGGAGAAAAGGCTATGTTCCCCTAGAGGAGATTCATTCAACACTGAGAGCCTACTATGCATCAGAATTAATTCTATATGCTAGTATCTTGCCCTCAAGGAGCTTAGTCTTTTATAGGAGAGGCTGATAGACATAAATAATTAAATTAGAAATAAACAATTCATTTAAAATAGCAATTTTTGCTATGAAGAAAATAAAACAGGAAAATGTGATCATAAATGGGAGAGATTTCCTTTAGATAGGGCAGACAGAGAAGGTGGCAATTAAGCCGAGAATGAAATGACAGGGACAAAAAGGGAGAAGAATGTTTTATGCAGAAAATACAGTTACGGCAAAGACCTAAGATAGGAAAAAGCTTGGCATATTTCCAAAACAGAGAAAATGTCAAAGTGGTTAGAGAGTAGTTAACAAGGAAAAGAATAAACAGTAGGAGACCTGGTCAAAAGGTAGCCAGGGGCCAGACCACCCAGAGCTCATAGAAAAGAGTAAGAAATTTAGATGTTATTCTAAGAAGAAATTTTTTTAAAAATCAATGAAATGTTCTCAGGGGGTAAGAACTTTGGGAGATGAACATGTGATTTACATTTTTAAAAATTCTTGTGTGCGCCGAAACCGGTTTGGCTCAGTGGATAGAGCGTCGGCCTGCGGACTGAAAGGTCCCAGGTTCGATTCCGGTCAAGGGCATGTACATTGGTTGTGGGCACATCCCCAGTGGGGGGTATGCAGGAGGCAGCTGGTGGATGTATCTCTCATCGATGTTTCTAGCTCTCTATCCCTCTCCCTTTCTCTCTGTTAAAAATCAACAATATATATATATATATATATATATATATATATATATATATATATATTTAAAAATTCTTGTGTGTGTGGAGAGTAAACATCCCTGGGAGTGTGTGTGTGTGTGGTTGGGGGGTGGGGGTAGTGTTAAGAGTAGAAGTAGGGAGACCAGTTGAAAGGCTGCCATAGGCTGGTAGTGGTCAAAGTAAGAAATCAAGTTTAGAATATACTTTAAATCTATCAGCAGGTCCTGTTAGCCCTACCTTCAAATTTAGATTGTATAAATTAGATTATGACTTGAGTCTGAGAGGACTTGCTAATGGATTGGATATGGGATGAAAAAACTATGACCAACTATTAGACTTTCTGCTTGAGCATGTTAAGTGACATGGTGGTTCCATGTACTGAGATGGGAACTAAACAGGAGTAAAATCTGTCCTTCCTATGTTTGCATCTTGATAAATGGAACCACCTAGTCAGAAACTTGAGCTTCATCCAAGCCTAAGCAAGTCAACAAATCCATTCAATCTATCTCCCAAAGTTCCTCAAATCTGTCTGTGCCTCTCTATCCCCACTAACTTGGACAATTTTTTAGACCAAATGACTCACCAAGACATTGAAATGACCTTATTCATCTCCAGGTTTAAACTCCACCCAATATTAATGCTACAAATTATTCCCCTGCTTAAAATTCTCCAACAATATTTCCAAAGAGCAATTTGGCAATGTCTATCAAAGTTTAAAATGGGCATGCCCTTGGACTCTTTTATGATTTTATCCTACAGAAATACCCAGAGAATGAAAATATGAGAGCAATTCATTATAGCATTTTAATAGCTAAAAAAACTGGACTCTCACCTAAATGCCACTCAATAAGGAAATTGTTAAACAAACCATTACACAACTATACTGCAAAATTCTAGTCCTGAATTGAAATTGAAGACCTACATATACTGATATAAAAAGACCTTCATATTTTTAAAGATACTTTAATAAAACAAATAGCAAGGTGTATAGAATTGCATTTACTTAAAGATTATTGCAGAATATCTGTGCATACCTATGTGTCTATGCTGTTTCTTAAAGGCCTAGCAAAGGTCTGGGATGACACACATTCATTAAACTTACCTTGGGGGTAGTACGACTGGGATGAGCTGTGCAGAGAGTTTTTAGTTTTTACTCCGTAGATCTTATTGGACGATTTTCTAGAAAATTAACATTCATATGACAACAACAACAACAAAACCTGGGTGACTATCTTATATGCTTTAACAGGATTCAAGGCACTTTAGGACCCGGCACCAGCCTTCTATCCAACTAATTTCTCAGACTGTTTACATTAGGTATGCAATAATGTACTTCTGTCGACAGGAAATGTGGGACTGACTGCTGAAACTGGGTCATGTACCAGGCCTGTCTGCTTTGCAACTGAAATAGGAAAGGCAGCTGCTGGTGCTCAGGACATGGAGCTCTTTCTCAAGAGACGCTGAGGGCACTTACTCATCCTGTGGAGGGCATGCCAGGAGCAGCTCATCCTCTAGCTCTTCCAGGAAAGGAGGGCGATTTCATGACTCTCCTCTTCTCAGCCTATTTGGCTTTCTTTACTTATGCTTTGAGAATACCTGTATTTATCTTGTTCAATTTATTTTGCTTCTTTTATGATATAAAAAGCCAAATGAATAGATAGTAAATTTACCATAGTGCCAGTGTCTTTCTGAAAATCTTTTCATTTCCCCAAGAGATTTTTTTTTTCTTTTTTAATCCTCACTTGAGGACATAGTAAGATAGAGAGAGGGAGGGAGAGAGGGAGAGAAGAAGAGAGGGAGAGAGGAAGGAAGAGAGTGAGAAAGAAACATGAATCCATTGCATTCCATACGCTCCACTGGGAATCAGACTCACAACCCAGGTGTGTGCCTTGACAAAGAATTGAACTGGCAACCTTTCAGTGCATGGGACCCTGCTCCAGTCAACTGAGCCATACCATTCAGCTTCCCAAGAGATAATACATGTGAAATAGCTTTGGTGGAAATAAAATGCTAAACAAATAGAAGGTGGAATTATACCGACTTCTAAATTCTAAAGATTTTCATATTTGTTTTTTGATTGTCATTTCTTAGTTACTTTGTATAAAACTCAGTAATAAAAAAAATAAAAAAGAAAAAGGAAGTACATATGTTAAGTCTTTCTATTGTGGTCCTGGCTGGGAGTCTAGCCATAAGAGCCAACTCGTAGAAAAGAAAATGAACTGCTTGTCCCAATCTTATTCCCACTTAGTCCAATTCTCTCAAAAAGGTATAAAAAAAGTTATGAAATATTTAAACATGTCTTCCTCAGTCATTCAGATGATTAGAAATGAGGCATCTTGGCAAGACAGGAAATGAGAAACCTAATTAGCAATTGTTTATTCCCTCAATTAAAATATCTTTCACTTGGTAGCATATAAGACTTTTTCTTTCTTTTTTAAGTTATTACTTGGCCTCATTTTAAAATGTATAACCTCCATGAAATATCAGAGCAGAGGAAATCATTGGTGATCCTAGCACAATCCTCTCATTATTGACAGCTGAGGAACCAGCCCAGAAAGAATACGTTAGATAACAGTATCACAGTGCAAGTATCTAGTTAACTGGTCCTGGGACTAGAACTTAAGTTCTCCTGACTTCTGGGCTATGCCAAATTAGATAATTTCTTTTAATCATTTAAACTTAATGTATTTAAGGGGAAGGGGGCATCTTAATAAGAAAAAGGCTTTAACTTCAAGGGCAGGTAGAATAAAAGCAGTTTTCAACCAGATAAAAGGTTATGGATTCCCTGTAGCCAGTACTGTTTATATATGACCTTACTTATATATTATATAAGTAATTCATTTTAGTGCAGTGGGAAGAGAAAAAGGTTTCTTTAAAAGCCACAGTTAACCTTCCATGCTGACTCCTAGAGGAGGGGAGACAGCTCCTTGGTTAGGGGAACATTCTGATAGGCCACTCTGGATGCGAAAGGATGATTCACAGCACTGTTTGGAATAGGAATAAAACGAAGAACAAAGTTCTTTCCTCTAACACATTTGTAACATTCCAAGGCCTTTGGAAAGAAAGGGGTAATTGAAGAGAAGGAAAAAAGGAGTTGAAATTTTACCAAGATTTCAAGCCAAGGTTGTCCTTGAGATGAACTCTGTGAGAATGGCAAGAGACTCTTTTAAGAACAAGAATGTATATGATCCACCCTTTTATGCCTGGACTCTGCAATGCTGAGACGAAACCCCTTTCATTGCCGTCCCCTGCCCATTACTATAAGAACCTCAGAGAGGATCTGTTCCACAGGCTTGCATTGCGGACACTGGGGGAGTCAGTACGGGTAATACAGAGGAGAGGTGGAGAAGCCAGGGAAGCAAGGGGGCAGAACAGGAGGATATAAACCACCGAGCCCTTCCCCACACTCCCCAAAAGAAATGATATTGAGGAAGAATCCCATGGTGTTAGGATAAAACTGTTCTCTTTAAATCTTAAAGGATAGTGGGACACCTGGGTAGCTGACACTTGAGTTATACTAATACAGCCAATCTTGCTCAGAGAGGAGTTACCGACCACTCTTACAGGCTGTGGGTGATAGCAACTTCATATACCCCGAGGTCAGCAACACTGTGACCACATGTATCAAGGAACCTTGGGTGCAAGTCTGCCCTTCCGAGAGCTGCTAATTGGGAGGGCTGCCGTTTTTGGTCATCCTGTCACTGACTGGCTGGCTTTCCTCACCAGATTATTGTGCTACTCAACATCCGTAAACCTGTTGGATAAAGTAACATCAAACTCCATTGAGTCACTAGATATGTTATTGAAATGTGGGGTGATGTAAAAAATTTTATAAATTAAGCTATATTTCCCTATTAATTTTTAGTATAAACTCAGAGATGTTTATATAAGGAAATGATAAACCCAGGATGTTAAAAAGAAACACCTAAAAATCCTTGCAATAAAATAAAAAGCTTGCTTCTGTCATTCTTATTCTTTCTTTTTTAAAAAAAAAAATATGGAATACTTCACGAATTTGCATGTCATCCTTATGCAGGGGCCATGCTAATCTTCTGTGTATTGTTCCAATTTTAGTCTATGTGCTGCTGAAGTGAGCACTGTCACTATATTTCTTTAATTCTACCAGGTATCTTCTACGTGAACTTCTTAAAATGTCTATTTGATTCTTTTTTCCAAAATGGAAATATCCTTTCCATTTTAACTTAAGACCACTGTAATTCTCAACTCTAAATATATATACATATATATATACATATATATATATATATATATATACACACACACACACACACACACAGATATATATCTTTGTATACATATATCTACCTCACAGGTTAAAAAGATTAAATGAGTCAGCATATGTAAAGAAGTTAGTGTCTCAACACATATATTAGCTACTTGTTTCTACACACACACACACACACACACACACACACACACAGAGAAAAACAGAATCCTTCTATAATAAGACATTATGGATATCTTTTCCTATCAATACATTCTTTTTAATAGCTAAATGGTTCACGGAAAATTATTTAGTTCCTGATTAATGCCTATTTGGTATACCTATTCTATTTCAAACATTGCTGTAACGAATATACTTATTCTTCACCTTGCCTCCTGTTCGCATCCCAACGGGGGATCGAACCTGCAACCTTTTGGTGTACGGGATGATGTTCCAAACAACTGAGCTACCTAGCCAGGGTTTGTCTTCATTTTTGATATTTTTCCATTACATAAACTCCATACAGGGAGGGGGGGGGGGGAGGAGGAGACAGACAAAAAACTAGGCCTTGAGATATGCCGAAACATGGGGGGGAAATGAAGCCTAAAAATTGAGAATGAATAGCCAATGAGGTAATGAGTCAGTATAAAGACTAGGGTATCAAATGAAAGTGTTTCAAGGAGAAAGAATGAGTTGATGGCATCAAATAATGAAGAGCAGCAAAACAAAACAAAACAAAAAAAAACACCAACAACTGAGGAATAAAGGGTTGTTAGGTTGGGCAATTAGGACTGGAGAAAGCTGTTTCTATGTAGGAATAGGGCAAAACCTAAACTGCAAGAGGGAGGTGAAAGAAGTACGTAACTAGTCTGTCTGATTATTTAAGAAGTTGGTAGCTGAAACCGGTTTGGCTCAGTGGTAGAGCGTCCTGGGTTTGATTCCAGTCAAGGGCATGTACCTTGGTTGTGGGCACATCCCTGGTAGGGAATGTGCAAGAGGCAGCTGGTCGATGTTTCTCTCTCACTGACGTTTCTAGCTCTCTATCTCTCTCCCTTCCTCTCTGTAAAATATCAATAAAATATATTAAAAAAAAAAAAAAGAAGTTGGTAGATAATGGGAAAGAAAAAGAATAGTAGCTTTAGGAAGAACATGCAAGTCAGATTCAAGAAAAATTAGTGAAAACATTTATTTAATAAAAAGGATGACAGTTAACCTACAACTATTTTCAAAACTTTATATCTGATTACTATTTTATTTACATGAACTTGATTCTACAACTATAAAAGTTAAAAAAAACAATATTTAAAAGTTGAACAGCCCATGTGTACAAGGTACATACATAATAGTAGTGCGTTTTTTTCCTCCAAAGGGAAACTTCATAGAAACTTTATTATGAAAGTCATTCTTTTTTTTTTTTTTGGTCATTGATTTAGAGAGAGGAAGGGAGAAAAAAGGAGGGCAGAAGGAAAAGAGGAAGGGAAGGAGGGAAAAAGGGAAGAAAGGAAAGATGGAGAAAGAGACAGAGAGAGAGAGAGAGAGAGAGAGAGAGAGAGAGAGAGAGAGAGAAACATCAAACCCACTACCTTCCTGGTATGGGATGATGCTCCAACCAACTGAGCCACACCAGCCAGGGCCAAAAGTCACTCTTAAGTCAATTATTGCCAGAAAAAGTTTGAACCACACACAACTGCATCTATAATTTAAAATATAACTAATAAAAGAACAAAATCTGAAAGTTTTTTTTTAATGGGAGAATATTCATTTTAATTACATTCCAAGATGTTACAGAGCTGGAAATGAACAAGTTTTAGTCAGTATAAAACAGTCTGTTAATACTCATTCGTACAACTATGTACTAGTAAATGGAACACCACTTCCTACAAGGCTCAGATAACTCTAAAACCTACCTTAACTTCACGCATATACTATAAAAAAAGATAAATACTTAAAACTTACAATGTAAGGGGACATATTACAAAATATACAATTGTTATAGATCCTTGTATGAAAGTTCCTTACTTTTAAAGTTCTGCCTTATGGAATAATGCCATGTGACATAGCAGAACTGAAATGATAAACTATGTTCCTTGAGGTTACAATGCTCAACAACATACTGGGTATACTCTATAATACCGTATCTGACAACAATCAAAAGAGAAACAAAGACGACGTTAAATGGTGTTGAGAGAGAAAAAGAGAGGAGTATCAATGGTTATATGCTGATTTCTGCTGAAATGTCCTCATTAAACTATTGACAGCACTGTAGCAGAAAAGGGAAGGGAGCCATCTCACCTCTCTAAAAAGGATTTCCAAATCAGCACAAACTCAGGCAATTCTAAAAGGTACTATTCTCAATGCTCTTCACTTTTCAACCCTTCACATGGAACTCATGGTCCTTTGTTCATTTTTATTTTTTCTCCCAATTTCTTAAGGGATTACCAAAATACTTTCTGTTTTCTATCATCCAACATATAAACCAAAAGGCAATAAGCAAAACAATACACTCTTCCAGTCAGGTCAGTTAGTTCTAAATACACAAATTTTGGGTTAGATATTGTGAGATTTAGGCATATCCATCCCTCTTCCACACACATTCCCAACTTCCCCTTACTTACTGACATCATCCTCAATTGAAGTTTTAAGATTGTTTTGTCCCTCATCAAATGATTTGCTGTTGGCAAGCTGCTTTAGCTAGCAGCAATACCAGGAATTGTTCGGAATGCTGGCTCAGAATAGATTTTTAAAAATGTGATCAGTGAATGACTGTAACCTGTCATAGTGGGCTTCTGAAGGCAGACAGAAAGATTTTACCTCAAAGACTTCCCTCACTTATTTCACAAGGGAGAAGAACGTGTCTTAAAAAGGAAAGGAAAAGGATTAGATAAGAAAATACAGTAAGATGGCAATACTGTGGTAGTGGTGGGGAAAGGAACGCTTGTAAGCCAACCTACCTTTTGGGCAAGTTTCTTTCGTAAAAATCAATCTTTCTCTCCCAGTGTTTTTTGTGCGCAAGATTACTAGTCGCTTTACACCAAGAAGGGCAGAAAGCCACTTAAATACTTTTCGTCAAAGGTAGGAACTTTCTTTTTGAAACGAGCATTAGGGAAAGGGGGAAAATGTAGGGACAGCTCATTCAAAGAGGTCCTCAAACATGCGTTGTCCCATTGCTATGTACGCTTCCTTCTCCTCTGGTGTCATCTGTGCCACCAGCTCTGGCCGCTGGCTCACTTCGCTGTATGAGTATGGACGACCAGCCACCATAGCAATGGGGTCATCTGTTACTTCTTCAAACTCGTCATCCTCCTCGTCATCCTCTTGGTGATGTGCAGCCACAGAAGCTGGACGAGGTGGGGAGTCATCGTCTGATTCACTGGTCTCACTCTCCGAGTCACTGCCATTGGCAGTGGTCACAGGAGCAGCTGCCCCCACTGAGCCAGCGGTAGCAGAAGGGGTCTTCTTCTCATGAATGAGCAGTGCTCGCATAACCTCCTCGTTATCATCCAGCCCTGCACGGCCTTCCTCACGATCTTGAAATGCATCTATATCTATGCCACCTGGGGGGGAAAAAAAACAGAAAGTCAATATCCTTAAATATAAAAGATATTCCCATATAATAAAATATATTTTTAACACTGTATTTAAATATACAAGCCTATCTAATAAAATGGTAATATACAAATTGACCATACTTCTGCTATGTTTATAAGCCACACCCACCAGCCAATCAGGAGCAAGTATGCAAATTAACCCAACCAAGATGGCTGCAGCCATGGAGTGAGCAGGAGGCTTGGGTTGCCCCCAGCAATGGAGGAAGCCAAGCTTTCTGCCTGCCTGGCAGGCCTCTGCTCAAGGCTATAAAGTTTCAATTATAGAAAATAAATAAAATCCCAGATACCAGGGCCTCTACTTGGGTCACTAGGGGGCGTGGCCAGCCTGCAAACCACCACAGGCCTCTTGCCCAGGCCGCTCCATGCCCCAAGGGAATCCCCACCCTGATGTGGGACAGCCTTCAGGGCAAACCAGATGTCCCCCACCTGTGCACCAGGCCTCTATCCTATCTAATAAAAGGATAATATACAAATTGACCATCACTCCAACACACAAGATGGCTGCCCCCATGTGGACACAAGATGGCCGCTACAAGTTGGCCAGCAGGGGAGGGCAGTTGGGAGAGACCAGGCCTGCAAGGGAGGGAAATTGAGGGCAAACAGGCTAGCAGGAAAGCAGTTAGACATCAATCAGGCTGGCATGAGAGTGGTTAGGGGGTGATTAGGTTGATAGGCAGAAGTGGTTAGGGGCAATCAGGTGAGCAGTTGGGAGCCAGCAGTCCTGGATTGTGAGAGGGATGTTCAACTGCCTGTTTAGAACCGATCCCACTGGGTCTAAACCAAGGGGTCCCAGATTGGAGAGGGCGCAGGCTGGGCTGAGGGACACCCCACCACACCCTGTGTATGAATTTTGTGCACTGGGCCTCTAGTAATATTATAAAATAACACCAATAAAACTTCACTGACTCTACTTTTTGAGCTCTGTCCATAATATACTCAAAATGTTTCTCATAAACTGGAACTTAAGTAGCCTAATAGTTAAGTACATTGGCTTTAAGAGTAATATAGCTTGGAACTGAATCCTGGTTCACAAACAAACTGTGCTGCCTTGGTCAGGATATTCAGTCTTTAAACTTCAGTACCTACTAGTACTTCTACAAAATGGGGTGATAATAGCATCTACCTTCTAGGACTCTGGATAAGAGCAGCTATATATATAAAAGCCTAAATCACTGAATGACTGAACAACTGGTGAACCGGTTGCTATGACATGCACTGACCACCAGGGAATAGACGCTCAACGCAAAGGATGGGGCTCCCTCCTGTTTGTATCGGGCCTGTGGAGATTGGGCCAAAACCAGCTACCTGACATCCCCTGAGGGGACCCAGATTGTGAGAGGGTGCAGGCCAGGCCAAGGGACCCTACAGGTGCACAAATCCATGCACCAGGCCTCTAGAGTATAATAATGTCTATGAAAGACCAGGTATAATAGCTGTCATAATAGGAAATCAAGACATGGCTCCTCACTTTGCTCAGAGGAAAAGCCAGATTCTTTACAATGGCTTATAAGGCCCTCCAATATCTTGGACCCATCTTGCCCACCTACTACATCTTTTCCTTCCCCTTGCTCATTCTGCTCGAGCCAGAGTGGCTTCCATGGTATTCCTGTACACACCACACACAGTTCTACCTTAGAGCCTTTGTACTGCCTGTGGCCTCCATCTGGGACATGTCCATTTAATTCCCTTACGTCTTCCAAGTCTTTACTCAAATGTCATCTTCTTTGAGTTCACCTCTATATTCCCAATGCTCTATTTTTTTTTCACAGAGCAATGATTTTCAAACATAATAAATAACTCCTGTCTATTGTCTTTGGCACCCTCTTTCCCTGCATGTAGGTCCTTCACAACAGATATTTATCTTTTTTATTCAGTGATATATCCCATGCATCTAGAATAGTGCCAATAACTTGTTAGGCACTGAATAAATATTTGATGAATCAATGAATATATGGCAGGTTTAGCTTTTTGAAGCAAACTAAGCACATTTTGAACTCTTTATAAAAAGGAATCTAGTATCATGAATAAAAATTCTTTCTACGTACCTCCTATTTATCATTTTGTGTATACATTTTGTCTGACATATTGAAGATGAAAAATTTAAGACAAAGTTGTATTCAGTATTTGGAAAATAATACCAAACATACTGTCATTTAAAATACATAAAAGGATTAAAAGTGTTATTTGGAACTGACATTTTGATTCAAATCCTGACTCTTAACACATTTTAGCTATGTGATTTGGGGCAAGTTACCTCATTTCTCTCTGCTTCAATTTTCTTTTCTTTTTTTAATCCTTACCTGAGGATATATTTTTTCATTGGAGAGGGAGAGAGGAAGAAGGAGAGAGAGAGAGAGAGAGAAAGAGAGAGAGAGAGAGAGAAACACATGGATCAACCAGAAATCAAATCTGCAACCTTAGGATGTGTCTTGACTGGAAATCAAACCTGTGACCCTTTAGTGTATGGGATGATGCTCCAACCAAACTACCCAGCCAGGGTTCTGCTTTAATTTTCTCAAAAACAAAACAGGAAAAGAATAATAGTATCTACCTCACTGGATTACTGTTAGAGTTAGGTGAATATATGTGAAGTGCTTGGTATAGGCTTGTCCTTAGAATAGTGGTAGTTATAATCAACAGCAGCATCAAAAAAAAGGCTCAGAAATGGTCAATTCTGGCTATGGTGAAATGAAAGCATCCTCTCATTAACATATTAGAATGGATTAGCTCTTGACATTTTAAAAATGTATAGAACTCCTAAGATGAGATATTAGGCAGAAAAGAGAATGGGAAACAAGAATTAAGAAGTTAAAAATTTAGAACAGACAAAATAAGCTTTTGACAACATGGATACAAAAAAAAATGAGAATTGAAATCCAAAGGATGAAAGGATGAACCTCCTCCTAGAGCTCTTATTGTCAATGCAGTAATTCAACAGAAAAAAAGAAAAAAGAAAAAAAAAAAAAAAGAAAGAAAAGAAAAAAAAAAGACAAGAAATGCACATGAGTCTCTAAGGCAATCATTACCTCTTTAAACATTTTCCAAATAGCTTCATATTTCCAAAATGGTGTTTTGATTAATGCTTAAAATAAATACAAAATGAGAGGAAAAGCTATTTAGCTTTGTAAACTAAATGAAATTATATTTAAAAGATTTCTGTCAAGGGTCTTGAGAGGTATGGGACAAAAGGAATTGTTGTGCATTATAGATGAAGACAAGAAAATAGAATATGAGGATAAATGAGCAAATCTCTGGATGGTAAAGTTTAAACACTAGTTCTAGAAACAATCTTATTTATAAGAGTTATAAATGAAAAAGAAGATTTATACTCAGAAATTGTCAAGTATACTAATGATGCTAATACTTGAGCAATATTTAGAAACATTCCTAAATTTCTAAAGCAATTCTGGCTATTTAAGGGCCAAGCTGATAGCAGAAAATATATAGGAAGAGCTGAAGGTTATATAAATGAGCAGAAAAGTGGCAGATCCAGTTCTACACTGGCAAACGTAAAAATATCTCTAGAAAAGTAATCTAAAATATGCCAAAAGGTGTGGTCCAAGCTATCAGATACAGGGCAAAAAAGGTTTTTTTTAAAAATATATATATATGTATATATATTTTTAAAATTAATTTCAGAGAGAAAGGGAGAAAGAGAGAGAGATAGAAACATCAACGATGAGAGAGAATCATTGATCAGCTGCCTCCTACATGCCACACACTGGGGATCTACCCCACAACCCAGGCATGTGCCCTGACTGGAAGTGAACCATGACCTCCTGCTTCTTAGGTCAACGCTCAATTGAACCATGCCAGCTGGGCTAAAGTTGTTATTCTTAATATGCTTCCAGAACCAAAGCAACAAAGTATCAGGTAACAACCAGAAGGACAGTAGAAATAAAACACAAATCATTAATGATGAGCCCATGCATGAACAAGATGTATTCTTCTGGTCAGTAGGTCTCAAGCAGAGTACATTATGATTGGAGGTTGTCCAAAATGAGGCAATTAAAATCAAATCAAATCAAATAAAATAAAAATAAAATAAAATAAAAACTGTAGGTGAGAGGCTGGGGGAACAGAACTATTTGTAAGTGTTAGAGACCGGGTAAGCTGACATGGTCCTTGCACCCAAAGGGGCTAACAAGGCTAGCCCCTACCCACACAGTTTTCCCAGGCTTGTTTGGATGGCGGTTATCAGTAGAATGAGAGCAACCTTTCATGGCTTGCCAAGAAGCCTGTAGCTATTTACTGAGTTTTGCTGTACCGAGAATTTGTCCTCCTGCTCGGTCTCTCCCTTAGAGATTAAGAGGAACAAAGAATACATTCCTCTTGACAGACCTCCTATTCAGTGTTTTGTGTATAAAAGGCATTACGCAGTTAATAAACTTGCTGCAGTTGGTCAACTGCTACCTGCAGTTCTCCCGATCCCGTTTTCCTGTCTTTCTTTCTTTTCTCAATTCCTACCTCCCGACCTTAGCCCACTTCTCGGAGGGAAAGAGGTGTGGGGGGTGCGGGAAGAGACTGGACAAAAATCGTACATCTACAGATGAGGACAGTGGCGAGGGTGAGGTGGGAACCAGATGGAGGGGAGTTGTTTTTTTTTTTTGGGGGGGGGGGAGATTTATTTTTTAAAAGTCTATGAAATTCTGAAAGATGTTAAAATGAAATCTGAGGCAAATTAAGGGCAAGACAAATAAGACTCAATTCATATATGCACTGGATAGAGTCTATATTACTGTCATAAAACTTAACAAAAACAAATTTAGATATGACAAATCTAGTACACTAAATGACTTATTTAAGGTCCGTATGATTCAAATTCGATCACTCTAGGAATTATAAACATTGAATGTTAAGTTTATGAGTCTAATTGTAGATAATATTGGTTAACAACAGTTTTATTCAGTTGTGTTTCTAAGTTCAAAGAAAAGAAGGTTTGGTTGCTTCAAGAATAGGCAAGGAGCCAAGCTGTGGAAAACAAGCCTATTAAATAGCTGACAGCCTAATTACTATATAATCTACAACAAATTAAATAAAAATAAACATTGTAGCCAAGCTGATCAGTGGGAAGGAGGGAGAGTGAAGTATGGTTGCCAAAAATTAAATTTTTTTCCTTCTGACTGGAATAAAGATACCAAAGAGAATCACACTAGAGGTATCACCGGCTTTTATCATCACTACCCATTTCCACACTACTTTACAATTCTTAGCATACACAGTAAAGAAATGCTAATTATGAAGGGAAATAAGGTTAGGAGAAAGGCCAAAAAACAAGTGGTTTTCAATTACTGATAATTCTATACTATTAAAGAATCATATTCAGATGTCATGTTAATAAAATACAGAGGCATGCAGATTTTAATGCTGATGAAATCCAATCAGAGGTACACACTCCCTTTTACCTCTGCTTCCCAGTGTCTGAGTAAATTTTCTCCAGCCTTAACCTTCTATTTTCTATACTCCTAAATCACCATCCCCCAATGTCTTCAAATCCAGTAACTTGAGACTAAAATTTACAAAGCAAAATTTTGCAGTTCTCAAACTTATCATTATTATGCAATTCTTTAGTGCTCACAGAGATTTCTAAAATATTCTAGGACAAAGTTGCATCAGTCTTCATGGATGCTGAATATCCTTAGTTCTTCACTCAGGTGGTATCTTTCTTTATATTTCATGTGACACAAACTCCTTGGTGTTTATGAGACAATAAAATAAAAAAAAAGCTTGGGCTAGTGTATAGTTATTGCTCCAAATTCAGAGAAATCACAGTGCATATGAATTAGGACAACAGCCCTGCCCACGTTGCTCAGTTGGCTGGAGTGTTGCTCTGTATACCAAAAGGTGATGGGTTCCACTCCTGGTCAGATCACATTAGAAGGCAACCAATTGGTATGTTTCTCTCACATTGATGTTTCTCTCTGTCATTCCCTCTCCCTTCCACTCTCTCTAAAAATCAATGGAAAAATATACTCGGGTGAGGATTGAAAAAAAAAAAGAAGGGAACTACATAATGATAAAGAGGCCATTCCAGCAAAAAAGATATACCATTTATAAATTTATATGCACCCAGCACATGAGCAACAAAATATATAAAACAAATATTAAAAGACTAAAAAAGTGAAATTAACAGCCTTTAATCTGTAATAATTACAATTATAACAATACAATAATAAAAAGCATAATATGCTAATTAGACTGGACGTCCTTCCGGATGACCTTATGGTTGAAGCTGGGGCTGCGAGGGAAGCCTGGGTCCCGGGTGCCAAAGGGAATCCGGTGCCAGCAGCCAGGGGAAGGAAGGCCTACTGTTGCACGAATTTTGTGCATCAGGCCTCTAGTACAATAATAATAGGGGATTTTAACACCTCTCTTACCTCAATGGATAAATCATGCAGACAGAAAATCAATAAGGAAACACTGACCTTAAACAACACATTAGAACAGATAGACTTAATAGACATATACAGAATACTCTATCTAAAAGTAGCAGAATATACATTCTTCTTAAGTGCACTTGGAATATTCTCCAGAACTTCACATTAGACCACAAAACAAGTTTTAATAAATTCAAGAAGATTGAAATCATACCAAGCATCTTCTCTAATCACAATGGTATAAAACTAGAAATTAAACACAAAAAGAAAATGAAGAAACCTCAAAAATATGGAGATTAAACATATGTTACTGAATAATCAATGATTATCGCACAAAAGTCAAAGAATAAAAATACCTAGAGAGAAATGAAAACATAAATACAATACACCAAAATCTATAGAACGTAGCAAAAGCAGTTCTAAGAGGGAATTTCATAGCAAGAAGGCCTACCTTAAGAAACAAGAAAATCTCAAACAATCTAACTTTACACTTTAAGGAACTAGAAAAATAAGAACAAACAAAGCTGAATTTTAACAGAAGTAAGGAAATAATAAATAAAGATCAGAGTGGAAATAAATAAAATGAAGACCAAAAAGAAATTTTAAAAGATCAATGAAACCAAGAGCTGGTTCTTTGAAAATATTAAAAAATTGACAAACCTTTAACTATATAAACCAAGAAAAAAACAGAGAAGACACAAATAAACAAAATCAGAAAGAAAAGTTACAACTAATACTACAGAAATACAAAGGGTCATAAAGAGACTAGAATAAGCAATTATATACCAACAAACTGAACAATCCAGAAGGAATGTCTATAAACACACATTCTTTCAAGACAGAAAAATGAATAGAAATCTGAATAGATGACTAGTAAGGAGATGGGATCAGTACTTAACAATTTCCCAACAAAAGTCCAGGACCATGATAGTTTCACTGGTGAACTCTATCAAACATCACAGAAGATTTGATACATATTCTTCTTAAATTCTTTCAAAAAACTGGAGAAAAAAAAATTGAAGACGAGGGAATGCTTCCAAACTCATTTAATAAGGTCAGCATTACCAATATTGAAACCAGACAAGGACACTACCACCACCACAAAATTATAGGCCAACATTCTTAATAAACATAGATACAAAAATCTTCAACAAAATAGTACCAAACTGATTCAACAATACATTTAAGGATGGTACACCATGATCAAGTGGGATTTATTCCAGGGATGCAAGGATGGTTCAACATGTGCAAACCAATTAATGTGATAATCTACATAAATAAAATGAAGGATAAAAATCATCTCATCATCTCAATAAATACAGAAAAAGGAACTGACAAAATTCAACATCTACTTATAATAAAAACTCTCAACAAAGTGGGAACATACCTCAACATAACAAAGGCCATATATAACAAACCTACAACTAACACCATATTCAACAGTGAAGATCTGAAAGCTTTCATCTAAGGTCAGACAAAAGACAAGGATGACCACTCTCACCACTTTTATTCAACATAATATTGGAAATCCTAGCCACAGCAATTGGGCAAGAAAAATAAATTAAAGGCATCTAAATAAAAAAGAAGTAAAACTTTCGCTATTTGCAGATAGTATGGTAATAGTGTGAGGCAAAAGTAGGTTTACAGTTGTATGCGAAACAGAGTATATTCTTGTATTATTATTTATTAATTATTGTGTTATTTTCCATATAAACAACTGTAAACCTACTTTTGTCCCGCACTATGTAAAGAAAAACCTATAAATTACAACAAACAAATAAACAACAGACAGACATTAGAACAAATAAATTAGGCAGAGATGCAGGATTCAAAGTCAATGTACAGAAATTGGTGGCATTTTTACACATTAATAATAAACAATCATAAAGAGAAATTAAGAAAATAATCCCATTTACAACTGCATAAAAAGAATAAAATACTTAGGAATAAACTTAGCCAAGGAGGTGAAAGACCTGTACACTGAAAACTATGACATTGGTAAAATAAATTGAAGATATAAATAAATGATAAGACATTTGCTACTTATGGGATGGACGAATTAATATTGTTGAAATGTCCATACTAACCAAAGCACTCTACATATTCAAAGCCATCTCTATTAAAATTCCAATGGCATTTTTCACTAGGGCAAATAACTCTAAAATTTGTATGGAACCATAAAAAATCCTAAGTAGGCAACACAATATTGACAAAGAACAAACCTAGAGGTATCATTCATCTCTGTGATTTCAAACTATATTACAAAGCCATAGTAATCAAAACAATATAGTGCTGGCATAAAAACAGATATAGATCAATTAAACAGAATTCAGAGCCCAGAAATAAACCCACACTGATATGGACAATTAATTTATGGAAAAGGAGCTAAGAACATACAATGGAGAAAAAAAAAATTTCTTCAAGCAATGGTGCTGGGAAAACTGGGCACCCACACGCTAAAAAATGAAACTAGATCACTGTCTTATACCATATACAAAATTTAACTCAAACGATTTAAAGATTTGAGCATAAGACCTGAAACTATAAACTTTCTAGAAGAAAACATAGATGTAAGCTCTATGACATCAACAATGTTTTCATGGACCGGACTCCAAATGCAATAGAAACAAAAGCAAAAACAAATGTAAACATCAAAGTAAAAAGCTTCTGCATAGTGGAGGAAATGATTATCAAAATGAAAAGGCAACCTACTAAATGGGAGAAGATATTTGTAAATCATACATCTGATGAGATTAATATGCAAAATATACAAAGAATTCATACAACTCAACAACAAAAGAACAAACAACCTAATTTCAAAAATAGGCAGAGGAACTGAACAGACATTTTTCCAAAAACATAAAGATGGCTAACAGGCAAATAAAAAATATGTTCTAGTTCACTAATAATTAGAGAAATGCAAATCTAAACCGCAATGAGACATCACTTCACACCTGTTAGAATGGCTATTGTCAAAAAGACGAGAAGCAACAGGTGTTGGAGAGAATATGGAAAAAAGAGAATCCTGTATATCAAGCATGTCAAACTCATGGGCTGCCATAATTCTGACATGCTTGCTGTATATCGTAGGTAAACTGGTGTAGCCACTATGGAAAACAGTATTGAGAGTCTTCAAAAAATTAGGAATAGGACTACCATATATTAGCTATTCCACTCTGGGTATTTATCCAAAGAATACAAAAATATTAATTCAAAAAGACATGTACCCCTATGTCCACTGCAGCATTATTTATAATAGCTAAGAAATGAAGACAATCTAAGTGTCCATCAATGGATGAATAGATAAAGAAATATGGTATATATATATATATATATATATATATATATATATATATAGTAAATATATAACTCAGCCATAAAAAAGAATGAAATCTTGCCATCTGTAACAACATGAATGGACCAAGAGGGTATTATGCTAAGTAAAATGAGTCAGATGGAGAAAGAGAAATAATGTATGATTTCATTCATATGAGAAATCTTTAAAAAAAAACACCAAGAACAAGTAAAACAAAAACAAACTTATAGATACAGAGATTGGTGGTTACCAGAGAGGAAGGAGGTTAGGGGGTAGACAAAATGGGTAAAGGAGGGTCAATTGTATGGTGAAAAATGGTAACTAGACTTTGGTGATAATCACTTTGTAGAGCAGATGTAGAATTATAATGTACACCTGAAACATATAATGCTAATATTCCAATTTTAGCTCAATTAAAAATATAGATAGATAATGAGAGATAGATAGATAGATAGACAGACAGACAGACTTAAAAGCTATCTATTTGTTTCTTCAACTAAGTTGAAGGAAAATGCAAGTATATTATTTGGTTTTAATGCTTATTGCTCAATTTCTTACTTCCTGTTACAATGCAATTGTTTTGGAACACAGATATAGTGGATTACCAGTAAAACTAAGAATTGCCCAGGCAATTTCTCCATTAAGTCAAACTCATTTTCAACTGAACCCAAGACATACTCATTTCAATGACTTCTCTTACCTTCTTTCATCTCTTCAGAACCATATGCTCCTTGGACAGTGCTTTCTCTCAACCAAATGGGTCTCTCTTTGGCAGATTTCCCCTCCAGTGAGGCTCGATGAAGATCTTCTTGGTCATCCATGTTAATGACGACATTCTGAGTATATAAGTCCTCATAGGAGGGACCTTTGGTAGCCCATGCTTCCCGGTGGTGCCCACTTGCCAGGCCAGCAGCTCCAGCAGTAGCTGCTGCACGGTCTTTGCTGAATGAAAAGATTAGAGAGCAGGAAGAAAAATATTTAAGTCTTGGTGTTGGGAAAGGAGGGCAGTTGCCTGGGTGGTTACTGAGAAAATGCTATCTAGCGAACATGTGTACAAGCTTTAACAATGCTGAGAAACCTCATTTATATCTCAGGGTGAAAGTTGCATGGTTATAAGAACACATTATATTTACACTTAAGTTCTTCAAACTCTAGATTAATCTGGGGTATATGAATGATGTTGCAATAAGTCTACTTAGGAAAAGGGAAGAATGTTATGATGACATAATCCACTTAAAGATACTAGTGTGGCAAAAAAAATCTCTCCCAGGTATGTCTTTCATGTATTTTTCTCCATATCTGACTGATTCTTTTGGCCCCATGTTTTTCCTTTACTTCCCTTCCATTTTTCTCTAAATGTTTCCATGGAACCTGGACTGTTGTTTTGTGTGGAGTCCTGTCTCAATTTGAGCCAAGCAATACCTCTTCACTTGTCTTTATGTCTCCTAACACTTCCCTCTCTCACGAGCCATTCACTATTTTTCCTTCTCTTGGATCCTACTTTATTTCTCTCCCTCAGAACACTGTGCTTCTGGCCATACTCTGGAGGTAATCTTGGGCTACCCCATCCCTCTTGTTCTCCTCTAGGTACCTAAGGGCCCACTGACACTTTTATTATACAAAAATGCACTCTCTCCGGTTGTGCAACCCAAGCTGACCCAGTCATTTAATCCAAGTCTGCCAGCTATTACCTCTAGCTATACCTAGAGCTGCTTAAAAACTATTCTTTCCCCTAGCCTTTGTACCAGTTATTTGCTGTCTCCCTATGAGTCTAGGCTTAGTAGGTGTCTCTCTGTACTCAATCCATCTATTTATCTTGCTATATTTTAAAGTCTTATGCTACATTGCAAATAATTTGGAAAGTTTCTCTTTTCTTTCTGCATTCGTCATGGTACTTTTTGAACTATTTACTCAATTTAATCCTTATATGTCCCTAGACATAGTCTTACCATCTTTTACCGATTCCGATGTCTTCTAAAAGGCTGTGTCACTGCATTCACTATAATCTAACTCTGCTTACTCTGGTGTAAATTGGCTTTTTGAATTTTAGTCTCCCTCAAGCATTCACTTTTCTTTCTCTTCTCTTCTCCCTTGGCCTGATCTGTGTTTATATATTTATGTACTTATTCTTTACGTACTCCTCTCTCACCGAGAATGTCTCTTTAATCCTCAGCCAACATCCTTACTTTGTTGTGCTGAGCCTACTGTATACACCTGTCTGCCCACAAGTGTATCTCCCTGAGCTAACCATGTGCCTTCTGTCTCCCTCCATACATTAAATGTTTCTCTGGCTCTGATCTGGCCAACTACACTCTGTACTTTTCTGTGCCTCCTTTATCCAGACTCTTATTTTATTTTATTTATTTATTTATTTATTTATTTATTTATTTATTTGATTGATTTCAGAGAGGAAAGGAGAGGGAGAGAGAGATAAAAACATCAATGATGAGAGGGAATCATTGATCAACTGCCTCCTGCACTCCCCCTACTGGGGATCGAGCCTGCAACCTAGGCATAATGCCCTTGACTAGAAGTGAACCCAGGACCCTTCAGGCCAACACTCTATCCACTGAGCCAAAATAGCCAGCGCAGATTCTTAAATGGTTTACTCACTCTCCCTGAAGCTACTACTTCTCTCTGTATAAACTTGAACACATAGCTTTCATCCAAGCTTTACCTTTAGCATTAACTCTGAGGGTCAACAAGTATTAAGTACTTTGAGTAAAGAAGAACAAGAAAAGCGGGGGGGAAGTACAAAACAATTAAAATAAATAAATGTTAGCATGAGGATACTTTCATAAGTCTCTTGTTTTCAGTACTCTATTTATAGAAAATCAAGATTGGTTTAATTGCAGTTTGAAGCAGAAGAGATCTGAACACAAGTCAAACAAATTTTAAAATTTGGAAGAATTTTTTTTAATGATATTTTTAACCATGGAGAGTTGACTACAGAGATTTTATTTCTACTTTCACCACAGATACAGACCAATCTAAATGATCAGCAAATGTGACACTAAAAATCTAGATGAGCGACACGTAGGTTCACTCCTTCCACATATTTAAATTTCTTCTGTGGAAAGAATACACACATTTTACTTAAAGATGACAAAATGGACAATTCAGTTTTAAATCTTTTTACATTATTTAAGAAATTTTAGAACTTTTAATAGATATAACTCTTGCTTGGTAGTGTGGGAGGAATATTATTTCAAACTAAAAATTTAAAGATCTTTAAGGTGAGTGTTAAATAAGAGATGATGGAAAGGGAGAGACTACGGGCAAGGAATTTCTACTTAAGAAAGACTTGCTAAAAAGCTGGAACTGTCTATCAGCTCTTGGGTTAAGTCTACTAATTCTGCAGAGGGAGTTTCTGGCTCCTGATCTGGGGATAAGCTAGAATTTAATTGGTTACAGATCAGTAACCAAAGTAACAATCATGCCACTTTTTTTTTATTTTATATTAAATCATCAGTGAATCACTGTCATCTCTGAACTCCCTTTCCATTCTACTATAGTTTCTTTTCTTGAATTTGGGGTAGGATGGCTATTGCAGATCTGTTATGCTCTGAAACAAATCCTTTCGTATAGAAAGGCTAAATCAATACCACTTCCAGGATGTTATACCCAGGCAGTGGAGCTTGTCAAATGCTTGGCAAGGCCATCTCAGCCAGGTTAACACCTTGCAACCTTGCTCCAATAATCTTTCTTTTGAATTTAGTTCTTAGTATCTCTGGGTATCCCATTCTATCTCTTTTGCCTGTCTCCATTTCACCCTTTATTCCCTAGTGATCAGGCTGTTGGATAGGTTCTTTCTGGATCAGTTTATTTGCTCTATTTCCTGATTCTTTTTCATCCCTGTAGTCATCACCATTCCTAATGAGAAGCCAGGTTATTTGATACAGTGAGTTGCTAGAGCCTCTGGCATCACCATCATTCAGACTGTCTCTGGCATGAAGCAAGGGCTAACTAAATAAAGATCTGGAATGGGAGGTGGACAGTGGTAAGTGGGGAACATTAGAGTTAGGATGCCATTGGTGATGGTGAATGAACATTATTGTACCCAAGGAACATCTTGATAAACAGAAAAATAACTATAGTTAGAAGAGAAAACATAAGAATGATTCATAGATAGTATTATGTTGTGTTCTTAAAAACTGCAGTTACAACTTTGACTAATGTGTCCTATGAAAGGGTATAACAGTAAACGCTATAAGCTCTTAGCTTTTTCCTCTTAGTGTAACACTAGGAGGAAAAAGAAAAGAGGTAGCATAGGAGGACACTCGCTGACCCCAATTCCCTTTTACTAGTATGCTTTTCAAAGAATATAAACCATTTTTTATGGCATAGCAAACCTAAGGTTGAACCTACAATTCAATTAGGACACTCAAAAGAACAGGAAGCCATAGTAAGAAGTACTAACTCACAGGAAACACCTATTTTAACTTCGCTTTCAAGGAAGTTGCACTGAAAAATGAGGCAGTCAAGAAAGGTGTGGTTAATGTGCTTCAAAAACAAAAAAGTGAAGGCTGTACTCCTTAAAGAACTTCAGCCTTCAGAACTTGGAAAATTCAAATATCCCCAAGAGGCACTTCCAATTTAGGATTAGCTGCAACTGCCTGAGTTACGGCAGGCCTGATAAGTGGAGTGAGTAGTTGAAGTCAAACTTGACTACTTAAAGATTTTTGCCTAAGGCCCACACTTTTCTGCATTCACTACAAACTTTATCAAGGCACAAGTTAATCAGACAAGTGTGGCAGAACTTAGAATCTATGAAACACTATTCTTTAGTCTGCTAGTAAATTAGCTACCCACTCGTTCTCTTCAAAGTACAGGTAGTTAAAACAAGAGTAAGCTTAAAGTGTTATTGCTTAGAGCACAGGGACTATACTCACCTCTGTTTCAGGGCTGGTATTTCTGTGGGTTCTGGCTCAAGTATTTCATAGGCCAAATTCACATCCTCTGTTTCCCGAAGCAAAGCATAAATGGGCTCAATTTGTTCATTAAACCTTGCCAAAAGTGTGCGTGCATCTTTTTTGGGCATTGCTGATTCATCTTCTTCTACCTCTGTATTGCAAAAAGTGCAGCGGAAAGTTCCTACAGAGAAAACAAAAGTCTCAGGTCAGGGAAGAGAAATTCTCAAGACTAGCCGTTAGCAAACTGTTTATATCTCCACTCTTCCTCTAACAGGTTATTATTAAAACTTTTAAATAATCAAACAAACAAACAAAAAATTTTAAACATACAGAAAAGTTGAGTTTTAAAATGAATATCCACGTGCCCACCATTGAGATTCTTGAATCAACATTTTGCTATACTTAACATATTGCATTTCGATTCATCTCTCAGTTTTGATGCATTTCAAATTAATTTCTAACCCCTGATTGCAGCATAGCAAATAGATTTTAATCATATTTCTAACTTATTTTAACTTAAAACCAATTTTTTTTACAGTTTATCAGTGAAACCTGTACCTTTTCCCAAAAGCCGCCTTTTTACACATTACACATTTGCACCTACATTATGGATGAAGCCAAATAAATACCTGAAACCAAGTCTCTAGTCATCTTGTACACTGTCACGTGGCTATTTCTTCAAATTTATTAACCATTTATACCTAAACAAATTTAACAATCATCTCCAAAATTAAAGTTCAAGAAGCCTTTATTGTTCGTATTTCTTCATCTCTCACATTCAACTTGTACCTAAATTGCACTAGTTCCCTAGAAATATCTTAAGATTTTTCTCTCTTCTATTATAGTGTCACTAATCAAAATCACCAATATTTAGCTTGAAACAGTTTCCTAAATCTGGTCGTTGGACCTCTAGGTTCTCCATTTCCATGTTTTCTCTGCCACCATTTTTGCCATCTCATAGCCCTGATTTGAATTCTGTCTGGCAGCTGAATTTCTAAAGTCCACAGCATGAGATCTAAATTTCTCATCCTAACATTATGATTTGGCACAAAACATCACAACCCAACCATAGTCCTTTACCTGTCAAGTAAATTCAAATACTTGAAAGACAAAATACTAGACATTAATATTTATTATTTTTTAATAAATCTTTATTGCTCAGATCATTACAATTGTTTATCCTTTATCCCCCCATAGCGCCCTTCCACCCAGTTCCCACCCTACCCTCTGCCCTTACCTCCCCCACCACCATTGCCCTCATCCATAGGTGTACAATTTTAATCCAGTCTTTCTGCATCCCTACACCCCTTTTTCCCCTGATAATTATCAATCCACTCCCTTTCTTTGCCCCTGATTCTATTATATTCACCAGTTTATTCTGTTCCTCAGATTTTTAATTCACTTGATCGTCTTCCTCTTCTTAAATAATACCTTTCAGTATTTCATATACCCGTGTTTCCCTGAAAATAAGACATCCTCCGAAAATAAGACCTACTTCATGGAAACATAATACATCCCCTGAAAATAAGACCTAGCGCATATTTGGGAGCAAAAATTAATATAAGACACTGTCTTATTTTCGGGGAAACAGGGTAATACTAGTTTGGTGGTGATGAACTCCTTTAACTTTTTCTTATTTGTGAAGCTCTTTATCTGCCCTTCAATTCTGAATGATAAACTTTGCTGGATACAGTAATCTTGGTTGTAGGTTCTTGCTATTCATCACTTTGAATATTTTTTGCCACTCCTTTCTGGCCTGCATAGTTCCTGTTGAGAAATCAGCTGATAGTCATATGGGTGCTCCCTTATAGATAACCAACTGCTTTGCTTTTGCTGCTTATAAGATCCTCTTTTTGTCTTTTGCTCATAGCATTTTAATTATGATATGTCTTGGTGTGTTCCTCTTTGGATTCCTCTTATTTGGGGTTCTGTGTGCTTCCTGTACTTGTAAGTCTATTTCTCTCACCAGGTGGGAGAAGTTTTCTGATATTATTTCTTCAAATATGTTTTCAGTATCTTGCACTCTCTTCTTCTGGCACCCCCATAATTCTGATGTTGGTGTGCTTGAAGTTGTCCCAGAGGCTCCTTACACTATCTTCAACTTTCTGGATTCTCTTTCTTCTTGCTTCTCCAGAGGAGTGTCCCTTGCCTCTTTGTATTCCAACTCTTTGACCTGAATCTTGTGTTCCTCCATTCTGCTGTTGGATCTCTGCATAATATTTTCCAATTTAGTCAGTTTATGTTTAATTTTTAGTTGGGTCTCAGGAAATTTATCAGCATTTTCTAGGAAATTCTTACATAACCTTATAACCGTGGTTTTGAACTCTATATCTTCCATCTCTTTCATTTGAGATATATTTCCTTGTCTCAGCATTTTTGCTGCTTCCCAGAGTTGGTAGGATGGCTTTGTGTGTTTGGTGTCCTATATGGCCCAGTGGGTCAGCCTCCTCAGTGCTTCCCTTTGGGGACTGCATGTACAGCCTTGTTGTAGTTAAGTCTTGATTGTTGTTGGTATCCCTGGGAGGAATTGACCTTTAGGCCAACTGGATGTGGGTATCAGCTGTGTCTACTCTGGGATACCTTCTGTATTGGAGACAGTCTTATAGGATCAGACTTGCAAAATTGCAGAAGCCTCTGTACTCACCTTGGATGGGGGAGTCTCAGAGCTGAGCTGACAGTCTTGGCTTCCTGTCAACCCTGCCCTTGTGCACTCGCCTGAGTTTCCGCCTGACCACTGCCTTCCACGGCTCCCCTGAGTTTCTGCCTGACCATCCCAGATTCCCCGTGCAAGAGCGTAGGCGCCCCAGGAGCTTGCCGGGAAATGGGATGGGTCTCTATAGTCTGAAGCTTCTGACTCCTTCCACTATGGAGAGGCCCCGGCAATCTCTGCAGTCAGACCTCTGTGCATACTCACTCACGTGTGGCTGTAGACCTTGCCTGCTGCGGCTCCTGGTTCCCCTGTTCTCCCAGTCTCTGAGTCTCTGGGTGCCTTTCTCTACAGTCCAGACTCCACCCATATGAGCCTGGGTCCACATGGTTTCGGCCAGGGTTGAGGTTCAGTACAGTTGGAAAGGGTTCAGTGCAATCGGGAATTCCTTTCCCCTCCCGCCAGCCAGGCATTTGGCTACACTTCCTCTCTGTGTGCGAGCGTCTCCCTACCTCAGCGCTTTGTCCGATCCGTGAGCCTCTCTCCTTCTTTCTAGTTGTAGATTTCCCACTCCACCAGCTTTCCTGTGTTTTTGGATAAAGTCCGTTCTGGTTTTGGTTGTTGTTTTTGAAATTGTTGTGTGAGGTGGCAGCTTAGGTGCTTACCATGGCTGCCATCTTGGTTCTCAAGATCTGATATTTATTATATTTTATAGTACTGTCTGTTTCTAAAATGCTTCCATGTATAGTTTTTAATCCTTATGTCAATCCTACAAAGTTATGTCAGAACTGAGGCTCTGAGTTTTGTGATATGTCCAAAGTCACATAGCCAGTAAAAGAAAAGTACATAAGGAAATATTAAACAGTGTATGCAAGTTGTATTAATTATCATTAAGTTTTAACTGCCTTCACTTAATAAGCTTTTACTGCTGCTTTAACTTAAGCATCTAGAAGCCAAAATATAACTACTGTTGCCTTTTTAACACCCATAATGCAGTTCTATATTAAACTGAAATGCATGTTAGCCTAGAACAAGAGCTATATACCATATATATATATATATATATATATATATATATATAGCATAGATGCTTCGTTATATTTGAGATTTTCTAGTCATTGTCATTGTGTAATACAACTACTTTTTCATAGTTCCTGGTATCATTTTCTGATAAATGAATTACTATATATTTAATGTAAAAATTCTGTACTAAGTAGAATAAACTTTTGACTTCTTTTTTTTCATTCAAAAGAAAAGAAAAGAGCAAAATGTTGAATACTGAGTGCTTACCAAGTATTGCCGATTCTCTGAGGCTGGTATAATTATTGCACATTTAAATTTTTAAAAGGCAGAGGTTCTAAGGGATTAAGTAGCTTGCTCAAGGTTATAAAACTAATAATTGTGAGGAGAGGGCAGAATTCAAATCCAAACTATTTTGCTGAAACTCACACTCTTAAACATTACAGTCTATACCACTAGCTTCAATTGGATCTCTATCTAGTTTGGTTCTTATTCCCAACATCAGAGATATGCATCATTCACTTCTATCCCAATATACCAGAGTATGAATTAAGAGACCATACAAGTACTTAGTGCCTGGCACATTGTAAGTATTTAGGTTTACAAAGTTCCATATGTGATTGACACGTATCCCTACCCTCTAACCCAGGGGTCGGCAAACTTCTTGACTCGAGGGCCATAAGGGGTTCTTAAACTGGACCGGAGGGCCGGAACAAAAGCAACCTGACCATGCTGGCACTCTCATCTTGGGTTGCTGGTGAAGGAGCAGAGGGGAGAGCAAGAGAACCCTCTGCTCTTTTGGCTCCGTGGGCCAGATAGAACAGCTGAACGGGCCGGATCTGGTCCGCAGGCCATTGTTTGCTCACGGCTGCTCTAACCCCTCCTTCCCTGGTAAGGAATAAACAAACTGGGCATCTCTGTCTGAACACAACACTGGAGCTTACTAGTACTGATATATTTCAAGTAGAATAAGCTTTTTTTACTGCTTCTCACACATAAGCACTCAATACCGTATAAATTGTTTGTTCATATATCCTGTCTAAAACATTCTTCATCCATCTTGCTGCTGGCCAAATGATACCTAATCTTTTACACCTCTTCCAAATAAGTGACAGAGAAAAGCAACCTCTCACAGCTAGGAGATGGCCTAGCACTCACAGTTAGGCTCTGATGTATTTCTATCAAACAGAATCTCACAGATCACCAATATCAGATAAGGAAGGTCCACTGTGACCATGGTGCAGAGCCAAGTCTGTTTGAGTAAGAGTACAGACAAAAGCAAGGTCTCTGTCCAACCATACAAACACACACAAAAATGTCAGCTAACCGGGACTACTGCTTCTTTACCAGTTACAGTTTTAACCTGACCCTGTTCTTCTCACCTTCTAGACAAGACTTATTAAGATAACCAATCATAGCCCAGCCAGTGTGGCTCAGTGGTTGAGCACCAATCTATGAAACAGGAGGTCACAGTTCCATTCCCAGTCAGGACACGTGCCCAGGATGCTGAGTTACAGGCTTCATCTCCAATAAGGGGGCTTACAGGAAGTAGCTGATCAATGATTCTCATCATTGATGTTTCTATCTTTCACCCTCTCCCTTCCTCTCTCTGAAATCAACTAAATATATATCTTAAAAAAAAGAAAAGATATCCAATTATAGAACTAGTGGCCCAGTGTGTGAAATCATGTACAGTAGGCTGCCTGCCGCTTCTGCAGGAAGCAGGATGCGCTGGTGCTTGAGGAAGCTGGAAGGGAGCTTCCACCCACCCCCATAGGAGCGGGGTGGCGGGGGAGGGAGGGACCAAGAGGTGCTCCATGCAACTCCTGGTGATTGTATGCACATGCAGCCCCGCCCACCCATGCATGCCTGCTGTGCATGCAGCCTCTTAATGATAGGTGGTTATACATGAGGGCGTTATGACGATTTTTATATTAGCCTTTTATTATATAGGATTCCCACTTCTTGACAATACCCAATCCAGACCAAATCCAAACCTTCCCTGAGTTCTCCCCAGAATTACCTAACAAAAGCCCCAATTCTCCATCCAGTGTGTTCTTATTGTGACACTCCATAGTTCCTCATGGCATGTGACTTCCCATGTTTCAGAAAGCATCAATATACCCAACTTTGTTTACCTATGGGTTGTGTTACTGATGGATTTAACTAGTGGGCATCAATATAAAAATTCTAGTTTAATCAACTGGAGAAGCATACTATTTACCAAAATAAAGACAGAAAAAATAAGTTATTTTTTTCTTTGTGGTGAAAATATGTAAACTTATTTTAAATATCTGAATATTTGTTACCAATTGGTCATCAAAATGGATTAAGTTACAAGCGAGGTTATTACAACTGCTCAAAGTTCAAACGTGAGATGTAGACTAGAAATTCTGATATGAAAATCAACAACATATATGTAGTAACTGAAATCATAAAATAGATGAGAATATCAAAGGAGATTAAGGAGAGTGAGAAGCATAGGCAGTCAAAGCATAAACCAAGGAAATAAGAATCCTTAAGACAGAAATGGTACAACTAGAGGGATAGGATGGTATTTCAAGGGAAAAATGGTTTGGTGTTAATTTTTCAAGGTAAAAAAGAATGGAAAACTAGCTTTTATATTAATAACAAAGGGTATTAGTGACCTTAGCTAGAGAGGTTTTAGTTGGTATGCTATCTTAAATGATTTTCTAACTATTCCAGGTTACCTCAGCTTCTCTGCTTCAACAAAAATAGAATAGAATCCATGTGGGAGTTAAAAAAAATAAATCATATAAAATAAGGTCTAAATCCATTTTCAAATACCTGCTGAATTAAAAAGAAAAAATGCTGATGTGGGACTTACATTAAATTTTGAAAGATGGACACTTACAAAGACTGTCAATGAAAACTAGAGAATACTGCCAAAAAGTTATGTAATTCAGTTTTTAAAATGTTAAAGAAAGTGAAGAAGTAACTAATATCTATATCTATACATCTGTATATCTATATCTGAAAGCTTAAGCAACCATCCAATCATTCGACCAGTAGCTACGATGTGCACTAACCACCAGGGGCCAGCCACTCGACAAACAGGCATGGAAACATGGAACAGACTGATGAATCTCAGAGGGAAGGGGGAAAGGAGGAGGGTGGGAAGAGATTAACCAAAGATCCCGTATGCATACTAGCAGCCCTATGCATGAATTCGTGCACCGGTGAGGTCCCTAGGTCTGGCTGAAACTGGCAGTTCAATATCCCCTGAAGAGTATCAGATTGCAAGAGGGCACAGACCAGGCCAAGGGACCCCACTAGTGCATAAATCCGTGTACCGGGCAAGTGCTCCCTCCAACTGAAGCATAGAAAGACAGCTAAGACAAAGGGCAACACTATAATCCTCTCAACCTATGTCTTCAGAGCATTACAAACAGAGCTTCGCAAAGTCTTGGACCAGGCACACTTTGCTACAGAACCTTTGTACTTGCTGTTTCCTCTACCCAGAATGCTTTTCCTCCAGATAGGCGAGTGTTAAGTCTCCCTCCTTAGTTCAGTTCTTTACTCAAAAGTAATGTCATTGAGGCTTTCCCTAACCAATATTACCTAAAATTTCAATACTGTCCTGCCCTTCCCTTTTCCTTAACATTGATCACTATCAAACATGTTACGTTTCATTACTTATTCAATAATTTATCATTAAAAGTATTACACTATAATGGCTTTTTAAAAGTCCTCCCACATACCCATTTCTCTTTTGAAGGCAAGATACATTTAAAACTTCAGTTTTAAATAAACAAATAAATGTGCTAGTCAGTGTTGCTCATCCATATAAAATAGCAATGCTTTTATTTTTGGGGGAAAAAGAGATCACTGTCCACATCATCATCTGATAGAAGGGCAATCTCAGAATAACAGTCCTTTAACTTGAATAAATTTGGTTTGTGGGGGGAAAAATAGGGAGAGAGGGGGAGAGAACATAGTATATAGTCATAAGAGACCTGAATTCTAGCCTCACCCAGGTAACTTTCCAGATTTGGGTTTCATTTAGATGAAGATTTACCAGGATTCACTTGTTGAAGGGCTCGTTTCAGTTCTAAAAAGAAGTGGCTTACATATTACTGTGAATAATCTAAGATTTTATCATACTTATAATTAACAAATTATCCTACCAGTTTCATGGATGTTGGAGAAAGACACAGGACTCCCAGGTCTGAGACGAAGAACTTTATTAATAGTCAGTTTTGTGACAGTTCTGTAAGCCCCCAATTCCCATAGGGTGACACAGAGAGAGCCAGGTAACAATTGTATATGCAGTGGGTTATGTTGCAGGAGAGAAACCCTGAGGTTAAGAAACCCAACTCTTTATAATAAGCATAAACATGCCTGTCCTTTGCTCTGAAGGGTGATGTTACCTTTACTTTACTATGATGAACCGAGCAAACATTCTCTGAAGAAAGACTATTACATTTTTTTTTTCAGTTACAGTTGACATTCAATATGCAATACAGCATAATGGTAAGAGTATCATATAATTTACAAAGTGATTCCCCGATATTTTAAGTACCCACAGGGCAGCATACATAGGTATTACAATATTATCCTATCTAAAAAAGAAGGAATAAGCTAGTTGACCCTCTCGCCATCACAAAGATGGCAGCACCCACAGCCAATAAGGAGGGAATATGCTAATTGACCACCCCACCCTCAAAGACGGTGTGCCACAAGATGACAGTGTCCAGTCCCCTCAGCCCCACCAGGGTAGCAGACATGCGGCAAGACTGGGCCTGCCCCAAAGTAGGCCCAGCCACTCCGCGCACTTGCCTCCGGAGTCCACCAGTCCCCTCAGCTTCCCAGGGCCAGCCCAAAGCTCAGGGAACCATGGCCGGCTGAGGCTTGTGCTGCCTGCAGTGGCAGTAGCAGAAATGTGATGGGGCATGCCTTCCCCTGATCAGCGGGTCCCCTCCTGCCCCTGAGGGCTCCCAGACTGTGAGAGGGGGCAGGCTCTGCTGAGGGACCCCCACTCCAGTGCATGAATTTTCATGCACCAGGCCTCTAGTCTATAATAATAAAAGCATAATATGCAAATCGACCAAACAGAACTGTCCGTATGACCTTCCGGAAGAAGCCAGGGCTGTGAATGCAAGGGATCGAGGCAGCCGGCAGGCACCAGGGTTGAGAAGGCCTATGCTTGCACGAATTTCATGCACCAGGCATCTAGTTGACTATATTCTCTAAGCTGTACATACCCATGACTATTTCATAACTGCCAATTTGTACTTCTTAATCCATTTATCTTTTTTACCCAACCCTCCAAATTCCTTCCCCTCTGGTAACCCTGTTTGTTCTCTGTATCTATGAGGCTGTTTCTGTTTGGTTTGTTCATTCATTTGGTTCTTTAAAGTCTACATATAAGTGAGGTCTTATGTTATTTGTCTTTCTATGTTTATTTCACTTAGCATAATACACTCTAGGTCCATCCATGCTGATGCTGTCACAAATAGTAAGATTTCACTTTTTTAAAAAAACATTTTATTGATTTCAGAGAATAAGGGAGAGAGCAATAGAGACATCAGTGATGAGGGAGAAACATTGATTGGCTGTCTCCTGCACACCCCACACTGGGGATTGAGCTCGCAAACTAAGCACATGCCCTGACTGGGAATAGAACAGCGACCTCCTGGTTCACAGGTCGATGCTCAACTACTGAGCATGTGAGCTGGGCAGATTTCATTCCTTTTTTTATGGCCAAGTAATATTCCATTAGATATATGTAACACCACTTTTTTATTGACTCATCTATTGATGGGCACTTGGGTTGCTTCCATATCTTGGATAGTGTAAATAACATTACAATGAACATAGAGTGCATTATCTCTTTTAGAATTAGTATTTTGGAATTCTTCGATATATACTTAGAAGTAGAATTGCTGGGTCATAAAGCAGTTCCATTTTTAATTTTATATTAAAAATGCTGTTTTCCACAGTGGCTGTACTAATTTGCATTCCTACCAACAGTGAGGAGTGTTCCCTTTTCACATCCTAGCCAACACTTGTTTGTTGATTTATTGATGACAGCCACTCTGGTGTGAGGTAATATCTCATTGTGGTTTTAATTTGCATTTCTATGATGATTAGTGATTTTGAACACCTTTTCATATGTGGGGAAAGTCTGTTTTTATTATACTGAACAGAAAGCAAGCTTGCTCTTTGCTTTGGAAACAATATCTGCATCTTCCAAGGCTGCTCACTATATAAATATCCTTGAAAAAGGTAGTCTAGAAAAAAGGCAGACAGACAGTACCTTTACTTGCAAGACATGTATAACATATGAGAGACCCAGGGAGAACTGTCTGTTTCCCAACAATTACCATGTCTGGCAAATAATACAAGAGAAAAAGCTAGCTTGACATCTCTGAAACCTATATTTATCTCAAAATACAAGTTGTAAACAAGAAGCAGCCTGTCAAAAGCCAGGTCTAAGAAGAAAAATAATAAATTCTATATTTTTCTGGAAAATGACTTAAGACTAGCTTAACATACCAGCAACATTTTTATAAATTTCACTAAACATTAAAAAATGCAGCACTAACTGGTTTGGCTCAGTGGATACAGCATCAGCATGCGGACTGAAGAGTCCCAGGTTAGATTCCGATCAAGGGCATGTGCCTTGGTTTTGGGCATATCCCTAGTAGAGGGTGTACAAGAGGCAGCTGATCGATGTTTCCCTCTCATCGATGTTTCTAACTCTCTATCCCTCTCCCTTTCTCTCTGTAAAAATCAATAAAAAATTTTTTTTAAATGCAAATAAGCTTTTCCCAAACCAGAGGTGGGAATGGGGAACTGCACACACTATGAACACAAATGGACTCTGTAATAGAGAAACTTCAAGTTTAATAGAGATGAAAGGTATCTGGAGATAAACATGATATGGGATCAGTGAAAAAATAAAGCACATAAATATTTTGGAGTTAAAAGAAGGAATATGACTTTTAGCAGTAAAGAAGATTTATGGAGAAAGTGTGTCTTTTGAGGTAGACTTTAGAAGAAAAGTAGTTGTTAAAGAACAAGGACAGGGGAAGAGAATGAGACATTCTAGATCATCATAAGGGAAGTAGGTAGTTGAAAATAATGCTTACCTGCAATTTCAGTCTACTAGGAATATAGTCATAAAAAATGGTAAAAACAGAATTAAAAGGATTAAACTACAGTGGTCATAAATATAAATGGGTCTTGAATCTAAACTTCATTTTGATTTTATTCTTTAGTAACAGAAAAGTGATTGAAGGATTTTGGGAAAGAATATGAAGTCATCAAAATGAATATTTATAGCCAGGCTGGTATTGCTCAGTGGTTGAGCATTGAACCAGGAGGTCACCAGGAGGTGGTGGTTTGATTCCGATCAAGGCATATGCCTGGGTTGCAAGCTCAATCCCTCTCTCCCTCTCCGTTCTTCTCTATGAGATCAATAAAAACATATTTTTTAAAAATCAAAAACTACTATTTATAAACAGTGGTCTGCCTTAATGGCTTGAAATGGTCTTCCAATAAGTCAACTGGTATTTCTTAACTGAGTGTTTTCATAAAAATCACCAGTGAAATTTTATGCAGTTTTTAAAAATATATATTTTATTGATATTTTACAGAGAGGAAGGGAGAGAGATAGAGAGCTAGAAACGTCGATGAGAGAGAAACATCGACCAGCCGCCTCCTGCACAACCCCCACCGGGGATGTGCCTGCAGCCAATGTACATGCCCTTGACCAGAATCGAACCCGGGACCTTTCAGTCCGCAGGCCAACGCTCTACCACTGAGCCAAACCGGTTTCGGCCACCAGTGAAATTTTAAATTAATACCCAGGCCCCACCCCAGAGATGCTGATTCAGAAAGTCTGGAGTGAGGCCCAGGAATATAAATTTTAAAAGTTCCACAAGGAATTCTAATGTATACCCTTGGTGGAGAGCTGTTGTTAAGTAATCACTATGATAAATAGCCCCACTCTTCTTGTAACTGGATCACTTTGCACTAAGTAGTATGCACGGAATATATACTACTCAGGCATGAGAGAAAACACTGAAATTGAAGCTCATAGCTCTTTGTGGTCTTCCTCTTCCCATACCTAAAACCAAGTAGGCAAAAACTGGAAACAGCAAATCCAAACCAACGAGAATGTGCAAGCTACATCCAAGCATGTGGCAGCAGGGAGAAAATAAAGGCTACAAAGATTCTTTAGGCAAAACTTGACAAATGATAGGATTAAGAGAAGAAAAAAGAAACAGTTCAATGATAACATATTAGTTTGATCACTAACATTCACAAACCACAAGACAACTAAGAAGGCTACTTCACAAATATTCTCATTTGTTCATCAAGTCTATGTCAATAGTATTATCCAAATCTAACAGAGGGAATAAAGACTCAGAAAGGTTATGTTTACTAGGTCATAATTTAAAAACAAAAATCACTAAGCCTGGATTCAAGTACAAATCTTTCTGACTCAATAACTTATTAATTATTGTATTATTTTCCAAATAACTATAAATCTACTTTTGCCCCACCCCATACATAGGAAACACAGGGACAGCATTCTCTGATATAGCAATGAATAAACAAAGACATAAGACATAAAGGACCAGTTATAGGGACATTTGGGCAAAAGGAAACAGCATGAAAAAAAGCAAGCAGCCCTAGCCGATTCGGGTCAGTGGATAGAGCATAAGCCTGTGGATCAAAGGGTCCCAGGTTCGATTCTGGTCAAGGGCAGGTACCTCGGTTGCAGGCTCCTCCCCACCCCCAGGTTCTGGTTGGGACGTATGCAGGAGGCAACCAATTAATGTCCTTCTCTCACACTGATGTTTCTATCTTCCCCTCTTCTCTTAAAAAAAAAAAAAAATCAATGGAAAAATATTCTCAGGTGAGGATTTAAAAGAAAAGGCAAGTAGGACCCAGCCAGTGTAACTCAGCTTTTGAGTGTTGACCTCTGTATCAGGAGGTTACAGTTTGATTCCTGTCAGGCCATATCAAGCTGGGTTGTGGGCTCGATTCCCAATGGGGGGCATGCAGGCAGCAGCCAATCAATAATTCTCTCTCATCTTTGATGTTTCTATCTCTCCCTCTTCCTTTCTTTCTGAAATCAATAAAAATAAAATAAATTTTAAAAAGGTAAGTAAAGGAATGCATAGTGCATGTAAAATAGAAATAAGATGGTCAGTGAGGCTGTTGTGGAGTGACACGGGAGTGGTGGAAATAAAGCCTCAAAATAAGGGTAGATAAAAGACCTTATAAATTCTGTTAAGTACTTTGACTTTTCTGAGGGGAGAAGACTTTGGGGGGGGGGGGGAGTTGGAAAAAAAGAGTGGCATAACCTGATGGGCTTTTTAGAATGGTCACTGGCTGCTGTAACAAATGGTTCATATGAGCAGCAACAGTGAAAGCAAGGAGACTAGCTAAGAATCATGCAAAATTTAAGCAAGATATAATGGCTTACATAATTTTTCTTGATAATCCTATGGGGGGAAAAAACACCTATACTAGTAAATAAACTCATCCCCACTCAAAAAAGCTTCCAGATGGAGAAGATTATGGAGTTTCCTCAAAAAACTCAAAATGGAACTCCCATTTGACCCAGTGATCCCATGTCTAGGAACATATCCCAAGAAATTAAAAACACCAATCAGAAAGGATATATGCACTCCTGTGTTCATAGCAGCACAATTCACAATATCTAAAATTTGAAAACAGCCTAAGTGCCTATCAGCAGAGGAGTGGATTAAAAACTATGGCACATCTACACAATGGAATACTACGCTGTGCTAAAAAAGAAGGAACTTCTACCATTTGCAACACCATGGATGGACCTGGAGAACACTATGCTAAGCAAAATAAGCCAGTTGGAGAAATATATATATCTCACTCATTTGTGGAATATAATAAACAACATAAAATGATGAACAGGCTGTGGGATCCAGAGAAGCATGAATCAGACCGTCAAACCTCAGAGGGAAGGCAGGAGGGGGGGGGGATGAGAGGGGAGAGATCAACCAAAGGACTTGTATGCATGCATATAAGCATAACCAATGGACACAGGCACCAGGAGGGTGAAGGCATGAGCGGGGGTGGGGGTGGGGTCAATTGGGGGATAGGGACACATAGGTAATACTTACCTTAATCAATAATTTAAAAAGGCTTCCAGAAAAAAAAAACAATAAAACAAAAGATTAACAGTTCCATGTTAAAACCAAGTAACTAGAACCAAACTTCCTAGGATTTTAGTGAGATAAAGAGGAAACTATAAACCTTCAAGATACATCATTAATTTTACCACACTATAAAAATCTAACCATCATATATACCTTAAGAAGCATATATGAACATTATTTCCCCTCCCTCTGGATATTTTATAGATTGTGTATACATTTGAAAAGAAAGTAATTGGAAAAATAAGACTGCCAGAAAATTGTGATTACTCTCCACTATGCCACAATGTATTTCTGAAGATGGCATAATTAAACAGAGCATATTTTCTATGTGAACACTACTATAACCATGAGTTTCAATTCCTAACCAAGACTTTCTTTTTTTTAAAATATATTTTATTGATATTTTACAGAGAGGAAGGGAGAGAGATAGAGAGTTGGAAACGTCGATGAGAGAGAAACATCAACCAGCTGCCTCTTGCACACCCCCTACCGGGGATATGCCCGCAACCAATGTACATGCCCAGGGCTGGAATCGAACCCGGGACCTTTCAGTCCGCAGACCAATGCTCTACCACTGAGCCAAACCGGCTTCGGCATAACCAAGACTTTCAAATTAACCAAAAGTGACTAATATCATCTTCTAAGAGCAGTAATAAGACAACCTCAATCTCTTTATACATTTTAAATGTCAACTATTTTCTGAATCAAAGGGTGTTATGAAATTAGAGAAACCATACAGGGTACAGAATAGACTGAACCTAATATTTTATACATGCTAAAAAAGATCTAGGATGATTAAAGGATTTGCCCAGGGTAACAGGTAGCATAGCCCAAGACTAGAAGTCATGGGTCTGGAATGCTAATACACTATCACTTCACTATCTTATAAACATTGCTTTAAAAAAGAAAAAAAAAAAAGAAAAAACTTCTAGAAATGACATGTTAACTGAATATATTGACTATGCAGAAGGACCCAGTATAAGTGCTCTAAAAAACCCTGACAGTACTACAGTATCAGAAGTTGACCAAACATTAATAACCATAAGTTGTTACAACACCAAAAAAATGTTAATTAAAAATCACTTTACTTTCTTAGCTTTCAAAAGGGCTTTGGGAAAGGGTGGGGGCCAGTTGGTATTTAGTGGGCTTGAGGTGTAAGGTGAAAAGACTGGAAGGATAACTAAAACTTATTACACATTAAAAGATGGGGAGAATGCGGACTGGGTTGAATGGGAAAGCAGAGAGAGGAAAAACTAGGTTTGCCTATCTACAATAGTGACCAGGTACAGAAAATCTGTGCACATTAAAAGGGAAATAATTAGAGGAAATATTTTAATATTGCTATTTGTACTTTCTCTAAAATAGAAGTGTCAGAGATTAAAGAAAATTAGTAAAATGTATATGAAAATCTTCCTACTGTCAGAGTCTGGGGCAGCCGTGGGCAAACTACGGCCCGCAGGCCAGATCCGGCCTGTTGGGCTGTTCTATCCAGCCCGCGGAGCTGAAAGAGCGGAGGGTTCTCTTGCTCTCCCCTCCGCTCCTTCACCAGCAGCCCAAGATGAGAGTGCCAGCATGGTCAGGTTGCTTTTGTTCCGGCCCTCCGGTCCAGTTTAAGAACCCATTGTGGCCCTCGAGTCAAAAAGTTTGCCCACCCCTGGTCAGGGGTGTGTCACGGGAACCAAAATCAAATCTCCGCCCACCCACATGTGCCTCAAAATCACGCGAGACTCAGACCCGCCTGACCCAAGCTCCACTGGGCTCGAGATCCAGACTCGGCTGGCCCTACCCCTCTCAAGCCCTGCCTGGCCCAATGCCAGGGCAGGGGGTGGGGCCTGAGGTCTCCTGGCACAGGCTGGGGGGCACACCTTGAGATCCCACAGCCTGAGGTTCCCCGACAAGCCCTGCCAGATAGGGGGTCACAGCCTCAGGTCCCCTGACCCAGCCCAGCGCCACGCAGGCTCAGGCCCCTGCTGATTGCTCATTAAGACTCGTAATAGGAACTTGGCCTCTGCTGTGGGTGCAGCCATCTTGTGTTACAGAATCCCTGCCTCTGCTGTGGGTGCAGCCATCTTGTTATGGTATGACGGTCAACTTGCATATTATCTCTTTGTTCTATAGGACTAGAGGCCCAATGCACAAAATTCATGCATGGGTGGGGTCCTTAGACCTGGCCGGTGATCAGGGCCAATAAGGGCCTTCCTGCTGGTTGCTGGTTGTCAGCTGGGGCCTGCCAGATGGGGGAGGGACCGTAGGAGGTTGGCCATTGGGAGTGCACTGACCACCAGGGGACAACTCCTGCATTGAGCATCTGCCCCCTGGTAGTCAGTATGCATCAGAGTGATCAGCTGTTCTGGTCATTCTGGCATATAGATATTTTTCTAAATTTACATTACTTAAGTATTTTTAGAAGAAAGAAAACAAATGTTATTCCGAATCCTCTAAAAGGACTCAATTCCCTCTTAACTACCGTATTTGCCGGCGTATAAGACGATTTTTTGGTCCTGAAAAATACGTATTTGCCGGCGTATAAGACGACTGGGCATATAAGACGACCCCCTAACATTTCCACTAAAAATACAGAGTTTGTTATATACTCGCCGTATAAGACTACCCCCCACTTGGAGGCATATTTTTCAGGGCCAAAAAATCGTCTTATACGCTGGCAAATACGGTAATATGAAGTTTCGTAGTCATTCTTGGGCTATTCTTTGAAAGCATAATCAAAGTCCTTTGTTATAACTTTTATGAAAGTTCATAATGTTCAGACACATATACATTAAAACTAGAGGCCCAGTGCATGAAAATTCATGCACTGGAGGGGGTGTCCCTTAGCCCAGCCTGTTCCCTCTCACCGTCCAGGAGTCCTCAGGGATGGGAGGCAACCCGGCAATCAGTGAAAGGCAACACCTCCATCACACCTCTGCTGCTGCCACTGCCAGCAGTGCAAGCTTTGGTCAGCTCTAGTTACCTGAGCCTCAGGCAGCCCAGGGTGGCTGGGCAGCTGCCATCAGAGGCTTGCCTGTACCTTGGGCTGGCCCTCAGCAGCTGGGCAGCCACCATCCGAGACTTGCCTGAACCTCAGGCCAGCCCTGAGTGCCTGGGGGGGCTGAAGGGACTGGGGGACTCCAGAGGTGGGCCCATGAGCCGGCAGCAAGGCCGGGCCCACCTGGGGGTAGGCTCCGCCTTGCTGTGCACCTGACACTCCAACAGGGCTAAGGGGAGTTAGTGCCACCATCTTTGAGGGCGTGACAGTCAGTTAGCATATTTCCTCCTTGTTGGTTGTGGGTGCAGCTATCTTTGAGGGTGGGACAGTCAATTAGCATATTTCCTTCTTATTAGTTGTGGACACCACCATCTTTGAGGGCAAGGCAGTCAATTAGCGAATTCCTTCCTTATTGGCTGTGGGCACCAGCTTTGTGATGGCATGAGGGTCAATTAGCATATTTTCTCTTTATTACATAGTATGCTCGCCTCAAAAAGGTACCTTTTACTCTGATTTCCAAACTTTATTTAATGAAACAAATTTCTTTAGTCTAATTGGGCAAGAGGAAATATATGGAAAAAGGAATCTATACTAATAAAAGAGTAAGATGCAAATTGACCATACCTTCACTATGCCCACCAGCCAATCAGCAGTGGGTATGCAAACTAACCCGACAAAGTTGGCAGGTTAATTTGCATACACAGGCCCCAACCGCTCAGGCTCTCTGGGCAGCATGAGAAGGCTGAAAGGTGACTTTGGGCTGGAGCCAAAAGGTGGTTCCGGCCGGAGTGAAAGCAGCGCCAGCAGCCAGGGGAAGGAAGACCCATTTGTGCATCAGGCTTCTAGTTACTATTATAAAATAGTAACAGACATGACAAGTACATAGTTATATATTTATATTATTTTACCTATAATAAAAAAAATTTTTTTAAATCCTTCAAGTGACTGCAGAACATCTAACACTAAAATACTAATTGCATTCAAAAGGAAAAAATAAGCAGGTTTAATGTATTGGGGAGTATTCTTAGTATTTTTAAATTCAGAAGATCTCAAATATTTTAATGATGTACACAACAAAATCCCATACCCCAACAGTCAATTTATCAATGAAATTATCTTCTGTCCTTCCTTAAATGGACACATCTAGATTTGGTCTAATTATGTATCATTTCTAGATTCTGTAACTCTTATAAAAAGGGAAACTGTACTATGCTTGGAAGGGAAAACAACATATTGAAGTATGGGACTTGTGTAAATAGTAAAACTAACAATAAATTCTATACATTAGGCCTAAATCAAATTCATTTCAACATGCAGTGAGCAGGCAAAAAGTCTGTGGTTTTGATATGACTAGTTGAAAGACAATATGTACTCAATAGAAAATAGAAAATTGAATGACAGGATCAACTATTCACAAATAAATTAGCTCCTATATAATCAGCATCAAATTACAAAAAAAAAAGAAAACACAAATGACTTTTTAAAAGCTCTTAAATCTTTAAGATCAAGCACAATAATAAAATAATAATAAAAAATCAGACCTAAAGGGGTTGTTGTGGGGGTTTTTTGTTTGGAAAATGTTGAAGAACTTATTCCTTACTTTATTTCCATATTTGCTTTTATTTTTTAACCTGTTCTAATGGTTACCTCCTCCCCCCCCCAAATCCATACCTCTGAGCTTTCTGGTATCATTTTTTAATTAACCCATCCTGAGCAAGATTCCAACTCAGAAATTGAGCAAAATAATCCTAGAAAGATTTCTTTCTGTATTTGTTTGTGTTTTTAGCATTTTAGAAACTGAAAACACTGCTTTTTTAAAGACATCTCTTATTCTAAATAGAAAGAGATGAAGACAAGAAAAAGTAGCCTGATGTATGAAAATTGAAGAATTTTAATCAGAAAACTGATCTGTCTATAAACCAAAAAGCTTTGCCTGCAGTCAGAAGGCAAGAGACTCATATGATTTGATCCCAAATACATACATGAATATCCTATCTAATAAAGAGGGATATGCTAATTGACTATCACATCCTCACAAAGATGGTGGCACCCACAGCCAATAAGTAGGAAATGTGCTAATTGACTGCCACTCCCTCAAAGATGGCAGCGCCCACAGCCACATTATGGCGTCCCCCAGTCCCCTCAGCCCCCCAGCTGCCCAGGGCCAGTCCAAGGCACAGGCAAGCCTCAGATGTTGGCTGCTCAGCCACCCAGGGCCAGCCCGAGGGATGACCAAACTACTGAACAAGCAGGCTCCCTGGGGCAACCAGGTCGGCAGGGGGGTTAGTGAGGGACGACCAAACAACTAAACAGCAGGTTGCGTGGGGCGATCAGGCCAGCGGGAGCGGACATGAGAGATGATCAGGCTAACATGGGGAACAGTTGGGGGCAACCAGGCAATTGAAGGTGACCAGGCTGGTGGGGGGGACAGTAAGAGGTGATCAGGCCGACAGTGGGGGTGGGGTTGTAGTTGGGAGTGACCAGGCTGGCGGGGGGGGTGGGGAGGGAGTACAGTTGGGGAGACAGCTGAGGCAATTAGGCTGGCAAGGGGGCAGTAAGGGGCAACTAAACTAGGCCAGCGGGGGGGGGGGGGGGCAGTTATGGGCGACCAGGCAGGCAGGTGAGTGATTAGGAGCCAGCAGTCCAGGATTGTGAGAGGGATCCCAGATTGGAGAGGGTGCAGGCTAGTTGAGGGGACACACCCACCCCCATGGATGCATTTCGTACACGGGGCCTCTAGTCCCAAATATATATGAAGTTTACTTTAATATTACAAGTGACTCAGAACTAACCACTAAAATTATACCAATTTCCATTATTGCCTATTTTTAAGGCTATTTATTAGATATTTATTTAAGAGTTAGTTATTAAAGACTTCTTTCACACTAATTCTAAAATCTGTCTATCTCTAAATCATTTTCATGAAATCACACAAAACAAGCTGAATCTCCACAAAAGCTATCCTATTCTTCCCTAATATTCAATCTAAAACATCCTAGAAATTTATATAGCCCTAGGTTTATTTATTACTTCTAAGAGTACTCCAAACCCTAGAGTACAACATAGGGATGTGTATGTGCACCTACACACAATTTGATGAGCTGAATTAGATACAATAATCTCTAAATTCTTATTCCTAAGATTTTATTAAATACTAGTGACCCAGTGCACAAAATTTGTGCACAATAAAAGGGCATTAATTAGAGGAAATTATTTAATATTGCTATTTGCCCTTTCTCTATAATAAAGTGTCAGAGATTAAAGAAAATTGGAAAAATGTATATGAAAACCTTCCTATCAGAGTCTGGGGCGCACCACGGGACCCAGAGTCTAGTCCCCGCCCACCCACATGTACCTCAAAATTGTGTGAGACCCAGACCTGGCCTGCCCCCCAATTGGGCTAGCTCAGTGGTCGGCAAACTCATTAGTCAAGAGCCAAATATCAACAGTACAACAATTGAAATTTCTTTTGAGAGCCAAATTTTTTAAACTTAAACTTCTTCTAATGCTACTTCAAAATAGACTGGCCCAGACCATGGTACTTTGTGGAACAGCCACACTCAAGGGGCCAAAGAGCCGCATGTGGCTTGTGAGCTGCAGTTTGCCAACCATGGGTCTAGATCTAGACCCAGCCAGTCCCACCATTGTCAAGCCCTGCAGGACAGGGGACATAGCCTAAGGTACTCTGGCCCGGCATCAGGACAGGAGGTGTGGCCTGTGGTTCCCCACCCCAGACCAGGGTGGGGGGCGTGCCTTGAGGTCCTCGATCAAGCCCTGCCAGGTGGGTACACAGTCTGAGATCCCGTCAATCACTGCTGGGTGGGGGGCATGGCCTGAGGTTCCCCGTCAAGCCCCACCAGGAAGGGGGAGAGAGGCAAAGCCTCAGGTCCCCCATCAAACCCCACTGGGTGGGGGCTCGGCCTGAGTTCCCCCGACCCAACACTAGGGGTACACCTTGTAATCCCCTGTCAAGCCCCACCAGGTGGGGCCTGAAGTCCCCTAGCTCAGCACCAGGACAGGAAGCACACCTTGAGGTCTCCTGTCAAACCCTGCAGGGTGTGGGGCACAACCTGAGATCCCCTGTCAAGTCCCATGAGGGTGATGGAGGGCATAGCCTCAGTTCCCTGCTGATTGCTCATTGAGGTTCCTTATGGGAACTTGGCCTCAGCTGTGAGTGCAGCCGTCTTTGTGATGGAGTGATGGTCCATTAGCTTATTCCCTCTTTATTAGATAGGATACTTATAAGATTTCCTTTTTTTAAATTTAACTTATTTTTAGGTTTACTTAAAATGGGATTCCCTTACAGTGCCAGCCTTTGGACCAAAGGGTCCTGGGTTCGATTCTGACCAGGGGTACTTACCTTGGTTGCAAGCTCCTCCCCAACCCAGGCTCTGGGTGCATGCAGGAGGCAACCGATAGATGTGTTTCTTTCACATCAATGTTTCTTTGTCTCTCTCTCTCTCTAAAATCAATGGAAAAATATCCTCAGGTGAGGATTAAAAACAACAACAAAAATAATTCCTTACTAATATGCCCTAGTTCTCTGCCATAAAAAACAAAAACAAACAAACAAAAAAACATTTAGTTTTAAAATGGGACTCCCAGGTTTATAGGTAATAGGAGCTCCCAAACTAATTCAAACACCTAACAATTTTATCCCATCCACAATAAACAACAGTGCCATATATATGCCTTTTCAGAAGCTATAAAACTAAAGTTACATTGGTGGGCCCTAGCCAGTTTGGCTCAGTGTATAGAGCGTAGGCCTGTGGACTCAAGGGTCCTGGGTTTGATTCCGGTCAAGGGCATGTATCTTGGTTGCGGGCACATCCCCAGTGGGGGTTGTGCAGAAGGCAGCTGATTGATGTTTCTCTCTCATGGATGTTTGTGACTCTCTGTCCCTCTCCCTTCCTCTCTGAAGAATCAATAAAATATACTAAATAAAGATAAAATAAAACCTCTGACTCTCAATCCTTGGGTGCTGGAGCCATTTAAAAAATGAAAATAAAATAAACAAAGTTGTGTTGGTGGTATAGAGGTGAGCATAGCTGTTTTCCAGAAGCTATAAAACTATATTCCCACTGCTGAGAATTCTTAAAAAACTTTTACAGGAATAAAATGCTATCTGCCCTAAGAAAAAATAGAAACAAAGTGCTGAAAATGTGTAGAAAGTAAAATGGGGGACAGGGTAGAATTACATCTATTAAAACACTTTTTGAACATCAGATAGAAATGAGAGTTTGGTACATTAAGGAACCAAGAGATAAACTATTTTTGGCTATGATTATAAATAATATGCAAAAGCTAGTGGTTTTGTGGGTAATATTTTCTCTTCAAAATTATCCCTGGCCTTATAGCTGCTTAATTTTTAAATTAAGAAGCAAAAATATAAATCTGTTTCCATATCATCTAGCCTTAAAATTTAAAAAGAGAACAGAATTTCCCCTTCCCTTTGGGAGAAGCATATTGCTGAATTTAACTTAGAAGGGCCATTAACTAAATTACCCATGGCTGAGATTGCAAAAGTAGAAATATTAATTTTTCCACGGTGAGAAAGCTTCTAGATCTAAAAACATGCATTTATGAACCACAAGATTTTACTTTGCTGATTTGAGGAATTTCGTGTCATGCTCTTTGTTTTGATTACATAAACCTCCAACATTTGAAATAAGTATTGGGAGTAAAACCACTAGTTTTGCCTTATTAAGTTTCTGAAATCAAGGACTAGTGAGCAAAGGCGAGGCAATTCCATTTTCATGAAGTATCTGTACATACTATAATGGAAAAACATCAAGTCTTCTTTCCTGTGCAGGGAAAACCCATTCTTCTCTGTTGGTGTTTCTTCCCTATGTGTTTCCTTTGCTACTCGCATATAACATTTCACTTCTAATACTTCTGGTCACCAAGTGTGTGAAGGTCTTACCCCACACCATGCAATTCTCTATAATACCAGCTGTGTGTCTTACCAATCAACTCAATTCTGACACTGTCTACCTAGAGACAGCATCAGATTCTACAGGTTAAGGGCTCAGTCCCACAAGACTGCTCTCACTGCCTCCACTTTAGAAACCTGTTGCTTCTGACCAACTGGCTGTAGGTCAGAGGTTCCAATGACCCCTCCCTTCCCCCACTCCTTGGGTTGAATTAAGTTGCTAAAGCAGTTCCAGAATGCAGTGAAACACCCATGTTTACCAGTTTATTAAAGAATATAATAAAGCACAATGAATATCTAGATGGAAGAGCTGTGTAGGGCAAGGTATGTGGGATGGGGCTTGGAGCATCCAGGCATGCCACATTCCCAGCACCTCCATGTGTTCACCAGCTCTCCAGACCTCAGACTTTGGGAATTTTATGGAGGCTTCATTGCATAGGCATAATGAATTATTAACTCTATTTTCAGCCTTTCTCCTCTCTCAAGAGAAGGGGGAACGGGGGTGAAAATTCCAAGCTTCTCATCTAGGAGCCCACCAGAGTTGCCTCATTAGAACAAAAGGCTTTCCTATCACCCATGAAATTACAAAGGTTTCTTTTCAGGTGCCCTGTATCGGGACCAAGGGTGTGTGTGTGTCTAGGAGGGGAGGGTGGGGATGTCAAAGACCAAACAGCACAAAAGATGCTCCTAGTGTTCTTATCACTTAAGAAATTACAAGGGTTTTAGAACATCTGTCCAAGGAACTGGGCAGAGACCAATATGTATATTTTCTATTACCTCACACATACAACCATCAAACATTTGGACAGAGTTCAACCCAAGAACACCAAAATGGAAAGGATGAAGAGAACCTACAATTCTTAGAGAAAAGAGAGGTGAGGTAGGGAAAAGCTGTAAATTGTAAAGTAGGAAGATCTCTGGCTTATGTGTGAATTAGCCTTAATAATTCTTGTTGGACTCAGTTTCCTGAGCCCAGAATTCCCAGGTGCTCATTTAGGAGTCACCACCCTTTAGTGAGTCAGAGAGCTGCCCATACAATTGAGTTCAAAACTTGAAATCAGGGAAGCAGTAAAGTCTAGAAGGCTTCAAATCTAATTCCTGAACACCCCCATCTGATAATATAACAGTTCAACCTAATAACTGTTGAGATGGGAATGAAGATAGCTCATCAGAAATCCCATCGTTTGGTCAGAAACATCCTCAATCTCCAACAGCAACCAAGAGATAGAATAGCTTTGTACAAGACTGGGTTTAGAATGAAAACTGTAATCTAACAACTTAAACAGAACATAAATATTACAACATTACAGCAGAAAAAGCCCCACTCCCCCTGTTCCTACTCTGATACATATACCAAAATGTTTATTTCCCATCTTCTTCAAAATAAGTGTGAAGGGAATGAATTCTGAGCAAATCAGGAAGGGAAAAAAAGACCAATGTTTCTAAAGGGAATGTATAGAACACAGAAGGGTATCATGTTAATAGTGAAAAACAAGACAAAACTGACAAGCAGACTGGATCCTAATATCACCCAGTCAGCACATTCTCATAATGTGCTGACCTTACTGACCTTAAAGTAAGGTCCAAATGAAAAGCCAAATCAAAAAGCAAGTACAGTCCTAGGGCATCCTCCCCAACTGATAAAATGATTTATTCTTACTTTCCTTGAATCCCTTCTTTCTACCTTCATGCTGACCAGAGCCTTCATATTAAAAAGTCTATTCAGCCTAGCCCAGTGGTCAGCAAACTCATTAGTCAACAGAGTCAAATATCAACAGTACAACGATTAAAATTTCTTTTGAGAGCCAAATTTTTTAAACTTAAACTTCTTCTAATGCCACTTCTTCAAAACAGACTCACCCAGGCTGTGGTATTTTGTGGAAGAGCCACACTCAACGGGCCAAAGAGCCACATGTGGCTCCCGAGTCGCAGTTTGACAACCACGGGCCTAGCCGGTTTGGTTCAGTGGATAGAGCCTCGGCTTGCAGACTGAAAGGTCTCAGGTTCAATTCTGGTCAAGGGCACATGCCCAGGTTGCGGGCTGGATTCCCAGTAGGGGGGTGTGCAAGAGGCAGCTGATCAATGATTCTCTCTCATAGTGGATGTTTGTTTCTCTCTCTCTCTCTCTCTCTCTCTCTCTCTCCCCTTCTCCCTTCCTCTCTGAAATCAATAAAAATACCGTATTTGCCGGCGTATAAGACGATTTTTTGGCCCTGAAAAATATGCCTCCAAGTGGGGGGTAGTCTTATACGGCGAGTATATAACAAACTCTGTATTTTTAGTGGAAATGTTAGGGGGTCGTCTTATACGCCCAGTTGTCTTATACGCCGGCAAATACGTATTTTTCAGGGCCAAAAAATCATCTTATACACCGGCAAATACGGTATATTATTTAAAAAAATAAAAATAAATAAAAAGTCTTTGTTCAGACTGGTCACAAAACAATTATTACAGTTTTAGTTCTCTTTCGTAAAATATTTTCATGCCCCCTACTCTATGTCAATTCCCTGATTCAAATAACCTTGACTATATTTGGGTGTTAGGCCATCTCTTCCATAGGCTACCTAACAGTTGATTCCAATTACCTTCATTCAGACACTAACCTTAGGTAAAATTCAAAGAGCATCACAGATCAATCTCCTAAATATTAATATAAATACTAGAGTAATTTCCTTTTAGAAAGCTTAATTAATAAGAATAAATGATGAATAAATATAGTAGAAGCACCTTAGATTACCATTTTTGAAGGACTGGATAACACCTTCTGCTGCAGGCAAGGGTGATGAAGATGACCACTAACTGTAACACCACCATCTGCATAGAATCACAAAACCAAAACCCAGAGCTCCTTTAAGAAATCGGGTAGAACTGGCCTGCCTGGCCTGTTGGCTCAGTTGGTTGGAGCATTGTCCTATACACCAAAAGGTTGCGAGTTTGATTCCTGCGCATATGTTTCTCTCTCACATTAATGTTTCTGTTTCTCATTCTCTCTCTCTCTTCCCACCCCACCCCCTGCAAAAAAAAGAAAAATTAAGGAAAATATATCCTTGGGTGAGGATAATAAATAAATAAAATCTGTTAGCGTAAGTAGCAAAAAACACAAGATTTCCCTAGTTTATTTTGAAAGCGCTCCAGATATATTCTACAGCTTCCTCTATAGCACACTCAAACAATCCTTATACTCAGGATGGTTAGATTTTCTTATAACTAAGAGCCTCCTAGTGAAGTTGGTTCAAGGTAAAAAGATTCAGTAAAAATAAACATTTAACACAAATGGGAATTCTTTAAATGACTTTCCATCCAAAATGACTGCTTCATATAAATAAGGGGGGATAAAGTCCTAAGCTAGCTCTTTTTGTTAAAATCTTAACTGATATTGAGATTACTTCCCATTAAAAAAAAATTAAGTGTAGAATATGTAACATGTAAAAAGTTAGAAAATTAAACATGCACAAAAATCTGTAATTTTTAAAAAATTTATTTTTATTGATTTCAGAAAGGAGAGGGGGAGAGGGAGAGAAACATCAATGATGAGAGAGAATCATTGATTGGCTGCCTCCTACTTATCCCCTTACTAGGGATCGAGCCCAGAACCCAGACATGTGCCCTGACCAGGAATGGAACCATGATATTCTGGTTCTTGGGTCAATGCTCAACCACTGAGCCAAGCCAGCCAGATGAATCTGTAATTTTTTTTTACAATAAAAATTTCACATGTAAAAGTTTAAATTACATTTTTGATAGTTTTTTCAAAGGCAGATCTAAGATTTTTTAAAAAAAATACATATTTTATTGATTTTTTACAGAGAGGGAGAGGGATAGAATTATAAACATTGATGAGAGAGAAACCTAGATCAGCTGCCTCCTGCACACCCCCTACTTGGGATATGCCGATATGCCTGCAACCAAGGTACATGCCCTTGACCAGAATTGAACCTGGGACCCTTGAGTCCACAGGCCAATGCTATATCCACTGAGCCAAATCAGTTAGGGGTAGGAATTTTTATAGTCATCTATATTCTTGAATTCAGTCATAACTTAACAGCATTGACTCTTTCCATTTATTTTTACATCTTGAAAGTAAGACCAAATTGTCCACTGAGTAATTAGCAAAACTATAGTCTCTTTAATATTAATATTTAATAATTTTATTAATATTAAACGATAAGACAAAATAACTATACAACCCAGCACTTTAAAGTTTTTCATGTTAATGCTAGACATACTGCACTTTTTGAAAATGTGTTTTGTAAATTCTGGATGATTAAAATATCCTTAACTAAAGTGTTTAAATGAAGCAAATAAAATATCTTGTTGACAGTTTTCTTTTACTAACTAATGCCTAAGAGATTAAATATTCATCCATTTGAAGGAAAGGATGCCCCGCTTATTGCATCTTGCTGACTCTTATTTTTTTAAGTCTCAGCTGTTAATTAAACTCTTTCAGAGGCTATTCCAGATTAGAAGCCCTATTATGTACTCCTGATAGCACTTTACACTCCACTAACATAACATTTATATGCACTGTACTGTGACTGTCTGTCAGTGACCGGCATAAATAGGTGCTCAAATATTTATTGAATGAAGAGGTCAAAAGTGGAACTGTCAGAACAGTCTTCAAGTGATAGAGAAGTCAACCTTTCAGATTGAGCTGTATCTATAAATAAGAGGTGGCGGTGGGAACAGAGGTAGAAAGGCCATGGGTGGAAGAGTCCACTCCTTTGTGAAGGAGAAAGGCTTTACAAGAGTTTCTAAAAGAATAACAGTCAACCAGGGCAGTAAGACTAAGACAGACCGTACAGTGATTTATACCAATCCATTCACTTTTATAATAATACCAGAGGCCTGGTGCATGAAATTCATGCATGGGAGGGGAGGTCCCTCTGCCTGGCCTGTACCCTCTCCAATCCAGGATCCCTTGCAATCTGGGACTGCTGGCTCCTAACTGCTTGCCTGTCTGCCTGCCTGATCGCCCCTAAACACCTCTGCCTGCCGGCCTGATGCCCCTAACTGCTCCCCTGCCAGCCTGATCACCCCTAACCACCTCTGCCTGCTGGCCTGACCACCCCTAACTGCCCTCCCCTACCAACCTGGTCATCCCTAACTGCTCTCCTGCCAGCCTAAATGCCTCTGCCTCAGCCCCTGCCACCGTGGCTTTGTCCAGAAGGATGTCTAAAAGATGTCTGATCTAATTAGCATATTACCCTTTTATTAATATAGATACATGATTGGTTTAAAAATTAGGTGAATCAATTTAAGAAAAATAATACATATTTTATTTTTAAAAGTTACTTTAAAGATTCATAAACTGGAAAAGTCTCACCTGTCCTGGGATCAAAGAGCTGATTAGCTTCTAAATCTGTAAAAGTATTAGAACAAACAGGACATTTGAAGGAAGCCCGGTTGGTGGAATCTCTCTCATCAGTTTCAATCCTCCTTCTCATGTGGTCCAATTTATATTTAACCACATTAACAAGAGTACGATAATTGATAAAGTAGTAGTTATGGCGAGTGGTTTTCCCATCTGCAGCGGTCTCTACTCTCATTCTGCATTTGATGAACTTGTCTCCCTTTAAATTATTCAAAACTGAACGAAGTTGCTTCCGGTCAAACTTGAGCAGCTCCAACATATCCTCCTCTTTCACACAAGGGTTCCGGATCAAGATGTCCAAGGCCAACGCATGCTCAATGCCATAGAAACCCCGAATCACATACTTGGCTAGCCTCTTCAATGATGCAGGAACCTCGGTGAGGACATCTGGGTCGGCCATCTTTAGCAGCAAACTTGAACTTTAAATGTACTGAATTCAGAAAAAAAGGGAAGATTACATAGGCACAATGAGGACACAGTAATCATTTTAAATCTATAATAATCAACCCATTAGGAAGCTATCCCTACTCTTGGCGAGCCATAAAGGCACTAAAACATTGTTTTGTAAGACTTATAATGCTAAAGCATTTAACAGAGAACAAGATTTTCCTCCGAGTATACAAAAGATTACATCTAAAAAGCTTGGCATATTTCTTAATGATTATTTTCATGATCTACAGTGTGCTTGATTTAATAAATTAACATTACTTATAGCAATGATACATATCAAACCCACTTTATTTCAGTAAGAGAAACACAAAAAAAATTAAATGAAGTCTTATTAGTCTTAATGCTATATAAATCAGCGATTTTCAACCCTTTTTATCTCATGGGCACATATAAACTAACTTCTAACTTCCGTGGTACACCAAAAAATATATATTTTTTGCCAATATGACAAAAAGAAAATAAGGTGTAATTTTGATTCATTCATACTGAACAGTTATGTTGCATTGATTACTATCATATTTTTATTTGACAATCTAAGGGAAAAGAACTCAGTGGCCCTAACTCTTTTAAATAGCCAGGTATTCTATGCTTTAAAAATTCTTGTGGCATAACAGTGTGCCTCTGACAGTACTCCAATTTGAAAATCACTGCTACATATCTTTGGAAATGCTGGATACTCCCTCCCCAAGAAGCCTAGCAATTAGCATATCCTTAAAGTGTCTTTATTTCTTGAGTAAAACTTTTCTACCAAAATAGCCCTGGCTGGTATGACCGAATTGGTTGGAGCACTGTCCTGTGCACCAAAGGGCCACAGGTTCAATTCCCAGGCAGGGCACATACCCAGGTTGTAGGTTTGTTCCCTGATAGATCCCTGGTTGACAGTACAGGAAGCTTCCAATCAGTGCTCACATCAGTATTCCCCCCCCCCCCCCGACTCTCTCTCCTTCCCTCTCTAAAATCAATCTGTCTAAGATCAATAAAAACATATGCTTAAGTAAGGGTTAAAAAATATATTTAAAAAAATTTCTCTCAGGATAGATTTTAGAATGTTTTACTTAGTCATGCTTTCACAATAAAATCACAATAACCAAAAAACACATAAGTAATCACCAACTGGGGTACTTAGCAAAATTCTACTATAAATATGAAAGAAATTAACACTTAGATTTAGATAGCTTTACCAACCTTGTTAACAAATCTGATGACCAAATACCATATAGTTCTTAAAAAACAAACAAACACCCCAAGATATCTTAAACACTGGCCCCCCTTACAAAACAATTGTACCCAATTCTTTTTTTTTTTTTTTTTTTTTTTTTTTTTTTTTTTTTTTTTTTTTTTTAAAATATATTTTATTGATTTTTTACAGAGAGGAAGGGAGAGAGATAGAGAGCTAGAAACGTCGATGAGAGAGAAACATCGACCAGCTGCCTCTTGTACACCCCCTAATGGGAATGTGCCCGCAACCAATGTACATGCCCTTGACCGGAATCGAACCCGGGACCTTTCAGTCCGCAGGCCGACGCTCTATCCACTGAGCCAAACCGGTTTCGGCGTACCCAATTCTTATATCATGACTCAGAAAGCTTTCTTTTAGAAGCCCAAAATGGTATTGGCTAGACTTTCATGTGATTGTTTTAAAGAATGGGCTTTGGAAGTCAGAGTGGGACAACCTGTGTTTTAGCTTAAACCCCACAAGCCATACTGTATTCTCTTAGTGAAATAACAGTATCAACTATCTCAATAAGGTTGTTGTGATGAATAAATGAGAAGGTAAGAAATGTGCTTAGGGAGCACTTATTAATAAGAACAGCTCCCAGATCACCCTTGTGTGGGTGGCTCAGTTGGTTGATCATTGTCCCATGCACCAAAAGGCTGCTGGTTTGATTTCCAGTCTGGGCACAGACCAGGTTGCAGATTGTTCCCTGGTAGATCCCTGTATGAGTGGGTAGAGGAGGCAACCAATTGATGTTCACATTGATGTTTCTCTCGGGATGGGGGGTGGGGAATCAATAAAAAGATTAAAAAAAAAAAAAAAAAGGCTTCCGCCGAAACCGGTTTGGCTCAGTGGTAGAGCGTCGGTCTGCTGACTGAAGGGTCCCAGATTTGATTCCGGCCAAGGGCATGTACCTTGGCTGCGGGCACATCCGCAGTAGGGGGTTTGCAAGAGGCAACTGGTCAATGTTTCTCTCTCATTGACGTTTCTAGCTCTCTATCTCTCTCCCTTCCTCTCTGTAAAAAATATCAATAAAAAATATTTTTTTAAAAAGCTTCCATATAGATTTAATATGTCCCAAAGTAAAAATGGTCAGGCTATTCAGACATAATGTCAAATGAAATCCCTATACCATAGGGAAATTTTTAAGAGACATCCCATTGAATTATTTCAAAAAAATTATTATAAAAATTGTTATTAACACCACTTTCTACTGAATTTTTTATTTCAAATCAATGGCTATCAATACTATCAGATTTAATATCTCCTTTCATAAGAAATATTTTTTACATTCACTATATTATTCTAAAAAGATATTCTTAAATAACCAGTCTATACACATGGGGGAGGGATATAATGCCCTACATGCAATAAAGAAAAGAATAAAAGGAAAGTTAGTTACAATTAAATGTATATTTCCTATTGTAAACACTCAGGTATGACTGAGATAACAATGTAGCACCTCGATCCAAACCTGTGGTCCTAGCACCTTCCTGTTATCCATCCCAAGGATCAAGGGTGCCAAGCAAGTGCCCGGGTTCAACACCAAAGTACTTATAGCATATTATCAGATGCATTTTGTTCTCCTTTCCAATTTGGTTGATACACTGTACTTGAACACAGCTGTTTCTGTGTTTTTTTATATGCTTAATGATTGGCAGAACACAAAATACGGCTTCAGAAACATCCAACAGTCCAAAGAATGGCAGACAAGTGTCAAATCAGCCTACTTTTCCAACATTATTTCCCCTCCCTGACCTCCCACAACATACACTCCATATTCTGGAATCAATGGTTCTCAACCCTGGCTGTAAAGTAGAACCATCTAGGAAGCATTTAAAAGTACCCACGTGGGCCCCATTCCCAGAGATTGTTTCAGCTGGTCTGGAAGGATCAGATTAGGCATCATATTTTAAAAGCTCTTTAGGCGACTCCAATAAACAGAAGTCCCTGACCACTGCTCCAGACACACCTGGTAACTGGCTATTACATGTTATGCCAACACACATCATACATTGAGGACCCTTTGCTACTCAGCCTGTTTCCAATGCCTGAAACAACTAAGGGAGTCCTAACAATTAGAGCAAGGGAATGACATGAGGATAGTTTTGGGTTTTGAATCCCAGGTTCCACCATTTCTTAACCCGTGGCCCTGAAAATTCTGTCTGTTTCCTCATGCATAAAAAGAGATTAATACCATAGTTCCTTCCTCATAGAGTTGATGCATGGATTAAATAAGATCTATGAAAAATATGCTGCTTATAAAGGTGGTATCATAAGAGTTCCATTATTGGTATTCAGACCAAGAACTCCTTTTTAGGAAAGTGACTCTACAACAATATGAAGAATAAATCGAGATTAGTGAAGATGGAAGTACTGTGGAAATATCAGGAGCTATAGTAATCAAACCTGAACCAAGAAAGAGTTTTCTTGCAAACAACTGCAAAAGAACACGATGCTTCCCTAGATAATTCTACTTTTCAGAAATAAAATCAAATGGGCTCAAAAATATACTGGAAATGAAATAAAAAAGTAGAAAATTTTAAAGTAATTATTTGGTTTTTTTAACCAAATAAATATGTTTTAAATAAATGTTTTATTATGGTAAAATACACATAACAAAGTTTACCAATTAACCATTTCTAAACATACAGTTTAGTGGCATTAAATACATTCATAACATGGTATAACTATCACCGCCATCCATCTCTGTAACTCTTTTCATCTTATAAAACTGAAACGCTATAACCATTAAACAAAAATGTTATTAATATAATAAGATGTAGCTATTTGTTTTAGGCCAATTGTAACCAAGAAAAGTACTACTGTGAGAAAAATAGGCTAACACTGAAGAGGAACAGGTTTGAAAGAAATGAGGCATTCACTTTTAGCGGCTTCTTTTTGAGGAAATACTACAGGAAATTCCTGCGAAGATGTCCAGCAGGTAGCTGAATGAGTGAAACTGGAGCTCAGGAAAGAAATCAAGCCACCGAGCTTGAAACTTCTCCATTCTAAAATCGTCCTTCCGGACCACTGCCTTCTCCTATCTATCACGCCCACTTGCCCACATAGGCAAAATCTCCTACTCAGCCTCTGGATTTCTTAAATTATTTAGGTCAGAGATACCAAACTGGCAGCCTCTACCACACTGACCAAACGAATGCCCTGAAAATGTCCATATGAGTTAGTTGCCAACATGAAAAATAGTGGGATTTCACACGGATCTCAACTTTCAGCTCCTCTTGAAAACTAGAAATATCTGAGGAAAAGTGACACCAGGTTCCCATGGGGGGGGGGGGGGAAAGAAAAGCAGCTGTGACTTTTAAACGGGGCAAGAGGCTGGCTGGTCTCTGGGAATTTTTAAGTTTGTTACCTCTCAGGGCAACCCCCTTTTTTTCTCTTAATAATAAACCCACCTCTTGGGCTACCAACACTTTTTTGCATCGGAGTCTCAGTCCCTCCAGGTCTCACCTACCTCCCTACCCAGCACAGATCCCCAAAGGTCTTGTTTTTGAATCATATTATACACTGGAGAGCTACACTGCACCAGACACAGAGTTGAAGGAACGAAATGGAAATGAATGAGTTCTCCGCACCGTCTATCCCGGTCATTCTAGTTAGTCTCCAGCCACAGCGGCAGGCGCTCAATTCCAAGAGCCACGTAAGCCTTCCCCGCGTGCACATTCCGTTCTCTCCGCTCAAACTCCCTCCTAATCGTCCTTTCACATCTCAAAAGGCATTTCCTCACAGGCCTTCCCAGATTCCTCCTTAACAGCTCAGCACGATCCATCCCACGTCCCCCCCCCCCCCCCCCGACGTTCCCAAGGCTCTTTCCCAACCTTCCTCCCGGCAGCGAACAGACTGGTACCCTCCTGTCCACCTGCGGACAGGGACATCGTGTCCACCGCCCCTGACGTTCCCAAACCCGGCACGGCTGGCCCCGCGCGGCCCTAAAACTCCCAGTGGCTCCCCTGAGCACGTGCTCTCCTCCCCACATGCCCATCCGGCCAACTAACTTCCCCGCAGTTTTACTCCCTCCACGGACTGCTGCTTCCAGAGTAGGAAACAGACAGGCTACTGGGATCCCTCTTCTTAAAACTCCGAATGGCTTGAAAGCAGGAAGCAACAGGATCGAACCTGCAATTTTACAATGATCGCGCTCAGGGTGTAAACTCAACGGGAGAAAGAAGAGGATGCGGGGGCAGGGGGAGGTCCAGTTTATTCATCCAGTCGATCATTTCAGTATATTAATTACTATGCCAGTTCTATATTTCATTTGGATCTTATACATTTAACTGAAGGCTTTTTTTTCCCCTTCAGGTACCATATTTCATGGTCTTCACACATCAGAAAGCTGCATTACCACCGCGGAACCTCTGGACCCAGCCGCCCTCCGACGAGCCCGGCTCAGTCGTGTCCACGCCTCCCCACACGGCGCGACCCCCCATCCCCTCGGATCCTGCCAAGCTGGGCGCAGGGGCCACGCTCGGTGGAGCCGAGGGTCCCGCCCGAGGTCGCGGCACACGGAGCCGCCCCGGGCTCCATGGCTCTCTGGAGAACCAGCCACGTCCAAGAGAGTCGCTGAGAGGAGGAGAGTCGCTAAGAAAGGAGCGGGGAAAAAAAGGAGAAAGCCTGAAACGCGACTCCGGGCCAGGGGGCCCCGAACAAGGAAGAGGGAACAAGGTTTACCCAGGCGAATCCTCGAACACTTGGCACTACAGCTTCCCCTCCGCGCCTCAACTACCGGCTCCCACGAGCCCCGCCATGCGCGCGACAAAGAGAACGCCTTATTCCTGCGACCAGCCCGGGGAGCCACCCGCTGCTTTCCACCGGGCCGGCCAATCAGCGTCAGTGAAGCCCGCCCATGGAGAGAGTCGCGCTCGGATTGGCCGATGGGACCGAAGGCTCCGCCCCCCCGCGCCCAGCTCTGATTGGCTTAAAAAAAATCAGGACCCGGCGTTGACCCCGGAAGGCAGTGGCAAGATGGCGTCCCTGGATCGGGTGAAGGTACTGGTGTTGGGAGACTCAGGTGAGCGGCTTAAACCCACCTCTGGGGCTACCAACACTTTTGAGTTATCCGATCACGGCGACTCCCTCCCCCCCATCAGCCAACTCGATCGCTCGGGCCCCGGTGCTGAAAGCCCACCCGAGGCCTGAAGACTACACTTCCCAGAGGACTTTGCTCTGGTTGACGAAGCGGCGGCCTCGCGTGTGGGCCGGGGGCGCGGAGTCCCGGCCTCCCTCCGCCTTCGCCGCTCCCCACGTCAGTCTCCCGGACGACGGTCTCCTAGCGCGCTTTGCCGATCCCTTTGTTTTATGGGATGCGCGGACCTTGAGTGTTCTATTGCGCGCGGTGCTGAGGAAACCGGAGTTAGGACCGTGCCTTCAAGAGGTTTTATTAAGGAAATCAAACGTGCACTAAGAAAAAAAATGACACTGTTCCAAGTTCTTTGCATGCGTTGACGCCTTTAATCCGGAAATTAGCCCTGTTGCCCCATTTTACAGATGGGAAGAGTGGGGCGGCGAAACGTAACCCACAGAACCGGTTCGAACCCAGAGTCGACGTGCTTAAACACCAAAGCTGTATTATTAAATGAAATATTGGAGGGTAATCCTGTTCTCCTCTCAACGGGGCTTGATTTCTGTGTTCTCTTTGATCTTAATTGGAAACCTATTGCGTGCTAGGTTGTAAGAAAGAGAGAAATTAAGATAAAGGGCCTTTTGTGGATTTACGAGGACTTAATGCCGAGCCCGGTGTATTCCTAGTTTTAAAATTTATTCTTTTGACACCTTGGACATTTGGGAGCCTGCATTTCCCCCTCCCACCTCACTATCCATGCCCCTCTCACCGTACCTCCACTCCTATGCTCCTTATGAGCTTGGAATAAATGCTAAGGTTGCATTTCATGGTTGTGCTTTTCTGGAGTTGGCCTTTGAAATGTGTGTTGTGAGCAAAGACATTGTGCCAGATACTTGGAGGTGGAGAGGGCGTGCCTCAGAAAGCTTGAAAATTACCCTTACGGGACTGAAGAACATGGTTGGGGAAAAGAGGAGGTCTTGAAACCTTTTCACCTTGCCTGAAGATTATTTGCATTCTAAAATATTTTACAGAGAGCATTATTTAAAATTCCCTAAGAAAGTCCCATTATGAAATCCTATGAACAGCATACATTTGTGTCAATTCCAGTTCTTTAGCTTGAAATGATGCTGAAGTTAATAAGATCACTACATTTTACAGATAAAGTGGTGGTGGTCTAAAGGGATTTGGCAAGTGTATCATCAAGTAGGATTTAGAACTGGAATACAGAGCTAACACAATTTCATGATAAATGAAGTGGGTGTCTCTTTTATAATTTCCTTTTCTAATATATCTAGCAATCCCTTCGTGTTAGATATTGTTGCAACTAGAAGATTTCCCTCCCCCCCCCCCCAAAAAAAAGAAAAATCTCACAAAAAGAATACTTAAGTATGTACTACAGAGCAGACACTGCTGGGTTTATAACTGGAATCAATTATGTAGCAGATTTGAATTGGCTGCTGCATTAAATGGTGGAAACTGATCAGACAATTAGTAAGCTTTATTTTGTTACTTTGTTCATTATAGTTTAGTTGTAAAACAGAAGACAATCATGCCCACCAGGAAAGTGATTGATCTTGTTACACATTCACTGACGTTAGGCTGCATGTACAAAGTCAGTTACTGCCTTTTTATCAGTTCCCTTTTAACAGTGATTTGATATCAGGTTAGAATATACTTCTTACACTTCATCTGCCTTTGTATTCAACCTTTAAAGTTTCCTTTTGAATAAAGGCTTATTTCCCTGGGGAAATTTGGAGGATTTCACAAAATACATAAAGGAATGACTTGGGATGCAGAGATTTGTTTTGTATCCCATAGGTATACTTGATAATTCTCTTTGTTATTTCAGATACAAGGGATGAGCTTAATACATTACCAACAACTAGTATTTGCAGCTGCTATTTATTTCATTACCTTGGGCCTCTTACCCTCTTCCCCCCCACCACCCCCACCCCCACCCTACCAGCAAATGAATGCATTTAAAAAATATTTTTATTGATTTCAGAGAGGAAGGGAGAGGGAGAGAGAGATAGAGACATCAATGATGAGGGAGAATCATTGATTGGCTGCCTCCGGCTGCCCTGCTGGGGATTGAGGCCACAACCCATGTGCCCTGACTGGGAATTGAACTTGGGTCCTCTTGGTCCATGGGATGATAGCTCAATCCACTGAGCCACCACAGCCAGGCAAAATAATTTTAACCAAAGTTTAAACAAATCTTTTTTTGGCATAATGAAAATTTTAAGACACCCTAAATATCAAGTAATTAGGGAATGATTAAGTAAATTGTTATGTCAGTGTTCTGAATTATAATGGAGATATTAGATATGTTTAGGAAGATTATAATAACATGGAGAATTTTAGTCACTAAATAAGTACTAATTAAGGACCTGTTCTGAGTATTGGATATTTTTTTTTAAAGAGAGTAAAACCCAGTTCCAATCCTCAAAGAAATTAAAATTAAACAGTGCATAAAACCTGTGTGTTTTAAGTGTTCTGTGGAAAAGTGTACAGGGTACAGTGGGGACCCAAAGGGTGGTGGATAATGTGCTTAGTTCTACCTGTGTGGAATCAGAAATGACAATAACTAGAATGATGCGGAGTCTTGACAGATTAATTCACCAGGCCAATGGAGGGCAGCTGTTGGGGAGAATAGGTAGAATATTCCAGACAAAACCAGATGTGTAAACAGAGGCTTAGATTTATTGTTTTCAAGTATACCATGTGTATATTTACAGTAAGAATCTGCTTATGGAAGTAAACCTACATGTTTACAATAGTGCTCTTCTAGGTGACTTTTTCTTCTTTTTAAAAAATACTTTCTGGAGAACATCCAAGATGGCGGCCTAGGCAGTCTCCTAAGCTGCCGCCTCATCAACAATTTAATTAATGAAACAACTAAAATCAAAAAGGACTTCACCAAAACGTCAGGAAAGCTGGCGGAGTGGAATAGCTACAACTAGAAAGAAAGAGAGAGGCTCACGGATCGGACTGGGAGCCGAAAAGCGCTGAGGTAGGGAGACGCTCGCTCACGCGGCCGCCGAATACCTGCCTGGCGGTGGGAGGGGAGGAATCCCCGATTGCACGGAACCCTTTCGGACTGTACTGAACCCCAGCCCCGGCTGAAATTCCGTGGTCCCAGGCTCATACGGGTGGAGTCTGGACTGTAGAGAAAGGCACCCAGAGACTCAGAGACTCAGAGACTGGGAGACCGGGACCGGAGCCGCAGTCGCAGCCGGCAGGGTCTACAGACTCGTGCGCGTGAGCAAGTACGCGCTGAGGTCTGACCTCGCCTCTCCCTCTCCGGAGCGGAAGGAGTCAGAAGCTCCAGGTCTGACCGCGGAGGCTACCGCTGCCTCTCTGTACAAGGTGGCAGCCTCTCCGTAGCGGAAGGAGTCAGAAGCTCCAGGTCTGACCACGGAGGCTGCCGCTGCCTCTATGTACAAGATGGCGGCCTCTCTGTAGCGGAAGGAGTCAGAAGCTCCAGACTACAGAGACCAGCCCAAGTCCGGGTGAGCCCCTGCGGCACCCACGCTCTTGCTTGGGGAAACTGGGCCGGTCAGGCGGAAACTCAGGCGAGTGCACAAGGGCAGGGCAGAAGCCAAGACTGTCAGTTCAGCCCTGAGACTCCGCCCCATCCAAGCTGAGCAGAGGCTTCTGCAGTTTTTCAAGTCTGATCCTATAAGACTGTCTCTAATACAGAAGTTATCCCAGAGTAGACACAGCTGATACCCACATCCAATTGGCCTGAAGGTCAATTCACAACAATAGAGACTTAGCTACAACAAAGCTGTGCACGCAGTCCACAAAGGGGATCACAAAGAGTGTCTACCTCAGGTAACTGAGGAGGTTGATCCACTGTGCTATATAGGACACCAAACACACAAAGCCATCCTACCAACTCTGAAAAATAGTGATAATGCCGAGACAAGGAAATAGATCTCAAACAAAAGAGATGGAGGATATAGAGTTCAGAACTACGGTTCTAAGGTTATGCAACAATATTCTAGAAAAGCTCGATAAACTTCATGAGACCCAACTAAAAAGTATAGATAAACTGACTAAATTGGAAAATATTATGCAGAGATCCAACAGCAGAATGGAAGAACACAAGAATCAGGTCAAAGAGCCAAAAGACACTCCGCTGGAGAAGGAAGAAGAAAAGAGGATCCAGAAAGTTGAAGATAGTGTAAGGAGCCTCTGGGACAACTGCAAGCGCACCAACATCAGAATTATAGGGGTGCCAGAAGAAGAGGGAGTGCAAAATACTGAAAACATATTTGAAGAAATAATATCAGAAAACTTCCCTCACCTGGTGAAAGAAATAGACTTACAAGTACAGGAAGCCTACAGAACCCCAAACAAGAGGAATCCAAAGAAAAATTCTTCTCGACACATCATCATCAATATGCCAAGGGTAAAAGACAAAAAGAGGATCTTACAAGCAGCAAGAGAAAAGCAGTTGGTTACCTATAAGGGAGCACCCATAAGACTATCAGCTGATTTCTCAACAGAAACCATGCAGGCCAGAAGGGAGTGGCAAGAAATATTCAAAGTGATGAATAGGGAGAACCTACAACCAAGATTACTGTATCCAGCAAAGTTATCATTCAGAATTGAAGGGCAGATAAAGAGCTTCACAGATAAGAAAAAGCTAAAGGAGTTCATCACCACCAAACCAGTATTATATGAAATGCTGAAAGGTATTACTTAAGAAGAGGAAGAAGGTTAAGTGAATTAAAAATCTCAGGAATAGAATAAACTGGTGAATATAATAGAATTAGGGGCAAAGAAAGGGAGTGGATAGATAATTATCAGGGTGAAGGGGTGTGGGGTGCAGAAAGAGACTGGATTAAAATTGTATAACCTATGGATGAGGACAATAGTGGGGGGAGGGGGTAAGGGCAGAGGGTGGGGTGGGAATAAGGTGGAAGGGAGCTATGGGGGAGAAAAAGGAGAAACAATTGTAATAATCTGAGCAATAAAGATTTATTAAAAAAAATAAAAATAAAATAAAAAATAAAAAATAAAAAATACTTTCTGGTTGTCTGTAAATATAACTTCATATGATAAAAAATAAACATAAGTGGTAGGTTCATACACAAAATTGCACACAAAGAGATGGTCTAAATTTTCTATACAACAAATGACGCATGGAGATTCATCAACCATGCTTGTCATGGTGGCATCAAAATGCTCTTAGTTATATGAGTGACTCCATTGTATAAATGGCAACCCGTTTTCTTCCCCCCTCATAGAGATTGCCCTGAACCCAGGAGAGCTACAGGAAAATAAAATGCTGCCTTAAGGTAAAGGGCTATGATGTAGAAGAGGGAGTAGAATTATTCCCTTTTTTCCAAAGGGTAAAGCTGGGCTGCGTGGCTGTCTGTCTGAACTGGAGTGTCTAAATAAGGAATTGTGAGACGGTGAGTCCCTGTCACTGACAGTGTTCAAACACCATCTGAAAGATCAGCTAACAGTGCCATGGAAGTACCTCTCCATTGGTAACCAGAATAGAGCATTACCTCCAAGATCTGTTCATATTCTACAATTCTAAAATAAGGTTGAATAGATGAAGTCATTCAAAAGGAAAGGACTAGTTCGTATGAAATTGCCCTAGAACAGTCAGTAGTTCTCAAAGCAAGGCCCCTGGACCGTAGCATCAGCATCACCAAGGAGTTTGTTAGAAGTGCAAAATCTGCCAAAACCGGTTTGGCTCAGTGGATAGAGCATTGGCCTGTGGACTGAAAGGTCCCAGGTTCGATCCCGGTCAAGGGCACATACCTTGGTTGCGGGCACATCTCTAGTGGGGGGTGTGCAAGAGGCAGCTGGTAGATGTTTCTCTCTCATCGGCGTTTCTAACTCTCTATCCCTCTCACTTCCTCTCTGTGTAAAATCAATAAAGTATATTAAAAAAAAAAAAAGAAGTGCAAAATCTTTGAGCTCCACCACAGACCTGCTGAATAGGAAACTGGGAACAGGACCTAGCATTCCATGTTTTAACAAGCCCTCCTTGACCATTTACTTATTAATAAAGCTTATTAAATGCTTGGTATGGTATGGACATCCTTTAAACAACCATAATTTACATACCATGATTACTGTATTCTCAGTCACATTTTTGCTATCAGATTTCAGCATGTCTCTTATATAACTAGAGTTCTTGTATCTTTTACAGGTGTTGGTAAATCTTCACTAGTTCATCTTCTGTGCCAAAATCAAGTGCTGGGAAATCCATCATGGACTGTGGGCTGCTCAGTAGATGTCAGAGTATGTTCCCTATATTTTTAGGGTTTTGGGGTTTTTTTAGTAGTCATAGTAAAATTAATTGGTTCAAACTATGTAATCAGATTACAGTGCTGCGGTCAAAACTAATCATGATAATAACTGGGCTTTATTAAGCACATACTCTGTGCTAGATACTATGCTTTACATGTCTTTCCTTATTTAATCTTTTTTGAACTGTGAGATAATAGCTGCAGAAACTAAGGCACAGAGTAGTAAAGTAACATGACCAAATTCACTCAGTGCTTAACAAGCAGTCAAAATTTGATCCCCATTAGCCTGATTTTAGAGACTTCAGTTTCAATTTCTATGCTATGTATGTAGAGTTCACTTTATATGCTCCATAAATAATTCTAAGCCTTTGCCACTGAGAAATCCAACTTTTGGCTAGAAATAGTTCAAAGGCAAAAGCTCTGGGAGCCTTATGTCTAGGTCAACTGTTCCACCTCACATTTAAGAGACACAGGTGCAGTTTCCAAAGAATCAAGTATCTTCCCAGATATTGTTGATGTTTGCTAATTCCAGCTACTCCAATTCAAGTATCTCTTTTGCTGGCATACCTCTCTCCATTGAGTTAAGAAAGAAGTTGGGAAGGAATGATAGTTAGCTAGATGGACAGTTATTTCCCTTTAGTTCTTTGAATAAATAAGTTCTGTGACTTATTTTGCTGCTGATTAGAAATCTTTCATCAGAAATCTTTGATGTTATGTAGTTTTGCTAACCTATGTCTAGATATGGATTAGTTACTAGTCATTCTATTCAGAAGTTGTGCTTTTTCAAGGCTGTCTTTATTTTTCAAAAGTTTTAGCTATTGTCTGTCTTCCTTCATCCCCTCAATCTTCTCCTTTTGAACTTCTATTAGATTTTTCTCCTCTGTATCTTTTCTATGTACTTTCATGTTTTCTATTTTTTATTTCTCCTCAGTTCATTCTGGATGATGTTACCTAAAAATCACTTCACCTGAGACTAATGTGCTTTTAATATATCCACTCAGTTTTTTTATTTTATTTTTGTAACTATAGTTTTTAGATATTTTTGGTTCTTTTGCAAATGTCAACATTTTCCAGAATATCCTAATATTTAGTTATGGTTTTACATATTTATTTTAATAGTTTTAAACATACTATTTTATAGGGTTTTTTTGGAATATTCTAATTTTTTCTGGGTTGTTGGTATATATCCTTTTTGCTGTACATATATTGACTCTAATTCATGAAAATGTATCTTTTTGTATGGTGTATGATTTTTTGAAGATGATTACATCTTGAGCAAGATATTTTTCCTGTTCCTGTGAAAATCCAGTCAGTGCCTTTTCATTTCTCTTGCTGTCAGGGCCCTCGGGCAGTGGTCAGCAAACCGCGGCTTGAGAGCCACATGCAGCTCATTGGCCCCTTGAGTGTGGCTCTTCCACAAAATACCACATGCGGGCGTGCACATACAGTGTGATTGAAACTTCATGGCCCGTGTGCAGAAGTCAGTTTTCAGCCTGGGCGAGTCTATTTTGAAGAAGTGGAGTTAGAACACTCAAGGGGCCAAAGAGCCGCATGTGGCTCTCGAACCTCGGTTTGCCGACCACTGCCCTAGGGATTTCAATGGTCCTTGTAACTTCTCAGTTAGGAGTTTCCATGCCATTTAGATTATGTAAATTCCCCTAATTTTCAATTATAGCATAGGCCTATCATTTCTGTTTCTTGGGGCTTTTTCTCTGTTCTCTATTACCTCTACGTGAGGTTGGTGAAAGAAAGTTTTTTACTTTTCATCTTTTCCTGAACCAGTGAATAGAATTTTTCCTACTCTCTTTCACTGACAGGGTAGCTCATCAAGGGTCCAGATTTCATGAAGAGAACTACAGTCTGGTCTTTGTTACTCACCCACATGTACTCTTACCTTAAAAACTGGAAAACAAATCTCTATTCCTGGATGGGCACGAAAACTCCAGGGACCAGACCCTGAAGCTATTCTGAATCTAGGTCAGCTCCCACTTCTCACTCTGGTTTTAAGGTCTTTCTTAATTTCCAGCATCTGGGGATTTTCCTGTCTTTTGAGCTTGTCCTCTTCATTTATCTTTTAATAGTTTATGACATTTCTATGCATGTGAAGTCAGGGAGTACCTGTCTGCCATCTCAACCTACCATGTTCCCAGATTCTTAGATATGAAAGAAAAACACATTCTAGATAATGAGTTTAATGGCAACTTTATTTAATTTTGGGAGACTCAATGACAAGTTCTGCACAAAATTTTCCTTTGCACCTTTCTACCTCCCTGTGAGAAGACATTTTTTTTTTGGGGGGGGGGGGGTTTAAAAAAAAACAGACTTAGATTTAAACTCTCGCACCCTGAGTCAGTCTTCATTTAGTTCAATTTTCTGCACCCTGCTCTTTATCCCTGTCCTGCCCTTCTTATCCCTAACCAGAGCTCAGTCTGTTCGTGTAATTTACCGTTTTTCCTCCTCACTTCATATTGAATTGGCTAAATCTACGTTACATACATGTTGAATAGAAGTGGTAACATTGGGCATGCATCCTTTTCTCATTCCCAATCTCAGAAAGTTTTCAGTATACCCTTAAATCTGGTATCAGTTTGTTCCATGCTTCCAGGTCTCTGGATCTATTTTGTTTGGCAGTTTATTTTGTTCATTAGATTCCATATGTAAGTGAGATCATGTGATACTTGTCTTTCTCTGACTGGCTTATTTCACTTAGCATAATAGTCTGCAGGTTTTTGAACTCTCCCCTTAGTTCCAAGGAACACTGGAATAAAGACTACAGTAGTCAAAAGACAAATGTCATGAATGTGAATAATTTTACTGGAATGAGAATGAGTGTGATACTAATTGACTCCTTTAAAGCTCCCCTGGCCTAAATTCCTTATTGCGGAAGAATGGAGAATGTGGGGCTCAAAGGAACCTTGATCATATTACTATTCTTTGTATCTTGGGCTGATTGATCTTTGAGAAGAATGAATTTTTTAAATGACAACATAAGAAAAGGCATTAAATGATAATCTTAAATAAAGTTGTCATAGATATGTAAATCCTTTTGACTATTGTTATGTAAATATGCATCCTTTTCTCATTCCCAATCTCAGAAACATAGATATGTAAATCCTTTTGACTATTGTTATTATAAAGTGAACATTTATTCCCTTTAGCAAGAATGAATAAATCTGATAAAGCCTTTACCCAAGTAGCTTAGGACACTTTCTTCCTAGCAGCTTTTATATTGCAACTAGAAGCCCAGTGCACAAAATTCATGAATGTGTGCGGTCCGGGTCCGTAGGCCTAGCTGGCTATTGAAGCGCAAGCGACTGGTGAGGAAAGGCATATCCCAGCTGACCTCTGGGCCCTGGGCAGTACTGGGGCCCCCAGATCTCCACTCACTCCCCTCCACCTCAGTCACGGTGCCCGAGTCCCCACACGGAGATGTGGTGAGCGCAGCTGGCCACCATGGCTCAGGGCACAGCATGGGCCCCTGTGCCGCCCAGTGGTGCTACAAGCCAGGCGGGCAGCATGCTCTCTCCTGGTTGGCCTCACAGATCTGCTCTTGCATGAACCCATAGGAGCCCAACCGGCTCCTGTAGTCCCGGCAGCTGCAGCCTAGCTCACCCAGAAGAGGCCACACAGGTGCAAGATGGGCTTCTCTTAGGTATCTGTGAGCACCAGGGGGCTTCTCTGGCTCATGAGCCCTGGCATCCTGGGGAAGGGAGCATGGAGAGTGAGAGTGAGCTCTGTGGACACCCCACATTTTCACTACACCTCCATCCTCGTCACCCCTGCTCCCTGGTAGCCAGCAAGAGGTCGAAGCCCCCTCCCCGCCCCGCCCAGGTGCCGCAAGAGATTGGTTGCTGCCACCCCCCCCCCAATTTCCTATCTCAGCCCCCTCAGGGCCTGGGAGCTGGGCGGTCGCCCCATCCCCTACCGCTGCCACTGGTCTCAGTCTGCAGGGCAATCAGGGCCCCCACTTGCACCTATCTTGGCTGGCATTGTCCGCTTACCTGCTCCACCATCCCACTGCAGTCCCGCACCTCCTCCACCATAGCACTGCAGTCCCGCTCTCCTCAGGGCCCATTGGGGTCGGGAGCGCCTCCACTGCTGCCTACTGCCAGCACTGCTTTGCCTAAGCCCACCATGTTCTGAACTGCCCCTGGTGGTCAGCATCATGGCAAGCAGTTGAACTCCTGGTCAAGGGGACAATTTGCAAATTAGGATTTTATTATATAGGAAGGATTATAGCTTCTCTTATTGACATCTGTGAAAAGGATAGACCCATGAATACACTAAAAGTTGTCTCATTTAGCTCATTTCACATCTGTTTAAGAGCCAGCTAAAAATAGCAGTGATAAAGGTGATAATGTAATTGTTTAATTTCAAGTACTAGATAAAGCTAATGAGCTTAGTGCATATACTCAGTAATCATTAACTTTTGGATTGAGGATGCACTGCAGAACAGAAAAGTTTTATTTTGTGGTATTCTTCATTCCTGTCTTCTAATTTTGTGGCACCAAATCTGATGAGACTAATATGAATGCATGGGTACTTTTATTTATGAAAACAAGATTTACAGAACTTAATCTTTTCACAGATTATAAATAAGGAAATTGGTTTGTCATTTCTTGTTCACTTTAATGGGATTTTGACTAATTTACATATTGCGTACAATGAATATTTATGGACTTTCTCTTTGGATAGCATAATGTGCAAGCACTGGGGATAAATTTTTTAAAAAGCAATCTCTATCCTCACCAAGACTATGGAGTGGGGTCTAGTAGGTGGAACAAGGTGTATAAATAAATAATCTTTGATAATAATAATGAATGATGGATAACTCTTTGGGTAGACTAGGCACCTATTTTACATACTAATTCATTTTGTTCCCACAATAGCCTTCAGGGAGTTACTATTATTGTCCCTATTTTCCAATGAAGCAGTTGAGGCACAGAGATACTAAGTGACTTGTCCAATGTCATACTGGTCATAAGTGATGGAGTTGGGATTCAGACTCAGGCAGCCTATTCCAAGAGCTTGTGCTCTTGACCTCTATTCTGTAGTTCCTCTTGTTCCAGAGGAACAATGGTAGTAAGAAAAAAGCATTCTAATGCTGTTAAATACAATAACCCCTAGACTCATGTGGCACTTTAAATTTAAATTAACTAATTAAATTAAAAATTGAGTTCCTCAGTTGAACTGTTCAGTAGTCACATATTTACTAGTGGTTACTGAATTGGGTATTTTTTATCATCACAGAAAGTTCTTATATAAACAACACTTATGCAGAAAATTAGTGTTATAGCAATTCAGGAGATGTTTGTGAAGAGTAGAAATTTATACTGGCATTAATGATTGGGTGACCTGGGCATGATGAAGGGCAGTATCTAAGTTACTCACCTGAAGCTATCTGGAAAGCATTTGAAAACGAGGAGTTGAAGTTCAAGAGAAAAATGAGGAGTTGAAATCATCTGTATGGAGATGAGAGGTGATGAGGTTTTCAAAAAAGAACATTTAGAAAGAGAAGAGCTGATGGAGAAATTTGGGGTATATTTAGAAAGTTGAAGGTGAAAGAGGGCTCAGAGAAAGATTGATCTAAAGGTAGGAGGATAGCCAAGATGATGAAATACCACAAGAGCAAAGAGAGATGAGAATTTCACAAAGGGAGGATTGATTTTTAGTATGAAATACTATAGAGATGTAAAGAGTGAGAAGAAAAAAAAGTTGAATTTGGTGATGATGAAGTCAGTGCTGACCTTTGAAAGTGCTAGGAATGTTAGTGGCAGGAAGCAAATGATGTGAGTAGACAGAAAAGAAAGACAAAGGTTTAAATCAATCTTTCACAAAGTGTAGAGGTTAATAAAGGGCCCTAGCCAGTGTGGTTCGATTGGTTAAGTGGCCTTCCATGCACCAAGAAGTGTCCAGTTTGACTCCCAGTCAGGGCACACGCCTCCATCCCCAATAGGGAGCATGCAGGAGGCAGCCAATCCATGTTTTTCTCTCACTGATGTTTCTCTCTCCCCTCTTTTCTCTCTCTCTACAGAAATCAATAAAAACATTTTTTTTTAAATAGAGGTTAAGTAAAGGAGTGAATGGATACAGAATAGAAGAGAAAAGTGAAGGTTTTGTTTTTTTTAAAAAGGAGGAACTGAACTTGACTGAAGGCAAAACAAGATTACTAGAAAGGTGAAGTAATTGGCAGCAACCTCTATACTAGCCATTCATTCATTTGTTCATTTAGTACATAGTATATTGCATATCTACTGGGTATCAGACACTGCAAGGAATTGAAAGTACAGGGATACTTCATTTTCTCGTGCTTTGCTTTATTGTGCTTTATAGATGTGATTTTTGCAAATTGAAGGCAACACCCTGCACCAGTGAAACATTACCACTTGCTCTATCATGATACTCTATTGCAGTGGTCTGGAACAAACCTGTCATTTCTCTGAGGTATGCCTGGATAGCAATGAATGAGTCAAATTCAGTTCCTGCTCCCTGATGCACTTTCCTAGTTGCTCTTTTCTATCATCTTTTTTTCCCCAACTCTCTTCTAAGACCTCCTACCTTTTTGTTTCTCTAACTAGTACCCAATGCGCGATATCACGCTGCAGTAGGCTGCCCACTGCTTCCACAGGAGCCAGTGGGAACCACAGCATTCCGCCAGGCCACTCACACTGCCCGCTCTCAGCGGCACCCTCCCACCCCCAAGACTGGGGGACGACAGCGAGGCTGAGGGAACTGGCCTCCACCAGCTTGTGGCTATGGGCACTGCCATCATTGTGACAGAGTGATGGATAATTTGCATATTACCCTTTTATTAGATAGGATAATAATAATGCAGGCATATATACCAGACCAAACTTATTAGCATCTATAACATTCAGCATTCTTCCTTGATGTGTCTTATTTTCTTTATTAAATTTGATTTTAGTTTTTAAAAGTTACAAACAATGAATAAACTATTCAAATGAGACAAAACCTTTTGTACTTACTTAATCTTGATTTTGTTTCCAATTAAATATCAAGAGCTGAGTAGAAGCAGCATTAGAAGTATGGTTCCTTTTTCCATTTGATGATCAGCACATACTGTTTGCTACCTGTTGAGAAATTTTTCTTTGTATAACTCTAAAGTCTGTAAGGACATTATTAAATCCTTGATGACCTATCCTACCTAATAAAAGAGTAATATGCAAATTAATCATCACTCTGCTCCATGAGCCACACCCACAATCCAATCAGAGCGAGAATGCAAATAAACCCAACCAAGATGGCTACAGCCACAGAGAGCAGGAGGGAGGTGTTTCCCAGGCAACAGAGGAAGCCAAGTTTTCCGCCTGCCCTTGCCTAAGCCTCCACTCAAGGCTACAAAGTTTCGATTATAGAAGGTAAACAAAATGCAAACAGAAACGGTGGCCACCATGGGGCGAGCAGGAGGCTTGGCTCCACTACAGGCTCAATTGTAGAAAGTAAATAAATTCCAGATACCAGGGCCTCTGCTTGGGTTGCCAGGGGGCATGGCTGGCCTGCAAACCACCACAGGCCCCTCGCTTAGGCCACCAAGGGAACCCCCACCCTCATCCAGGACACCCTTCAGGGCAAACTAGCTGGCCTCCACCCATGTACCAGGCCTCTGTCTATCTAATAAAAGAGTAATATGCAGATTGGCCATCACTCCAACACACAAGATGGCTGCCCCCATGTAGTCAAAGATCCTTCCCCTATGTGGACACAAGATGGCCAGCAGGGGAGGGCATTTGGGAGGGACCAGACCTGCAAGAAAGGGCAGTTGTGGGTGATCAGGCAAGTAGGGGAGGGCAGTTGGGAGGCACCAGGCCTGCAAGGGAAGGCAGTTGAAGGCCATCAACCCTGCAGGGGAGGGAAGTTGGGGGCAAACGGGCTGGCAGGGGAGCAGTTAGACATCAATCAGGCTGGCATGGGAGTGGTTATGGGTGATGAGGCTGGCAGGCAGAAGTGGTTAGGGGAAATCAGGAAGACAGGCAGGCGAGCAGTTGGGAGCCAGCAGTCCTGGATTGTGAGAGGGATGTCCGACTGCCCACCAGGATCGGGCCTAAACAGGCAGTTTAACATCCTTCGAGGGATCCCAGACTAGAGAGGGTACAGACTAGGCTAAGGGACAACACACACACACCCGCCCCCGTGCATGAATTTCATTTAAGTATGAAACACTTTGCTTATACCGTAGTTTGGCAATGAGAGTCCACCCCTATCATGTTGGACTCTTAGTATAGCACTAAGAAACTACTTATTGTGTGGAGAGCAATACCTTTTATGATGTCAAGCTTTCCCTTGGAGATCACTCACCCATGTGAAAGATATAATGTTATAACTGCAAGCTAGCTACTGGTTTAAAGTTCTTAGGACTCATTCCATTTGAATTAAGTTAAACAATGTTGAAAAGTTGGAAAGGAAGAAGGATACTTTCTCTTGTAATTCTTGAGGGAAACAATGAAAGGTGATTAGGAAAGGTATTTTGTCAAGCTGGCTTGGGACTATGTGTAGCCAAAAGGGATCTGGGTAACAGCCTTGGTACATTGAATGCTTAAGAGGGCACGCTACCTGGGAATTGTATTACATGGTGGCTATTCTTAGAGGAATTAGTCTTTTAGGGGAGGTAACATTAGACATTTGAAATAATTTTAGAGATAAAAATGGAATACTGCAATGCTTGCTAAACTTAATTATGTAACAGAATCACCTAGGGAGCTTTCTTTAAAAATACAGATTTTTTTGAGCCCCACCCTAAAAGCTGCTGTTGCTCCTCTTCCTCCTCCTCTTTGTTTTGTCAGAGAGGAAGAGAGAGATAGAAACATCAATAATGAGAGAGAATCATTGATTGGCTGCTTCCTGTGCACCCCACACTGGGGATTGAGCCCACAACCCCAGGCATATGCCCTTGACTAGAATCAAACTCAGGACTTTTTTTTTTTTAATCCTCACCCAAGGATATTTTTTTTTCTATTGATTTTTAAAGAGAGTGGAAAGCAGAGGGACAGACAGAGAGAAATACCAATGTGAGAGAAACACATTGATTGGTTGCCTCTGGCATGCTCTGGACCACAGCCAGGAGCCTGCAACTGAGATACATGCCCTTGACTGGAAATAAACCTGGGACCTTTTAGTCTGTAGACCGATGCTCTACCCGCCGAGCCAAACCAACTTGGGCAAGAATATTTTTTTTAATATATTTTATTGATTTTTTACAGAGAGGAAGGGAGAGAGTTAGAAACATCCATGAGAGAGAATATCAATCAGCTGCCTCCTGCACACCTCCTACTGGGGATGTGCCCACAACCAAGGTATATGCCCTTGACTGGAATCGAACCTGGGACCCTTCAGTCCGCAGGCCGACACTCTATCCATTGAGCCAAACAGATTAGGGCAAGAATTTTATTTTTAACGAGCTTCCTATTAATTCTGATTTAGTTCATTCTCAGAACTGTACTTGAGAAGCACTGGTGTTCAGTAAACTAAAGTGAATATAATAAAACCTTGGAGGATGAGATATCCTAGATTTATTTATTGATTTAAACAAACATAGCCAAGCATCTAATAAGTACTGGGTACTATACTATTTTCTAGAACTACAAATATGAATAATACATGATCCTGTCCTTATGCTCAAAGTCTACTAGAAGAGAAATTGGCAGATAAATAAAGCAATGTGGTTAGAAATGATAGATGTGTACAGGGTATTATGGCATCAAGTAGGAGGATCTAAACCGCCCTCGTTGGTTTTGTGTCTTTTTTTTTTTTTTTTTTTATAAATCTTTATTGTTCATATTATTACAAATGTTCCTCATTCCCCCCCCCTCCATTGCTCCCCTCCACCAAGTTTCCATTCAACTCTCTGCCCTTTCCCCATCCCCCATTGTCCTCATCCATAGGTGCAGTTTATATTCAGTCTCTTCCCGCCCCGCCCCACTCCCCATTTCCCCAAGAATCATCAGTCCACTCCCCTTCCATACCTCTGATTCTATTATATTCACCAGTTAATATTGTTCATCAGGATTTTTACTTCCCTTGGTTTTTAGACTCACTTGTTGAAAGTTACGTGTTTGTTCATAATTTTTATCTTTATTTTCTTCCTCTTCCTAAAGAACCCCTTTTAGCAATTCATAAAGTTCTGGCTTGGCAGTGATGAACTCCTTTAGCTTAAATTTATTTGTGAAGCTCTTTATCTGGCCTTCGATTCTGAGTGATAGCTTTGCTGGGTAGAGTATTTTTGGTTGTAGGTTCTTGTTATTCATCACCTTGAATATTTCTTGCCATTCCCGTCTGGCCTGCATGGTTTCTGTTGAGAAATCAGCTGACAGTCTTATGGGTGCCCCTTTATATGTAACTACCTGCTTTTGTCTTGCTGCTTTTAATATTCTCTCTTTGTCTTTAGCTCTTGGAATTTTAATTATGATGTGTCTTGGTGTGGTTCTCTTTGGATTCCTTTTGTTAGGGGTTCTGTGTGCTTCCTGGACGTGTAAGTCTATTTCTTTCACCAGGTGGGGGAAGTTTTCTGTCACTATTTCTTTCAATATGTTTTCGGTATCTTGCTCTCTGTCATCTTCTGGGATGCCCATAATTCTGATGTTGGTTCGCTTGAAGTTGTCCCAGAGGTTTCTTACACCATCTTCAACTTTCTGGATTCTCTTGTCTTCTTGCTTCTGTGGAGGAGTGTCCTCTGGCTCTTTATGTTGCAAATCTTGGACTTGATTCTTGCAATCTTCCAATCTGTTTTTAGGACTCTGCATAATATTTTTTATTTCAGAGAATGTATTCTTCATTTCTTGTTGATCCTTTATCATTTCTTGTTGAACCTTTATTATTTCTTGTTGATCCCTTTTCATATCCTCATAGGTCTCATTTATTTTATCGGCCTTTTTTAAGAGATTGTTGAACATCCTTATAAGCGTGGTTTTGAACTCTATATCCAGTCGCTTTTTGTCCTCCATTTCTTTCGTTTGTGATCTGTTTCCTCGTTTTGACATTTTTGCTGCTTCCCTGAGTTGGTAGGTTGGGAGGATCAGCTGTGTCTATGCCAGGAGACAACCTTATTCCACTAGACTTGGAAACCTGCAAAAGCCTCTCTGAGTTCAGCTTGGATGGGGCGGAGTTTCAGGGTGGAGCCTACAGCCTTGGCTTCAGGTTAGCCCCGCCCTCGGAGGTTCCTGAGTCTCAGTGTACCTCAGTGTCCTTTGGTATTCGCTGCAAGCACCTCTGAGAGAAAGGCACCCTAGAGCTTCGCCCACTACCAGACAGTGTAGTCTCTCCCCCAACAAGCCCACAACTGGGGTTCAGAGCAGTTGGAAGTGGGGTTAAGAACAGTCTGGAGCTTATGTCTCCTTCCCGCCAGGGCAATCTCGCAGCCCAAACAACAGTCTGTCCTCTGTGCGCACAATGTGCGCGACTCAGGGGCTCTGCTTTTTGCCGCTCTCCCTGAGCTTCTGCCTTACAGCCAGATTCCCCCTGTATGAGGCTGGGGCCCGAGGGTTTTGCCCAGGACTGGGGTTCGGTGCAGTCAGAACTGGAGCTCAGCACAGTCCTGAGCTTTTGAGTCCTTCCCGCTGGGGCAATTCAGCAGCTCAGGGAACAGTCAGTCCTCTGCGTACAATGTGCGCGACTCCGGAGCTCTGCCTTTCGCAGCCGCTCCGCTGAGCTTCCGCCTTACAGCCCAGATTCCCTCTGTATGAGCCTGGACCCCAGGGTCTCGCCCAGAACTGGGGTTCAGTGCAGTCGGAGTTGGGGTTCAGCACAGTCCGGAGCTTTTATCTCCTTCCCGCTAGGAAACGCCAGCCAGGCGCTCAGCCGCCCCTCCTCTCCGGCTCCGTCCTCTTCCCGCGCACGCTGCCTCCGTACCTTAGGCTTTTACAGCTCCTCCGATTGTCCTTCAGGTTTTCTCTTTCCTTCTGGTTGTAGAATTTCCAGTCAGTCAACTTTCCTGTAGTTCTGGATAGTGTCCACTTTATATTTTAGTTGTATTTTTTGAAATTGTTGAGTGCGGCTGCAGCTAGGCGTTTACCTCTGCCGCCATCTTGTTGTTCGGTTTTGTGTCTTGAAGGGAAAGGAGTCCAGTCGGATCAAGAAAACTTCAGTTATGTGGCTAAGTTTTAGGTTTTTTGTTTTTTCTCTCTCTCTTTATTGATTAAGATATTACATATGTGTCCTTATCCCTCCATTGCTCTCACTCCCCTGGTATCTGTGTCTATTGGTTAGGCTTATATGCATGCATACAAGTCCTTTGGTTGATCTCTTCCTCTTCCTCCCACCCTTCCATACCTTCCCTCTCAGGTTTGACGGTCTTATTGATGCTTCTCTGTCTCTGGATCTGCTTTTGTTCATCAGTTTATGTTTTTCATTATATTCCATAAATGAATGAGATCATGTGATATCTATCTTTCTTTAACTGGCTTGTTTCAATTAGCATAATACTTTCCAGTTCCATCCATACTGTTGCAAGTGGTAAGAATTATTTCTTTTTTATAGCAGCGTAGTATTCCATTATGTACATGTACCACAGTTTTTTAATCGACTCATCTGCTGATGGGCACTCAGCTGTTTCCAAATCTTAGCTATGGTAAATTGTGCTACAATGAACATAGAGGTACATATATCCTTCCTGATTGGTGTTTCTAATTTCTTGGGATATATTCTGGGTCAAATGGGAGTTCCATTTTTAGTTTTTTGAGGAAACTCCATACTGTTCTCCACAGTGGCTAAACCAGTCTGCATTCCCTTCAGCAGTGCACAAGGGTTCCTTTTTCTCCACATCCTCACCAGCACTTTTCATTGTTGATTTGTTGATGATGGCCATTCTGACAGGTGTGAGATTATATCGCATTGTCATTTTGATTTGCGTCTCTCGGATGATTAGTTACTTTGAGCATGTTTTCATATGTCTGTTGGCCTTTCTTATGTCCTCTTTCAAAAAGTATCTATTGAGAATGTCGGAAGTATTTGGAAACATAGCAGCTTTTAAGTTGGGTGAAAAAAGAGAGGGAAGCAGAGAATAATTGTATTCTGGATTGCTTTCCATGGGTGCAGACAACCAAGCGAGGTGATGCTCATGAAATAGGAAACATATTCCTACAGTATGCCAGTACTGAAGTTGATGGAGAACATTACATGACCCTGGAAGACTTTGTCCAGCGCTATCTTGGGCTGTATAATGACCCAGATAGCAATCCGAAGATTGTTCAGCTCTTGGCAGAAGTAGCTGATCAAACCAAGGATGGGTTGATCTCCTATCAAGTGTTTTTGACATTTGAGTCTATTTTATGTGCTCCAGATTCCATGTTCATAGTGGCTTTCCAATTGTTTGACAAGAGTGGAAATGGAGAATTGACATTTGAAAATGTCAGAGAAATTTATGGACAGACTATTATTCATCATCATAATTTCTAGTTTGTTTTCCATTCTGGAAGGAAAAGGTATTTGCTGATAAAGATGTATCACAAGACCAAGTGCCAGCACCATTGGATAAGAGATCCTTTGGAAAAGATGCCTGTCAGTGGATGCCAGAGGACAGGCTAAGACTCGAGGTGGTGATGCGTTTTCATTGTGTTAAATGTGTGTATACATCCTGCTCTGTTCATCAATCCAAAGGCATTTCCTAGACAGTTCCTCTGCCATTGTGTTCCTGGAGACAGGGCATTTCCAGCTCTACTTGCTTAGTTTTGCCTTCCTCTGACACAGCAAGGGCCTAGCTGTCAAAACAGTAAAGGATGCTTTGGCAATTTCCCTCAGATAGATATGATTCCAGACAAAAAATAAAATAACAAAATGTGGGTTGGGGGGGGGGGGGGAGAGAAAAGAAAAGTATCTATTGAGGTCCATTGCCCATTTTTTATTGGGTTGTTTATCTTTTGTTAAGTTTTATGAGTTCCCTGTAAATGTTGTAGATTAAATCCTTCCTGGTGATAACATTGGCAAACATGTTCTCCCATGCAGTGGGCTTCCTTGCTTTGTTGATGATTTCTTTTGCTGTGCATAAACTTTTTATTTTTATGTAGTCCCATTGCCCTAGGAGCTATATCGGTGAAGATATTGCTTTAGCATATGTCTGATATTTTGCTGCCTGTGGATTCCTCTAAGATTTTTATGGTTTCCCATCTTACGTTTAAGTCCTTTATCCATTTTGAGTTTATTTTTTGTGTATGGTGTAAGGTGGTGGTCTAGTTTCATTTTTATGCATGTATCTGTCCAATTTTCCCAACACCATTTATTGAAGAGACTCCATTGTATGATCTTGCCTCCTTTGTCAAATATTAATTGAGCATAGAGGTTTGGGTCAATGTCTGGTTCTCTATTCTATTCTATTGGCCTATATGTCTGTTCTTGACTATTTTGAGAACAGTGGCTTTGCAATACAGCTTGGTATCTGGTATTGAGATCTTTCCTACTTTGTTCTTCTTTCTCAGGATTACTGTGGTTATTCGGGGTCTTTTTTTATTCCAGATGAATTTTTGGAGAGTTCGTTCTAGGTCTGTGAAATAATGCTGTTGGTATTTTAATGGGAAGTGCATTGAATCTCTAGATTGCTTTGGGTATTATGGACTTTTTAATGATGTTGATTCTACCAAACCAAGAACATAGTGTGTTCTTCCATGTGTTTATGTCTTCCTCTATCTCTTTTTTTCAGTGTCCTGTTATTTTCTGAATAAAGGTCTTTTACCTCCTTAGTTAACTTTATTCCTAGGTATCTTACTTTTTTTTAGTGTGATGGTAAATGAGATTTTTAAAAATCTCTTTCTGTAAGTTCACTATTGGTATATAAAAATGCCATAGATTTCTTGGTATTAATTTTGTATCCTGCTACATTGCCAAATTTATTAAGTCTAATAATTTTTAATGGAGTCTTTTCCTATGTACAGTATCATGTCATCTGCAAATAATGACAGTTTTATGTCTTCTTTTCCAATTTAGATACCTTTTATTTCTTCCTTTTGTCTAATTGCTGTGGCTAGCACTTCCAGTACTGTGTCAAACAGGAGTGGTGAAAGTGGGCATCCCTCTCATTCCTGTTCTTAGGTGAAATGGTTTTAGTTTTTGCCCATTGAATATGATGTTGGCAATAGGTTTGTCATGTAAGGCTTTTATTATGTTGAGATATGACCCCTCTATTACCATTTTGCTGAGGGTTTTTATCAAGAAGGGGTGTTGCATTTTGTTAAATGATTTTTCTGCATCAATTGATATGACTGTGATTTTTATCTCTCAATTTGTTTATGTGATGTATCATGTTTATTGATTTGCGGATATCGTACCATCTTTGCATCCCTGGGATAAATCCTTTTTGGTCATGATGTATGATCTTTCTGATGTAATGTTGGGTACGATTTGCTAGAATTTTGTTGAGGATTTTGGCATCCTTGTTTCTGAGGAATATTGGCCTGCAGTTCTCTTTCATTGTATTGACTTTATCTGGTTTTGGTATTAGGATGATGCTGGCTTCATAGAATGAGCTTGGAAGTGTTTCTTTCTCTTGGATTTTTTGGAGTAGTTTGAGGAAGATAGGTTTAGTCCTTCCTTGAATGTTTGGTAAAACACCCCTGTGAAGCCATCTGGCACTGGGCTTTTGTTTGCTGGAAGCTTTTTCATGACTGCTTCAATTTCCTCCATAGTTATCAGCCTATTGAGATTTTTATATTCTTCCTGATTGAGTTTTGGAAGGTTGTATTTTTCTAGGAATATGTCCATTTCTTCTAGGTTGTCTAGTTTGTTGGAATAGAGTATTTTTAACAATCCTTTGTATTTCTGTGGGGTCTGTTATTATTTTGCCTTTCATTTCTGATTTTATTTGAGTCTTCTCTCTTTGCTTCTTGGTGAGCCTGGCTAGAGGTTCATCAATCTTGTTTATCTTTTTAAAGAATCAGCTCTTGATTTCATTGATCTTTTGTACTGTTTTTTTGTTTGTTTGTTTATTTTGTTTTGTTTTGTGTGTGTGTGTGTTTTAGTTTCTATTTTTTCTTTTTTTCTTTTTTTAAAATTTATTTTTATTGATTATGGTATCACATAATTGCCCTTATCCCCCCATTCCCATCCCAAACCCCTCCCTACATATTCCCCCTGGCTAGGCCCATGTGCATGCACACAAGTCCTTTGGTTGATCTTTTCTCCTTACCACCACCCTCCCCTACTTTCCCTCTGAGGTTTGAGAGGCTGACCGCTGCTTCTCTTTCTCTGGGTCTGTTTTTGTTCACCAGTCTATGTTGTTCATTATTTCCTCTAGATGTGTGAGATCATGTGATCCAAGAAATACACTTGTAAGAACCTAAACTGCAACAAACCTTAATGGTTATGCTAAGAGGCAAATGAATCACTCTGTAGTGAGTTCCTTTCTGGGCCAACAGTTCTTTTGAGTCCCAATTTCAATGTCAAATAGTTCCTTATGTGTACATGTCAGCCATGATATTTCAGATCTGGTTGGTGGACAAATGGTGGTAATGTCAGTCTCTGGTTTGGTCCTGGGCATCCTTCAGCAACACGCTGCTGCTGTCTGCTGGTATGGTGAGGTGTCGTCAGCATCTTCCATCTCTGAATAGTGTCTCTTCTGTCTTCATGGCTGGAGCACTTCTGTCTATTCCTCTCTGTTACCGGATTCCAGATGGTCTCAGAGTTGTTTTCTGAAAATATACAAACGTATTCTCAACCAAAAGTTAATAAAAGGATATTTTCTTTAAATTTGACTTGGGATTCTTTTTCATTTTTCCCCCCCAAATAATTTTCCTCTGGCTTATTTTTTTAATATATATTTTATTGATATTTTACAGAGAGGAAGGGAGAAAGATAGAGAGCTAGAAATGTTGATGAGAGAGAAACATCGACCAGCTGCCTCTTGCACACCCCCTACCGGGGATGTGCCCGCAACCAAGGTACATGCCCTTGACCGGAATCGAACCTGGGACCTTTCAGTCCGCAGACCGACGCTCTACCACTGAGCCAAACCGGTATCGGCTCCTCTGGCTTATTTTGACACCATGTGTGTATTTTTATGGGTATCTTGCTGTTAGCGTTTCAAATAAAGGTTAATTTTCTAAAGTACAAAAAAATTTTTAGATGTAAATTATTCTCAGGATATTTTTCCTTACATGATATTCTTCCACTGTCACCCCCTTTTTTACTTTAAATAATAGGAGACTTTTGGAAATTTTATAGTGTAGTCTTGATAGCTTTTACATTTTAATTATTTGCGCTACACTATGACCACTTTAGGTTCATAACATGTTGTACAATTTTACCATGAGACACTTTGCCAATAAGAATTTTTGTTAACACTATAGGAACAGCTTTTTGTACAGTATACTCAGTTTTTCTAGAATATTCATTTATTTCCATTAGCCACATTGATTCCCTCTGAGAAATTGGCTACTATTCATCTGTCAAACTCAATACTCTAGCAACAATCTTATTTACCATGTATGTATTAGTGGAATTGATTATTTGGCTTCTTGAGAAGGGCCTGAGCATTCCTGCTATTAGGCTGGACTTGGATATTAGTTTTGTTTTTGTTTGTTTTTTGTCTCTATGTCATTTATTTCTGCTCTGATCTTTATTATCTTATTTCCTCTGCTCACTCTGGCCTTTCTTTGTTTCTATCTTTCTAATTCTTTAAGTTGTTAGAGTTGATGACTTATTACCATTTTTTCTTGGTTTTTGGAGGTAGGCCTATGAGCTATAAACTTCTCTCTCAGTACTGCATTCACTGTGTCCCATAGATTTTTGGATTGTTGTGTTTTCATTGTCATTCATTTCCAGGATGTTTTTAATTTCTTCTTTGACCTTTTTGGAAACCCAGTCATTGTTTAATAGTATGCTATTCAGCTTCCAAGTGTTTTAACTTTTTTAATTTTCTTATTATACTTTATTTCTAATATTATGCCATTGTAGTCTGAGAAGATGCTTGATATGATTTCAGTCTTCTTGTATTTGGAGAGACTTTGCCTGTGACCCAATATGTGATCTATCTTTGAAAATGTCCCATGTGCACTTGAGAAAAATGTATATTACATGGCTTTGGGGTGAAATGTTCTGAAGATATCAATTAATTTCATCTGATCTAGTGAGTCATTTAGGATTGCTGGGGGGTTTTTGCTGATTTTTTGTCTAGAGGATTTTTCCAGTGATGTCAGTGGGGTATTAAAGTCCACTACTATGATAGTAGTGTTGTTGATCTCTCCCTTGATATATTCCAGGAGGTTTTTGTTTTTGTTTTTGTTTTTAATGTATTTGGGTGCTCCTGCATTGGGTACATATATGTTTACCAGGGTTATATCATCTTGTTGTATCAATCTCTTTAGTATTATGAAGTGGCCTTCCTTATCTCTTGTTATAGCCTCCACTTTGAGGTCTATTTTGTCAGATATAAGTATTGCTACTCCAGTTGTTTTTTTGTTTTTTTTTTCATTTCCATTTGCCTGAAAGATATTTTTCCATCCCTTCTCTTTCAGTCTATGTGAATCCCTTGTTCTGAGATGGGTCTCTTGTAGACAACATATATATGGGTCATGTTTTTTTTATCCATTCTAGCTGAGCTTTTTGATAATAGATAACTGATTCTTTATAACAACTTCTGTGTTTCAATGGATTTGCTTATAAATCTTGCTTAAATATATGTTTCCATGGTTTCTTAAATAGAACTCATATAATTTCACCTTTATTATCAGTTATTTATGCCATGTAGCAAATTAGTGATACCTTTTAATACAATTTACAGAATTAGTTCCCATTATCCAAAATGATCCTTGGTGCTATGATTTTCCAGTTCTCTTTGGTGTCAGTCTGATAATTATCTTCTCTTAATGACAGTTTGAGAAATTTGATATGCCTGTGTAATATCTTAATTGCTTAAACTTTTCCTGCCATAGCTGGTTTGGCTCAGTGGATAGAGTGCTGGCCTGCTGACTAAAAGGTCCCAGGTTCGATTCTGGCCAAGGGCATATGCCTGGGTTGCGGGCTTGATCCCCAATGTGGGGCATGCAGGAGGCAGCCAATCAGTGATTCCCTGTCATCATTGATGTTTCTATCTTTGCTTCCCTTACCCTTCCTCTCTGAAATCAATTTTAAAAAAAAAAATCCTTAGATAACAGGATTTATACAAAAAATGTGAATAAGTAAAAAGAGTGAAGCATTCTTTTAAATATAGTATGTCAGTTCTTTAAAAAATATGTATATTTTTATAAATGTTATGTTTATTTTTATTAATACAGTGTTATCAACTTCAGTCACTATGTTATACCCCAGACCCTTAAATCTTATTCATCTTATAGCTGAAAGTTTATGCTCCTTATCAGCCTCTCCCTATTTCCCCCAATCTCCAGCTATAAAAGTTTTTCTCCTTGCGAATCACTTTTTTACTGTTACTATAAATTTGACCTTTTATTTCGAGTCCACATGTAAGTGATACTATGCAGTATTTGTTTTTCTCTGTCTGGCTTATTTCACTTAGCATAATTCCTTCAAGGTCCATTCATGTTGTCACACACACAAAAAAAGGATTTCCTCTCTTCTCATGGCTGAATAATATTCCATTGTATATTATATATATATATATATATATATATATATATATATATATATATATCACATTTTTATCTATTTATTCATTGACAGAGATTTACGTTGCCTCCAAATCTTGGCTATTGTGCATAGTGCTCCAATGAACATGAGAGTGCAGGTATCTCTTCAGGATTCCATTTTTATTTACTTTGGATATATATCTAGAAGATAGATACTAATCATAGGATAGTAATGTTTTTAATTTTTTTGAGGACCATCCATTCTGTTTTCAATTGTGTCTTACATTCTTACCAACAGTGCACAATGGTTCCCTTTGGACCGGTCAGCTGGTGCAGGCGGAGCCGACGCCGTCAGCATGTGGGAGCAGCAGCATTTGGAGTGGGGCTGCAGGCAGACAGGGGACCAGGGGCTGCAGCAGCAGGGGTTGGGCAGGGGCGCAGAGGATGAGCAAAGACCCACTGCTGTGCCCACCTCAGCCTTGCAGCCCATAGTACCTTTCAAGGTGCACGAATCCGTGCCCTGGGGTCCTAGTTATTTATAATAGCCAAGATTTGGAAGCAGCACAAGCGTCCATCAGTAGATGAGTGGATAAAAAAGCCGTGGTGCATTTACACAGTTAAATACTACTACTCAGCCATAAAAAAGAAGGAAACCTTTTACAGCAGCATGGATGGGTCTGGAGAGTATTATAATAAATGAAATAAACCAGTCAGAGAAAGACAAATACCATATTTCAGTGTGGAATCTAATGAACAAAATAAGCAAACAAGCAAAATAGAAATAGACTTATAGATACAGAAAAGACTGATAGCTGTTAGAGGAGAGGGGCTTTGGGAGGCTAGGTGAAAAAGATGAAGGGGATTAAGCAAAAAACAATTTATAGACACAGACAACAGTACGGTGATTACAAGAGAGAAAGGAGATGGAGGGACATAAAAGGGTAAAGGAGGATAAATGGTGATGGAAAAATACTTGACTTTGGGTAGTGAACACACAAAACAATACAAATTAATTTAAAAGAACAGAGAAGCAACATGATAGCTTCAGGAAGTATATGCGATCAAGAGAAGGTAATTTATTTTCTAAGATGGGAAAAGTATGGCATATTTGTATGCTGGTGGGAATTATCCAACTGAGAGGGAAAATTTGATGATGAGAGGAGCTACATCTTTGATAAGGAAGAGGGGGATCTCATGCACAAGAGGCGGGTATTTGTCCTTAGGGACACAGACAGCCTATCTCTAATAGCTGGAGGGAAAATACACAGACACAAATGCAGAGAGATGGTTAAATATGGGAAGAACAGGTTGTAGAAGATCTCTTTTGAATGTTTCTGTCACAGGAAGCAAGGTTACTAGCTCTGTTTGAGAACAAAGAATATGTATTGGAAATTTGGAAAAAAATGTAGAAAGTATGAAATAATTACCTAGGAGAGAAAAATAGGAAATGAACTATGTCATTGACTGAAGGAAGCTTCAAAGTTAAAATGAATCCAATCAGGTTGAATGTGTATTTTTCTGAGCTTCACATTCAGCTAGCTGGGATGTAGACATGGAAATCAAGAAAAAGATGGATATAATTAGTGTTGGAATTTTGTCAGGTGAATATACAGTAATGTGAAATAGGGGCAAAGGAGTGACTAAAATGACAAATCAATGGATTTTATGCTTACTGGTATGTAGTGTCTGATACTTTAAACGAATGAGAGTGCTTACCAGTTTCTGAAGTGGCTATAATAAGTATTGTGATGGATTGATTTTTTTAGGTTCATGACTACAAAGAAGGAACCCCAGCAGAGAAGACCTACTATATAGAATTATGGGATGTTGGAGGTTCTGTGGGCAGTGCCAGCAGTGTGAAAAGCACAAGAGCAGTATTCTACAACTCTATAAATGGTAAAGCATGTTTTATTTCTACCATGTATTAACAGTTCAAGAGTACAGATCATCTGATATGGAGTGCTATGGGATGCTGGACTCACCTTAATTTACAAAAGGTTGCCAAAACCGGTTTGGCTCAGTAGATAGAGCGTCAGCCTGCGGACTGAAAGGTCCCGGGTTCGATTCCGGTCAAGGGCATGTACCTTGGTTGCGGGCACATCCCCAGTAGGGGAGTACAGGAGGCAGCTGATCGATGTTTCTCTCTCATCGATGTTTCTGGCTCTCTATCTCTCTCCCTTCCTCTCTGTAAAAAATCAATAAAATATGTTTTAAAAAATTTACAAAAGGTTTAATTACTCACAACTCTTAATTTTAATATGCATATTGTATTCCAGTTTATGTTTCTAGATTCTAACCATGTAATTCAGAACATTAAATATTTACTCTGTCTAGTGTTTCTATTTATATTATTGTCATAAACTAAATATTGAGAAATAAAATTGTATTTGGGGAACTTGACATAAAACATGGAACTTTCAAAACACTGTCCCTTAGGAGTGCTACTTCTCTAGTCATTTGGGTAAATGCAATAGAACTGTTAGGAATCCCATAGTGTAAGCCAGATGTCACAGAAATAAAAGCCTTTCTTTCTTTCATCTCATCTTAGAGTCCTGTGTAATTAATTATATAAAGATGCTTAAGGGTATTTTTAGGGGTGCAAAAAATTCCTCCAGGTATAGAGATTCAAATACCTCAAACAGATTTCCAGATGGAGGCATGTGATAGAGGTCATAGTTTCAGTCATAGAGGGCCTACTCTATGTCAAGAGACTAAACCACTGACACCTGTGATTTACCTATAGTTTCTTTATCTTCTCTTTTTTAAATGCATTTTTAAATCTTTTATTGTGAAGTATAATTTTAACTTGTCTTTGATTGATGTACCAAAAGATTTGGCATCTCATCTCTTCCCTCCTGGTATATGCTTAGCTAATACTCATTTATTTAGCTAATACTATTAGGTAAGCACTGCAATTGCTAAGTACCTTCTTCATTCCTTATGTTCCTCTTTCACTATCTTATCTTTCCATGTCATAAGCTGTTATGGATGCTATTAAAAAAAAAAAAAAGGAGGGGGGGAAGCTTTTTGTCACTGGATATAAGCTGTAGAATATAGGATATTGACCATAGAATATTGTCCACAAGTATCCCAATGTACCTGAAGAAAAAAAATGAAACAAAAGTTATAATGACATCAATGTATGATATTGTCATGCAAGAAAGAACATGATAATGGCATATATTAAAAGAATAAATATAAGTGGGGGGGAACCAGTAAGATAGTCATAGATTTATTAGAAAAAAAGGAAAGAAAGGAACTAGAATCAAGTGATAAAACTTGGTTTATATCAGCCAAATGACTTTGTCAAAGTTGATATCAATCTGATCTAGCAAAGAAAAGTTTAGATATATAACATTTTTGCACTTTTGTTTAGATCTTTTTGAGAAAAAAATTAAGAGCAAAATAAATGTAAAGATAAAAATTATAAGTAATAAATTTAAAAACCATTTAAAACCTAGAGATTTTATGTAATTGAGTCATGAACTTAGTAAGTGCTAAAGAAGAAAGCCATCTAAATCCACTTATTTGACTGTCTTTTCTATACCTACTATTCATTAATGATTTATTTCTTCCTTGAATATTACTGAAGTAATTGCATATATTTTGTTAGTTTTACAGAGAAGACTGAGACATATTTCTGTTTCTTAAAATTTTTTTTAAAAAGTCCCTTTAGCCCTGGCCAGGTGGCTGAGTTGATTGAATTGTCATCCCATACACCAAAAGGTTGTGGGTTTGATTCCTGGTCAGGGTATATATACCTGGATTTCAAGTTCAATCCCCAGTAAAGGGGGTGGGAAAATAGGAGAGGCAGCTGAATGATGTTTCTCTTTCCTTCGCTCTCCTTGCTCTATAAAATCAATTAAGAAAAAGTCTTAAACACACACACACACACACACACACACACACACACACACAAATGTTTAGTCTTTATTCTTAGTAATAACATTCTTCCCTTAGGAGCCTACCTTCTTCCCACTGTGAAGAACTATACTGGTAATCCCCAAAGAACATCTCTAAAGTATGTCTCAACCTCTTTCTCTTTTTAGATTAGAACATATTCTGATCAACTGTCAACCTGATATGCTCTGGGCCCCAGAGTGACCCTTCTAGCTCATACAAACAGGAATTCTCAACCCAAATGAAAGAAGGAGAATAAGGAAAAACAGTGCTCAAATGCCTTTAAAAATTCCAGAGCCTTAAATAGAAATCTTTAAAAAATGAACTTCTTCCAGTCCATCTAATACGGTAGCTTATCTAAACCTTTGTAATCTCCCTTTCCCGACCAAAAGTCTCACCCATAGCTTTTTGATATTTTATTCCTGGGAAATAGGGAGAGGAGAAAATATCTGCCACTCCTGTGCCCTAAAGTGAGACTTTATTCTCTTTTCCTCAGTCTTTTACTGTCACATTAACTGAGTTCAAGGCAAGTTACTCAACCTCTCTGAGCCTCAGTTTCCACATGTGTAAAGTAAAGGTAATTCCTACTTCATAGAACTATTCTGAAAATCAAATTAGACAACACTGGTAAAGTATGATATCTAGCATATAAGTGATGAATAAATGTTAGCTTTATTTTATATATATATATATATATATATATATATAAAATAAAGCTAACATTTTTTTTAATTGATTGCAGAGAGGAAGGGAGAGAGAGAAAGAGAAACATCAGTGATAAGAAAGAATCATTGATAGGTTGCCTCCTGCATGCCCCCTATTGGAGGTCAAGCCCACAACCCAGGCATGTGCCCTGACTGAGAATTGAATGGGACACTCAACCATGCCAGCCAGGCAGCTGTTTTTTAATGGTAGCTCTTTATTCCTTTTTAAAAATCATCTTTAATTATGTGTCCTTGATGCCTAATAGAACACCTCATTTGAGAAAAGTAGAGTGAATGCAGTTGGATATGGGGACAACTGTCAGATCTCTATTTATTCCAGATGCCAGGAAAGAGAACAGATTTATCTGAGCCAAAATGAACAAGTCAGCTATGACATGCACAAGCACCTTCATTTTACAAATGTCCATAAAATCTAGAAAAACCAAATAATTCTAACTCTTCTGCCCTTCTTTTTTAAATCAACATGAAAATGGAGGAATCATCAGTTTTACATCCTCTCTTCATAATAGAATCTGGGTAAACAAAAGGTTTGGGGTTTGAAAAACCTAGTCTTTTGACCTCAAGATATTTTAAATTCCACGAGGCATTAAAGCTTTTCCTTTTTTGTCTATAGTTCATTGGAATAATTACCTGCTTTGCTTTTCTATCTAGGATCTTAACTGATTCTGTTTAATTGTATTTCTGAGCCTCAGTACATTTTATTATTTTCCTCAGTCTCTCAAAAGTCCATCTGTTTTCTATTATTCATGTCTCTTGTCTTTTTCTTCTTATCCCCTTCTAATGACATATTTATTTTGTTCTTTTAACTATATCTCTCAACTAAAAATTGGACTCTTGAGTTGATTAGGCAGGCCCAGGTAATCTACAGGAAAACATTTTCCAGGTAAAGAATAATAATTGTATCAAATTAAATCAATACTGTTTTAATATATTTTATATAATATCTTTAGTGAAAATAAGTAATATGTCTATGTATAATGTCTATGACAATACTATGCAGAGTGCAAAGACAATTAGTTTTTGAATGCATATAATTTCTTATATACTTGAAGTATTTTTTATTCTCTTTATTGATAAGGTGGTTCTGCAATTAGGACCAGGCAGAGGAGGCACATGAAGTGTTAAATGAAGAGAGAAAAAAAAAGAAAACACATTCTAAAAGTTTAATGACATTTTATAGAATTTTTAAAAGTTAGACTGCCAAAGAAAATTTGGCAGGTTATTTGTAAGAACTTGTAGAAGAAATTTTAAAATAATTGTATCTGAGTTTATTATATGCTAGATGCCCCTTGCAGGAAGATTCCTGCAATAGGGCTTCCTGCTGCGGTCTCTGCTGCCCCACCGGCTTCTCTTCCTTCTCCCCGCCCGACCTGCTTCCCTGCTTTTTTCGCTGCCCCGCTCGCTTGCTTCTCTGCAGCTTCACTCCCTACTGCAGCACTTGGCTTCTTTCTACACTGTCTTCAGTCTTCACTCTGGCCTGGACATGCAAATTAACCGCCACATTGGTTGGGTTAATTTGCATACTTGCCCTGATTGGCTGGTGGGCGTGGATTGTGGGTGTCTTGAAGGTGCAGTCAATTTGCATGTTTCTCTTTTATTAGAGAGAATACAACTAGAGTGCTGTTCACTAAGCAGTTCAATGCTTGTTGTTTACTGAGTCTCACTTTGCCAATTTGGAAAGAGAAAGAATTATTCCTGTACTGAGATTATTTTCTCTGATTGTTTTAGGTATTATTTTAGTACATGACTTAACAAATAAGAAGTCATCCCAAAATTTGTATCGTTGGTCATCTGAAGCTCTTAATAAGGATTTGGTGCCCACTGGAGTCTTGGTAACAAATGGGTAAGCCCAAATTACTTCATAATTGGTTTGAAATGTTATAGCAAGCACAAGAATGCACCTTCCAAAATAACACTTTGTAAGATGTTTGATTTGCAAATATTTTCCCCAAGTTTGTACATTGCCTTTTCATTCTCCTAACAGTGACTTTCACAAAGCAATAGTTTTGCATTTTTTAAAAGTCTAATTTCTCAGTTTTTCTTTTATATATTACTAGAGGCCTGGTGAATGACATTCGTGCACTCGGTGTTGGGGGGTACCTCAGCCTGGCCTGGAACCACTTAGGGTTCAAGAACCCCTGGGATTTCTGACTGATGGCTTAGGCCCATGGGGAGCAGGCCTTAGCCAGCATTGGACATCCTTAGCACTGCTGCAGAGGCAGAAGATGCTCCTGCCATCTCCACTGAACTTGCTAGCTGTGAGCCAGGCTTCTGGATGAGCTGCTCTCCTCCTGTGGGAGTGCACTGACCACTAGGGGGCAGCTCCTGCATTAAGCGTCTGCCCCCTGGTGGTCAGTGCATGTCATGGCAACCAGTCGTTCTATTCAGTCAATTGGCATATTAGCCTTTTATTATATAGGATACTTTGGGTAGGTATCATGTGTAAGAAGTCTTGGCCTAATTTCAGAACATGCAGATTTTCTCCATTATTTCTTCCAGAAGTTTTATAGTTTTAGGTTTACTCTTATATCTGTGCTCCTTTTTGAGTTACTTGTAATGTGGAAGGTTTTAGTTGAGGGTGACTTTTGTATATGAATGTCTAATTGTCCTAGCACAATCTGTTGACAAGATTAGTCTTTCTCCATTTAATTGCTTTTACTCTTTTGCCAAAAGTAAGTTGACCATATTTATATGGGTTTATTTCTAGACTTCCTAATTCCATTCCATTGCTCTGCTTGCCTTTCCCTTCACCAATACTACAGTCTTGATTATTGTAGCATGATAGTAAGTCTTAAAATTAGATAGTGTGATTCCTTCCACATTATTCCTTTTCAAAAATTGAAATCAGCTTGTCTATATTGGCAAAAATTATGCTTGGAAAAAAAATTATGCTTGGATTTTTATTGTAATTGCAATAAACCTATAAATCAAATCAGAGAGAATATTTTTTGCCTCTTCTAATCCATGAGTACAGATGTTTTACTTCAAAACCTCTTCAATGATAATCCTAGTCTTGATATCATTTCATCTGTGTACTTCAGTGTGTAACTTTAAAGATTAAGAACTTTTTGAACATAACCAAAATGTAATTGTCATACTTAAAATTAACAATAATCCTTTAATATAGAATATTATTTTAATTTATACAAACATTTATAAATATTGGCTTATTCAAATCTGTATCTAAGTAAGGTCTAGTCATTGTATTTGCTTTCTTTTCATCTTGTTTTCCCCTTCCTTTTTTAATTTTTCTCTTTTACCCACTAGCAGTTTATTTTTTGAAAGAAAAAGATGTCTTGTTTGTCTTGTAGAATTTTCTGTATTCTGGATTTTGCTGATTCCATGCTGATAATAGCTGTTAAATTTGTTTCTCTAAATCTTCTCTAAAATGGTAGTTAAGTATAGCAATCTGAAAGATACAATTTTTTTGTTTTTGCCAAAATTAAATTGGATGTAAGGCTTAATAAAAGAGAGAAATAATGGAAGCTAAAAAGAGATATAAGAGATCAAATTATATGTATATTTCAACATTTATGTGCTATGATACATATCCTATATAATAAAAGGGTAATATGCAAATCGACCGATTGGCAGAATGACCGATCGCTATGACAAATACTAATCACCAGGGGGCAGACGCTCAACTCAAGAACTACCCTCTGGTGGTCAGTTTGCTCCAGCAGGGGGAGCTCCGTGCAGCCAGAAGCTGGGCTAATGTCTGGCAAGTGCAGCGGGGGTGGCAGGAGTTTCTCCCACCTGAACTGCAGTGCTAAGGATGTCCGACTGACCAATCAAGCCATCAGTTGGACCTCCCCCGAGGGCTCCCAGACTGCAAAAGGGCTCAGGCCTGGCTGAGAGACCCCCGACCCATGAGTGAATGAATGTTGTGCACCGGGCCTCTAGTTAATGTATAACACATGTGCAGCATATGTTATATTACATATGTAATATATGTGTTGATTTGCAAGAGATTATGCAAGACTACAAGTGGCAGAGATATATGTGTATCAAAGATGATGTTGGATGAACTAAATACAAAAATTTGATACTTAGTGAGTATAGGAAAAGAAAATAGTTCTAACGAAGGACACTCTCAAAGCTTTATTATCTAATAAAGCAGATTTTAGTTTTTGGACAATTTCTCCTAAATCAGGCATGATATTGGCAAAAAGAATTAAAGGCCTTGAACTCAAGCTATTATTGGCTTTGATGCAATAAATAGAATGGTAATATTTTTATGAAATGGGAGTTAATAGTTCAAAACAATTGTGTTGCAAGACTGAATAGTAACAGGTTCTGCAAGATTATTGTGAAAGGCAAAAATAATTAAATAATTTTGTACACACCCCTAATTAAGATTATTCAAAGAGAAAGGAAAATCATATCAAAGGGAGAAAAACAAATATGCTCAACGGGGTTGTATTGATTGGATTGTGCAATATTGATTTACTGTCATCAGGAGTTTGAAACCAGGTTTTGCTGACCATTGTAAATTGAGCTTATAACGTGTCAAAAATCCAAACCTTTTATTTCTCCTATGTGAATAGAATTTAAATTAATTCAATAACTTTGGGCTCTATGTTCCTTTTAGTTATAGAAGGAATACCACTCTATCCTTTGGGTAGAAATAGAAAAAAAGAATTGTAAAGAATTGTAACGCTGGTACAATTGTTATTGTACCAACAAAGAGAGGTAATTAGCCCAAGGTTACACCATGACCCTGAGGGATTTGTATTGCCTGTCCTCATTCTCCCTGTCCTCTGTCTCCCACAGCTCTCACATCAGGACAAACAACTATTTGGTACTCAGTTCTTTCCTTTTACTATTCATTTTGTGGTTTAGCTGTTTCTTCCCTTTCCATGTGTTGAAACTATCTTTATGGTTGATTTATTCTGACCTTAGCATCCTATTTCCTGTTTTCCTTGAACAATCTATTTTCATTGTAATTCATAGACAGAAATATATATATATTGAAGTATAGAGTTTATTTATAGCTTTGCAAATACCCAGAAACTTGTCGTTTTCTCCTCTAACACAAGGCTTGAGTGCCATGCTAGTTTACAGGGTTTTCTTTCCACTGAGGTTTGCATCCACTCTCTGCATCTATACAGAAAAACTCCTGAGCCTTAGAAGGCAGAGCTCTGGGAGAATCAATTCAACCTACCTTGTATACCTGGTAGGCACTCAGTTATCCATAGTCTATAAAGACTCATGGGGACAAATTTTGAGTAGTTAGATGGAAGTTAGAAATCTGTAGATGGTGAAGATGGGTTGTTAAATAAACAAGTAGATGGAAGAAATTAGGAGAAAAATAGATTTATAGGTGATGGGTGAGCAAGAGTCAGTGAATGATCAGTAAAATAGTATAAGCTAGTTGCATTTAAATATTACACATCTACATCAAAAAGGTAAATTCTATTCACCTCTTCATTATTTATCACAGGGATTATGACCAGGAACAGTTTGCTGACAACCAAATCCCACTGTTGGTAATAGGGACTAAACTGGATCAGATTCATGAAACCAAGCGCCATGAAGTTTTAACTAGGACTGCTTTCCTGGCTGAGGATTTCAATGCAGAAGAGATTAATTTGGTGTGTATTTTCATTAATGCATGTTTGTATTACTGTCCGTTGAAAGTGAACCTGAAGACTTCACAAGTCATATATTCTCACAAAAGCAGCTTTATACTTGAAGTCAGGCTATTTTTGGTTCTACTCCAAAATATGGTGCAAATTGGAAGCAACATAGACTGTCAGATGGGCAGTCACTTCAGTCTCCTTGTATGCTGATCTGGAATGTTTAAACTTTGTTCTGTGAATAATGTAAAAATGGTGGGCTTTTTCTTTGACAGATTTTTAAAAATCACACCAAAATCAAAATAAGTAAAATGAGGTGACAAAGGAAGGTTACTGATACTGTACCTTAGATTATTCTTGCTTTAAAAAAGCCTCTTAGCTTCTTAAATTACAGAATTTACCATAAAGAGCAAATAATTAGACAAGTGAAAAAATTACAAACTATAAACTAGGAGTGCCTCAGGGCATTAGTTTCTATACTCTTGTATTTGCGGAGGATTGAATCCCTTCCTGAGATATTTAACTCAATTAGAACTTGGTGCTAAAAAGACTAAGAAAAGCCCTCATATAAACCAGTTGGTGTTGCCCAGACAAAGATATGTCCTTGCTCACAAGTAGGATTTGTGCAGCATATACGGTGTGCTGGCACTCAGACATGTGTTGGTCATAGTGGTTTAATAATACCAGTTGCTACCATTTATTATTTCCGTGCCGAGCACTGTTCTGCTTATTTACATAAGTTATCTCACATCCATTCTCTTCATATCATCTCTTTAAAGAAGGCATTATTATTATTATTATTATCATCCCCATTTTAAAGGTGAAGACTAGTAGCAGAGAGAGGTAACTAGGCCAAAGTTACCCAGTCAAAGCAGGCACTCTGACTTCAGAGCCTGTGCTGTACAATGAACCCTATTTTCCACTTAATTTTCCTACAACTAACATTTAGGATCTTGGAAAGAACTCTTAGAAATCACCTACATTAACAATTACCCAAACCTGACTGCATATTCATATTACCAACAAACAGTACCTGAAAAATTTTAAATAACTGCCCCATAGCAGGACCCTTTTATTCGTAAGGTCTGGCAGGAAAACCAGGAATCTAGTTTAACAAATGTCTCAGGTGATTCTGATGCCTTTCCTCTGAGAGTCAACATTTGTGAACACTGCTTGGTTCAACCACCTCTACCTCCATAATTGAGTCAACTTCTGTTACATTCTACTCAGCAGTTAAGGTACCTTATTTCTCTCAACTGCCACAATGGAATATTCAATATAAATGCCCCTGGTGGTCAGCACTGGATATAGGTTCCAAAAGATTCCTGCCCTTTAGAATATATAATCTATATATATAAAAGCCTAAGCGACCGTTATGACCAGTTGACCAGAATGACCGGTCACTGTGACATGCACTGACCACCAGGGGGCATATGCTCAACACAGGAACTGCCCCTGGTGGTCAGTGCACTCCCACAGCAAGAGTGCCGCTCAGCCAGAAGCCAGGCTCACGGCTGGTGAGCGCAGCTCTGGAGCCTCTCCTGCCTCCATGGCAGTGCTACAGAGCAGCTATGGAGCGGCAGCAGCACAGTGGGACCAGGATGAGTGGGAGTGGCTGGGCACACAGCCCTGGCTCAGGCCCCTCCTGCACTGCTACATCCCCCGAGGGGTCCTGGATGAGAGAGAGTGCAGGCCAGGCTGAGGGACACCCCACCTGTGCACGAATCCATGCTCTGGGCCTCCAATATAATATATAATGCTGAGGTTACTTCCTTTGAAAATTATTTCCAAAGTGAAATTTACCATTGCATATACTTACTTTGTTCCATGAATTACTTACAATGTGTTTTGGGATGTATCTGTTTACAGTGGCTAAATATATGATTTCCTACTTTATCTGCAAAGTCAGGGCCAATTGTTAACAAGATGTAAAGGAACTCAAATGGTGATACTTTGGCACAGAGTATCCACAGAGTTCACATACAACATACTTTGGGCCTTCTATCCATGTGTGGCTTCGAGGACACAGCAGGAACCACAAGGGGGTCTTGAGTATACAGGGAACTACAGATGAGAAAATTGGTTAAAAATTTCAAAAAGAGATAATCAAAAAGACTCAGCAAGTAAATAAAAATCCTCAAATAAACTAGTGTAACAATATTAGTGCTAGTATATTTAGTTACTGTATGTATACATCAAAAAAAGAATCAGAGTTATCATCTTGTACTTGAAAAAGGTCAAAGTGTTTAAATTCTAGATAGGGAGTTTTGTTTTTTTAAAATCCTGTTAGGCTTATTGCATCTAATACATTTTTTTCTCTGTTATGCATTTATTTCAAAATGGTGATATTAAAGCATCTTCCCTAGTTATATTATTCCTTTCCCAAGCTTAGACAAGCTATTTAGAGCTATTAATTTTCAGGTTTTGCCCTCAGCCATGATCAATAATGGATGGCTCTTTCAGCCTTAAAATTCTTATCCTAAAATGGTAGAATTTCTCTTGCCTGGTAAGGCTTAAACTGTGCAGCCTTACAATTAAGTTTTTTGGGAGGTTTTGTTTATTTGCTACTTGGTTTAGATCTTGTATTTAGTACTGCAGCTCTATTTGGAATCATCTTTGAAGTCTTTTAACATTCTGATGACTATATAATTAGTATCCATTTTGTAAAACATCTAATACAGGTCCATCTAAAGTTTGTCTCTTATATGTCCCAACTGCTATATAAATGTGTTCAAACATTATTTCATGCCCTTGACCGGAATCGAGCCCGGGACCTTTTAGTCCGCAAACCGACGCTCTACCACTGAGCCAAACTGGTTTTGGCTCAAACATTATTTCAAATACAATAGTTTGCATAATAATATTTCAGCTTATTTAATCTATATATGGAATTATCTTTTATATTAGGAGCTTTGTGACTGAAAATTCAGTCTGATAGCATTTTCTTGGAATGAAGAGAGAAGGGAACTAATACTTCAGTACCTGCTATGTGCTAGACAGACATGCATTAACTCATTTAATTTTCACAGAAACCCTATGGGATAAGTATCATTATCCCCATTTCATAGATGAACTACACTTTGAAGATTTAGTAACCTAATCAATGTCACACAGTCTAGAAATGTAGAGACAGATATTCAGATTCAGAGCTTGCTGGCTTCTGGTATTCTGTGATCTTGGAAACATTTGTTAGAGTCTCTCTTTTTTTGTGGTTTTGAAAATGTATTATAGATTCTGGCCAAAATTAAAAATGTGAGCCTTAAAATGTTATATATGGATAAAATAAGTGACTGTTAAAATTTATTGGAAAGGAATCATGTGGGCTTAGAGAGTACAAATCAATAAATGCAACACCAATAATTTCAGAATTTCCCAAGGGACAAAGCCTGAAAGACAGATATCATTCTTGCAAAGCAGCCTACATGATATCCTCATAGTTTGGTCTTGGCGTTAGAAATCAAAGTATTCTGTCTCTTAAGGTGGCAAGTCAGTAATGACAAGCAAAGGCAACACAACCCTGGAATTTCAACAAAAGGATAGTAAGCCTTTTAAGGTCTTTACTAGTCATTATAATGATTTAATGTTCCAGATTGTTTAGTTTCCACTGGGCTCCCATTTTTAAAATTTCTATTTAATAGTAATACATCCCTTCTTCATTATTGTCTCCCTAGTGTTTAATAATAATGCTTAATTATATTTAATTATGATTCATTGTTTATTATTATAAAAATAAATCTATTGTTTATTACCTTTATGGCCTACCAAGAGATGTATTGCATTGTGTTCAATGAGTGAGAAATCCCTGGCAACTATTTTGTTTGTTCTTCGCTCCTCTTAACTCCTTATTTTCAAGCTTCCTGTTATTTGTATGAACTGCATAGAACTTAGTTGAGCACTGGCGAGTAACTAGTGCTAAAAAGGAAAGTGTCGACTTTTTAATGGCTTTATTTCTGGTTTTCAGGGTAAATGTAGGTAGGTCACCTGATTAGTATCTTGGTTGTATTAGTAAGATATTAGCAATCCTGTCTTCCTTTGTGGATTAATTGATAAACACATTGGTTCAGTGTCGTCTGAATTTGCTCAAATAACAAAAAATGTCCTTATCTTCCTTTAGCACTTTCCTCTACGCTTTGTGCATCATGATTTGAAAACAGCATGAATATTTTATAAGAGTATTATGCCTAATATTTTACAGTGTGCAACAAGAACATTGATAACTAACAAAGAGCTATGTTCTCTAGCTTTTAATCGTAGGTCTTATGTTTTATCTCCTAGGATTGCACAAATCCACGGTACTTAGCTGCTGGTTCTTCTAATGCTGTCAAGCTCAGTAGGTTTTTTGATAAGGTAATGGCCTCAATTAAGTTATTTTTAAACTTAATTTATATATTACAAGAGTTTAACTTTTTTTGTAGAATGCTTTGTCCTTTTATGCCTTCATCCTGAATGTCACAGGATATGTGACATGTCTGAATAATACTTGTTTTGATCTCTCTTATCTGTTGGTATAATTGCTCAAGGCCTGCTGACGTATTTATACTATCACCAGTGTTCTCTAGCAAAGGATGAAAGCTACTGAATTTAAATGGGTTTTTTTTTTTTAAATAAAATACCTAATTCCTCTTCTTAAAACAATTTACGTTTCCCTAGTTTCTATCTCTTTTTGTACTTATCCCCTGCTAAGCCCTACAAAAGACAATGAACTGAGGAGATTCTACTTAGTTAAAGCCCTGAGTTCATTTTGCTTTCCAAGCTATTAATAGTTCTTACTAATACTTTTAAGGAAATGTCATCTTCTTGATTCCCTATTGTTTCCCTATCAGAAACTTTTATATTAAAGTTATGGACTCTTGCTAACATCATCTTATTGTAGAATGAAAATGCAGAATGACTCAGCAGGCTAGTAAATTAGAGCACTGTTTGTCTTTCCTTCATAAGTCCTTACAGCAGCATTGCACGTAGTTTTGACCAAGCTTAAGTTGCTTGCCCAATCCAGACATTGTGTAGTCAAGTAAAATAGGATGTATTTCTGTGTGCTATTGAAAAAGATTAATTTCTGTATTATATTTCCTTTTAAGTGTAATCTTCCAAGAAACATTTTTCTCATAAATCTTCTTTATAAATCATTTTTCTTTTAGCAATTTAGGGATTTTATATTTGGCCCTTTATCCAATATGTCAGCAGAGATAAAGCCCCACATCCTCCCTATTTAATGAGATCAGGGGAAATTTTTTGCTTCATTGCAGAACTTCCCAACTGGTGTGTCGCAAATAGGGTACAGCTGTACTGAGATATTGATCCACTCATTTCTCTGAGCCGCAGAGCCCCTCGGGCTGGGTGATTGGCAACCTCCTCCATTTACCCCGGTGTGCTGTACAAATATTAGCATTTCCTAAATGGGATGCATTGCAAGGAACCACATTTTCTGTTCACATTGTTTTCAAACTTAAAACGTAAGAACTTTCATTTGATTTAGATCCCTGATCCCATCTGTACAAATTGCTATCCCCTAAGAACAACATCTTATAGATCTGTGTCTGACATGGAAAGATCCCACAATATACTATTTAAAATTTTAAATAATTTTAGAATTGAGATATTAAATGTAATAAGTTATATCTTAGAGAAACAATGGGTTATAGACGAGTGGGACCCAAGTTGTCTGTCAAGGTTTTATTCTAAAAACATCAGAGGGAACTTGATGAGTTTTAAGAAGAGAGCAAGATTTAGTACGAAGACATTGCAAGTTGAGGGTAAGGAGTTATGAGCAAAAGCAAAAAGGTAGTTGCCGAGGTTGGTTTGGCTCAGTGGTAGAGCGTCGGTCTGCGGACTGAAAGGTCCCGGGTTCGATTCTGGCCAAGGGCATGTACATTGGTTGCGGGCACATCCCCGGTAGGGGGTGTGCAAGAGGCAGCTGGTCGATGTTTCTCTCTCATCGACGTTTCTGGTTCTCTATCTCTCTCCCTTCCTCTCTGTAAAATATCAATAAAATATATTAAAAAAAAAAAAAAAAAAAAGGTAGTAACTTCTCTCGTCATTGCCTAAATCACAGCCAAAGGTATGTGGGTTAAGAGGTTGCCCAGACCTCCAGACTGAGGTGGTTGCCAGAAACCAAAGGATATAGCAGCTAAATTTCACCCAGTTTTTCATACATCATATCAGTGAGAATCACCCCCCCCCCCGCCAATTGATTTGAGGAATAAGGGGGAAAGAGAGAAACATCTATGTGAGAAAGAAGCATCCATTGGTTGCCTCCTGTACCTACCTTGACTATAGATCAAACCTGCAACCCAGGAATGTACCCTGACCAGGAATCGAACCTGCAACCCTGTGATGCACCAGACTACCCTCCAACCAACTGAGCCACACTGGCCAGGGCCCCAAGAATTTAATGTAAAGATTTATTTTCCAAGAGGGAATCTGATCCTCCTCCTCCAGACTCCCTTAGCTAGTAGTAATTCTTCCCCACTCTAGAATGATAGGATTTTTCTGTGCTGCCCCAGAGAAAGGAAAGAGAATCAGTCCCTTCTTGCTATCTCTAAGACCAAGTATTTTGAGATGTATATTGATCATGACCAGCTTTCCTACCATGGGGGCCAATGAATGCAACCTTACCCCTGGTCTCCTGTGGCTAACAGTGACTCAGCCATAGTCTCTAAGATAGAAAAATCCAGCTATTTTGCCTGTCAGGCCAGTTAGAGTAAGCTGACACCGGCCTGGAAGAAAGTGCTCAGCATTGATTCAGAGAAATTTGTATTTTCATAATTCTAGATTCCAGGGTCTTAATCTCTAGCTAATCTGTATCCTTATTGATTACATTTTCTTAATCACAACAGCTTTGGCTAAAGAAAACAATACTGCCTATGCAATCATTGTAGTTTCTCAAGTGTTAGAACAGAATTTGTTATTTTTTAAAATGTGTTTCATAATCTGAAAACGTGATGCTCCTTAAACTCACCATTTAGGGAATGTTTGAGGATTTCTTTATCATAGAAGTGATGGATTTGTGCAGATACACCCACTGCTTTTCTGTGTTTCTCCTGTTGACCAAATACAGAGGTTCTGAAACTGCTGAATTACAGGGTGCAGATTAAGTCCACAAAAAGAAGCTAATTGACACTGTTGATGTTGTGTCATCTGTCTCCATGGAGGCTCTATAGAATTTATCACTGTTTACTAGAGGGATGTGGTGGTTCGTTGCATTGCGCAGACTCCTCTTTAAGGAGCAGCTGCCCTATTAGTAGGCAAGTGCTTTGCATTTTTCTTATGAATTCTGTTTGGTACCTTTTAGGACTGATTGCTGGGAAGCTTAGAGCCAAATTTCCTTTTATGTACTAAGAATTGCATGGGATCATATGTCATTCTCTGATTACTTAGTCATTTTTTTTCTCATTTATTTTTTTAATCTATTTGTACTTTTGGAATGAGGCAAGCTCTTAGGAAACAATCCTACAATCCTGATCCCATTAGCACCAGATTCAACTCACTGTACCAGATGTCTGTAGCTATTGAAAAGACTCTTCATTTGGATGTATGGGTTTTAGTCCTCTGAATGGCCATTACAGTTAGCCACTTTTTCCAGATTATATACTAAACTCTTAAAATCTTTGTTTCTCACAGGTCATAGAAAAAAGATACTTTTTAAAGGACAGTAATCAGGTCAGTATCTATCTTTTCTTTATAAAATGGGTTCTTAAATTTGTAGAGAGGTGATTTCCAAGTTTATTTTCAGAAATGGTTAAAAAAAAAAAAAGTAGGGGAAGTTCCTTTGTAAGCACAAGCAACTGATTTTTTTTCCTGTTAACCACCCCCCCCAAAAAAAATAATAATAACAATAAGATCAAGAAAAAGTAAGAGTCTAAGAATGAATGAATGTATGAAATCCAGGAATAAGGTTACATTATAAAATAATAAAATAAAATTGTTTGCTTGAGACACAAAGATATATATCCAAAGTCTATTACAAGCAAATCATTCATGTAAAGTCCAACAGGGGAATTTCTGATATTCACCTTCATCCTCTCTGATTTAGGTGACACTGTTACCAGTTTGTTGGCAAATGTTTTCCATTTTGGGAAAATGTATTTTTATTAGCTGGTCTGCTGTGGTTTTCTGAGTAAAACCACAGACTGGTGGTTCTCTCGGGAACAATAGACTGACATTTTAAAGAAAAAAAAATTTAAAGGCTATTAGCATTTGAACTCTGCCTACTTGAAACTTATTGTGATTATCTTTCTTGCCTACAGATTCCAGGCCTTCCTGATCGAAAGAGGTTTTGGGGAGGAACATTAAAGGGCCTTCATTATGACTGAATTGTATGCATCCTTTGGAAGAGTGAGAAAGCAGTGGCAATTTTTCACAGCATTCTTCTTGCTGTGTCAATTATTAATGTCTCAGCCTTTTAATGAAATCATCTTAAAATGCCACCTTTCACCCTCACCCTTTAATGGAAAACTAAAAGGAACTGTCAGTGCGGGAGGTCTGAACTTTGTCCCCATTCTCTCTGTTCCTCACCTTTCTGTCCCTGTTTATAGATTATGTAAAAGCCTTATGGAAATACGAGATGTTGTCAAAATGATGCAGCAAATGAGCAGTGACAGAGTGCTGCAGAGAAAATTTACTCCTGCCTAGAACTGGAGCGTTTTTTTTGGGTCTGTAATTTTCCCACACGTCTTGCTGAAGGCTTAATTAAGTGCTTTAAAAATCTATCTCTATTGTTTTGCCTTCCGGAGGGGAAAGGTTATGTTAACCAGCCCTGAGTTGTCTACCCCAAACAATCTTCGTCATTTTCAAAGCAGCAAAATCGTGTTATTTAATTATCTCCACCCTCATCACACTCAAGGATGCCTAATAATAGTAGCAACCCTGTTCCCTCTCCTCTCCTTTGCCAATGGCTCAGTGGCTGGAAGAGGAGGACTAATGGCTGGAGTTAAATATAAATAGATTAATAATACATAGAGAAGAGCAGCACCAGAAAAGAAGAATTCTGCAGGAAATTGACAGCTCACTAAATCCTTCACTGTTTAGGTTAAAGCTGTCTGCACAATCACTGTTGTCTGTCTGGAAATGGTTAGGGTGAAATCTAACACCTGCACAAAGGCAGTAAGAAAGATTTGTAGCCTCTTCAGGTTTGCTTGTTTTTTAAAGGAAAAGTTAACTCCTGAAATGCCTCTTAAGTATAGTCTATAAACTAAGAATGTATTCTTTGTGTCAACAATGTGTTTAGGGAGAGAAGTAAAAATAAGTTCCATAGCAACACATTTACATGAATTAGAGATTAGAATTCTTGGATTTCATAAGCCAGAATTTTGGGGTGGTGATGTGTGTATATGCATAATTGTTTGTTTTGGTTTTTTTTTACCCATCTTTTTTGCTTCTTTAACTCTCTCTGCCCTGGTTGTTATTAAATGTATAACCCTCGTTTCCAAAAACTGTAATTTGCTATCCAACAATACCTTTTCACCCGCATCCTTGTCTCTGACTCTGCTGCGGGTCTCTGCACTCCTGATTTTGCTCTATATTAAATATAATAAAAAATATTAAATACATAGTTTCAGTTTCTCACTTTAAAACTTGGGGGGGGGACAGTAAATTCACTTTCTACTCCATTTTAATTACATTTCAGAAGTGCTTTGGAAACCAAGGTATGCTGAAAGAGAATGCTAACATAAGAATATTAGAGAGTGCTTTTAGAAAGACAGTCTTTGGAATTTGCAAAAGGATGGTTAAAGCACTTTTCATCGGCTAGAATATTCTCCACTCTTTCTTTGCATCCTCCCCCACAAAACTTTGTCCTGATTTCTTTTTTGACATAAAGGAGAGCTAGGCATATCAGGATCTGTATGTGGAATTTGGCCCAAGTGTGTGTGACCCAAACTGTGCAGTTAGGAAGTAGAAACCAAATGAATACATAAAGACCTAAACCAGCTAACAAATAAATCAATAACTCTTTTGTTAACCTTCTTTCTTACCCTTAATTAAAAAAAAAATCTATCCCAGTTTCTTTATGTTCTCCCTAATTAAAAAATAGTAACCCATCACAGGTGACTTTAGGGTCAGCCTTGAAAAACTGACATTACTCCTCACCTCCATTTCTTTTTATTGACAGGCGTGGCTCTCTGAATTACAGTTCTCTGAGAAAAAACAAAATTTGTAATAGCCTAAGTTTGTTGCAAGTATGAGTAGCAACGAATAAGGTTGTTTGCCAAAATGAATCTTATTAGCCAAAGTTTTTCAAAAAGAATGCTTTGAAGCATTGCAATTTTTGCTGAGATTTTGAGATCTCATAAAAATTGCTCTTAAATAATAAGCAAGTGTAAATACCAAAATACTTTCTAAAACATGTTAATTAAATCTTTAATTTTCATATTTTTGTTAAAATGGACTGCATGTGCTGGGACATTGGACTGAAGTTAGAGCTGCTAATTGCTGCCATAATCAGAACATTTCAGTCTTGTTTCAATAATGTGGGCTGTGCCCTACCTGGTTTGGCTCAGTGGATAGAGCATTGGCTTGCGGACTGAAGGGCCCCAGGTTTGATTCCAGTCAAGGGCACATGCCCAGATTGCAGGCTCAATTCCCAGTAGGGATCGTGCAGAAGGCGGCCGATCAATGATTGTCTCTCATCATTGATGTTTCTATCTCTCTCTCCTTCTGCCTTCCTCTCTGAAATGAGTAAAAATATATTTTTAAAAAATAATGTGGACTCTAGCACCCAACATAGATAGAGCCTAGCATGAGTGTTTAATAAATCTTGGTCTGATTGGAATTTTTAAAACATAGGTAGCATCTGTTTGAAGAAGATTAAAGGTCTAACAGGATGTCTGCATTGATTTAATATCTGTTAAAATTCAAAGGACGATACTGTTTTGGGAGAAAGCAGGAGAAGGAAATAAAAAATTGATTTCTCTGTAGTCCCAAGACTGAGTTAAATCACTGGTGGGAAAGGAAGGGTCCCAGGAAACCTAGCCCTGGAAGAACCCTGGGCCTCAAACATTCCCTAATATGCCTGATGCAAAACCGGAACTGGGGCCTGCCTGGGCTGCTCCACAGAGCAGGAAGGGGATCTGACTTCCAGTTACAATCATCACCTCCATTTAAGGACTTAAAGTAATGGCTTTTAAACTCAAAAGTTCGTAAAGATCCTCTCAGTGTTTGTTTAAAATGCAGATTCCAGGAATTATCTGACCCCTGTCTCCCAGTTCTATGTATATAGGATGGGGCCAGGATTTTGTACAGTTGGCCCTTAAACAATACAGATTTTAATTGCTTGGGTCCACTTATACTCAGGTTTTTTGTTTTTGTTTTCAACCAACAGCACCACATTTATTTTCTCAGCAGGCTAATTGCTAAGCTTTACCAAAGTCAACTATACTAATAAAATGGCAATATGCTAATTAGACCAGATGTCTTCTGGGCATCCTTCTAGACAAAGCCACTGTGGTGAGGGGCTGAGACAGAGCAGTTAGGGGCGATGAGCCCAGCAGCGGAGGGCAGTTAGGGGTGATCAGTCAGGCAGGGGAGGGCAGTTAGGGGCAATAAGGCTGGCAGGCAAAGGCAGTTAGGGATGATCAGGTCAGCAGGCAGAGGCAGGGGTAATCAGGCAGGCAGGGAGGTGAGCAGTTAGGAGCCAGTGGTCTCAGATTGTGAGAGGGATATCCGACTGCTGTGAGATCGGGCCTAAACCAGCAGTCAGACATCCATCGAGGAGTCCTGGATTGGAGAGGATGCAGGCTGGGCTGAGGGATCTCTCTCAGTACCCCCCATGCATGAATTTCATGTGCTGGGCCTCTAGTCTCTCTCTCTCTCACTCATATATATATATATGCCTAAGTGACTATTACAACCGAACGACCGGTCAACCAGTCACTAAGACGTGCACTGACCACCAGGGGAAAGATGCTCAATGCAGGAGCTGCTTCCTGGTGGTAGTGCGCTCCCACAGCAAACCTCCTGCAATCCCTCCCCTAAGCCAGCCAACTTCCCACAGTCCCTCCCCCAAGCTGGCCAAGCTTCTGTCCCTTCCCACCTCCCCAGCTGGCCGGCCCCAATTGCCCTGATAGGAACCAGGCAAGATGGCCCAATCAGCCCTGAGGGATCCCAACCATGCATGAATTTGTGCACCGGGTCTCTAGTCAATAAATAATGGAGAAGAATGAAACCCCCAAACTACAACAAAGGTGTAAGGTCTTGCTCAGTGCCATAAAGTACACCAAGTAATCTGTCAGTTCTTTATTGGAGACATCTGTCCTAGAGTCCTCCATCCTCTAAGTCCATTTTGAGAGTGATTGCCCTGTAAGCTTTCCTTTGCATTACCCTGTACAATCCCCAGCTTCCTGCAGGTGCCGTCTTCCAGTTTCTTGGTGTGGATTGGTGGTCTTCCAACTGGGATGAATTCAGACACCCCTCCAGGAGGTGCATGAACACAGATAGTTTTACAGGAGTAATTTATCATATCATCACTTCCCCTCTGTTCTTAAAAATTGAAATGCTTGTGAATGCACCTTAATGCTAGCTCTTACTTCCTACCTCTACTTTCATTGTCACCCTTCCCCACCATGGAAAAGGAGCATCTTACAAGTAATACCATAGAAACATGGTATATTTTTCCAAGCTGTACATGTCTTCAGGATGCCAACAAAAGGACAATTCTGGATGTTAGTTTTACTTAAGAGAGGTCTTTTGTCCACTTCTTACAATTATTTTTTTAATGCTGAGCTCTTAAGGAAGAGTTCCAGAGGACAAAGCAAAAAGCTTTGGTAAGAAATATCCAAGACTATGACACATTTTTTCATGGCATGGCTTCTTGCTTGGACTGTCAAAATAGCAAAATAACATTTTTAGCAAATGTAATTATACAGGCAAAGGTATGTATGATTAAAATTCTTATTTTTCCAACCCTTTCTGAGTAAATGAATTAGGCAAAGTGCCTCAAAGTGAACAGGTAACATTTAAAGTCAGTTCTTCAAAATTAAAGAACCCTACTGAGTTGTTGATTGGGAGGCCATTAAAAATAATGTTTAATGATAGAACACTATGCATTTATTAGTATTTAATTCAGGGGGAGAACTGAGTGACACCATAGCAAAATTCCTTCCAGGCATATCTACTATGTATATGAATATATTTTCTCAGTGCTTATGTCTGTAAAACCAAAAAATATGCTTAAGTGATGCTGAAGCTTGTCTCATTCTAAAAACAAGAATTATTAATTATGGATATAGGAATTCATGGGGGAAGGGAACCATCTACCTCGTTAAAGAAGCATTTCCGGAAAGACTTTACTTCTTACATTTAACTAGAGGCCTGATGCATGAAATTCATGCAAGAGTAGGCCTTCAGGTGGCTGCCTGGATTCCTCCCTCACAGCCATGGTGGCTGCAGCCCTGGCTTACCCCAGTCTAACTAGCATATTATGCTTTTATTATTATAGATAATTATTTATCAAAATGTGTAGTCTTTATGAGCCACTGTCCCAGAGAAGAGTACTCCAGTCTCCTGTCGGGGGGTGAAGCACTTGCTGATAGCATGCTGGAAGTGTGCTGGGAAAGGAGGCTGGAGGTCTCCACAGCACTTGTTGAACTTGGTGTTGGTCCTAGTCCCCACTCCCTGGCCCCTGTGAGTGTGAAACTTCTCTGACTTTTCTTCTAGGGCTTCTGTGGAGCGTAGGCCTATCTTGTGCTAGAATCTGGGAGAAGCAGACACCTGGGGTCTCATGTTCCTAATTCTTTTTAAATTCACCTCACCTATTCCTCATGTCGGTGTACTTACTCCATCCTGCTCTGTCTGGTTTTTAGCATCTTTGGTTTTTTTGCTCACCACTTTGATATTGTGACTCTGTTCTGGTCCAGTATACATCTGTCTTGGCCCTACACACTCCCTGCTGCTTCTACTGGGTGTCTTTGAACCCTAAAGCACATACCCAGCCTAGAAGGTCCCCCTTTTCCCCTGTTTCAAATGTCTGGCCAAACCCCCCCTTTTCCTGGAAGCCTTCCCTCACTAGATCCCTCCACTCTGCTATTTCAGTCACCCTGCCCTAAACCCAGGTCTCTGAATGCACTGCACTTCCCCTTCTCTGTCTTCATACACACTCTGCCCTCTGCTCCATGCCTACCAACTCTTATTCTGTGTGACTTGGCCCAGGCATCATCTTTGGGTCGCCTTCCCTGCTCTCCTAGTCTGGGCGAGGTGGCTCCCCAATCCTTCCCGTAGCACCCTGGACTCTTCCTGTTGCAGCACATATGGCGCTCTATTGTAATGACCCATTTACTGGTCAGTTTTCACCAATACGCTGTCCTGCTCGAGAACAGGACTGAGGCTCAGTCATCTAGTGTTCCCCACATCCCACAGGGTCTAGCAACTAGCAGGTTCTCGATAATTGTAAAATAAAGAAATGAGCCCAGCTGGTGTGGCTCAGAGCTTTGACCCATGAACCAGGAGATCATGGTTAAATTCCCTGTCAGGGCACATGTCTGGGTTGCTGGCTCAACCCCCAGTAGGGGGCATGCAGGAGGCAGCTAATCAATAAATCTCTCTCATCATTGATGTTTCTATCTCTCTCCCTCTCCCTTCTCTGAAATCAATAAAAAACATATTTAAAAAATAAGTGAGTGTGTGATTACATGAACATGGAAAGCCAATCAGAACTGTCTGTCCCTGTGTTTTATTCTCATATCCCCTGTGTGTATATAGCATAGTGCCTGACACTAGAAGTGCTTGTTTTATTAAAGCATTGCTATAAAAACAGAAAAAGATAAGAAATAGTTCCCACTTTGGAGAAATCCCGCAAGTTCAGTGATAGGTTTATTATTCCATTTTAAATGGTTTCAGGGCCCTCAAAGTAATTTTCATCCAGTCAAAGATCTGTTACCACTCTCTAGGAAATCTCTCACACCTCAGGAAGAACCCAAACACCTCTTCGGTCTGCCTTCGAAGCTGATTCAATGGAAAGAGCATAGAAAGTTTATGGGAAAATAAAGTAGTGAAGCTTTTCCTTTGTCTCTTACTGGCTAATTTTATTTTATTTTTTTAACCACCAAAGGCTAACTTTTAAGATCAATAGAGATTCAAGATCCAGTGTACTCATAAACTCAGTTGCAAAAAGTATTTTTCTTGAATTTGTTTTTTTTTAAATATATTTTTATTGATTCCAGAGAGAAAGGGAGAGGGGGAGAGAGAAACATCAATGATGAAAGAGAATCGTTGATCGGCTGCCTCCTGCACACCCCACACTGGGGATTGAGCCCACAACCCAGGCATGTGCCCTTGGCCGGAATCAAACATGGGACCCTTCAGTTCACAGGCTGGAGCTCTATCCATTGAGCCAAACCAGCTCTAGCTAGGGCTTGGATTTATTTTTTATTTTTCTTGAATTCACTTTTGAATCTGCAAACTACAGGAAATATAAAAAACTCAGCCTTCATAAAGCTGGGGTCTCTACCCCTTTCCTCCCAGGTTTGCATATAAATTCCTGGGAAGCTTATATAATACCCACCATGTCACCTGTGTATGCTGATATGTGCTGAGATGCTCTATACTAAGCTGCCTGGTCCACGCCGATTGCTGTCAACCTGTCACTTGTTCCTATCAGCCTGGTCCCTTTGGTCTGGCTTTCTCTGTCTTAATTCTTCAGACAAAGGCAAATCACTCTGCTGCTGCCATGGTATGAATGAGTCAGTGATTTGGACTCGGTGTAGCTGGTGGTTCTCCAGGTCTCACCTGGAATCACTCATACATCTGCCGTCATCTCGCAGCCTCATTCCCATGGCTGGCAGTCAGTGCTGAGCTTTGCCTCAACTTCTCTTTCCATGTGGTCTCTCTTTCTCAAGGAGTCCTGCCCAGCTTTGCATGGTGGTCTCAAGTAGCAAGACATGGACAAATCCTAAGGCACAAGCACTTTCCAAGCCTCTGCTTGTGTTGTGTTTGCTATTTAAACAAAGAGTCAAGGAGGAAAAAATAAAAAGACTCCATCTTCTGATGGGAGGAACAGCAAAATTACATTGCAAGGGGGCATGCATTCAGGATGGGAGGGCACGGTGGGCATTTTTTTGCAGTCTACCACAGTGGTTTTATTCATTCGCTCATTTAGTCGCCAATGTTTCAAAATTGGAGCTTCATATAAAAGTCTTCTGTGGGAAAATCACCCAGCCTACTACTTAACCCAATTATATTTCCTGCCCGGTCCGCTGCGCTTGGAGTTTGTCATAATAAAGCCTGATTTACAAGATTTTTTTGTGTGAAATTAAATGAGGTAATGTCTGTGGGAAAATCTGGCAAGAGGACGCATTCGATATATGGTTTCTTCCTTCCTGAATACAATTAGCCACGAAGTTGATACCCGACCATGGCTAAGGAGAACAGCCAAGATGAAGGACAAGGAAGTCATGGGAAAAGGGACTGGAAAGTAATCCCTTGGTCTGTTTTCAAAGAAATAAAGGCATTAGGAAACAAGATTCTTAAAGAATTCCTACGAATTTAAGGAATTGAGGGAGCAGTAGTAAACATCTCAGTTTGCTTTGCTGCGAAAGCTCTGAACAATTCACCCCGCTCATCCTTAGGAGGCACCTGCCGAGAGCTGTCCAGACCGGGTCCGTTTCAGGCAGCTGTGCCAGAGCACAATTCGTCTTCTCACTGCTCTCCAGAGAACGACACTTCCTATGCCTTCCTGTCCCGAGTCAGGACTGAGTAGAGAAGTGTCTGCCACACACAGCAGGCACTAACTACTTCAGTTCCTTTCCTAGAGAGCTTTAAATTCTCTGCCTTTAGGCCCTGGCTGGGTGGCTCGGTTGGAGCGTCGTCCATCCGCACACCGAAGGGTCCTAGGTTCCATTTCTGGTCAGGGCACATGCCCAGGTTGCGGGTTCAATCCCTGGTCAGGCTTGTGCGGGAGACAAACAATTGATGTCTCGCTCTCACATCGATGTTTCTTTCTCTCCCTTCCCCCCTCCCCCTCCCTAAAATAAAATTTGTTAAATAAGTCAAAGCCAAATCTGGGCCAAATTTCAAAAAATACAAATAAAAAATAAAAGCATGTTTTCATGTGAGGATTAAAAAAAAAAAAGAAATTCTCTGCTTTTAGTAATAAGCTTTCTTTTAAATGGGACAAATAATTAGTCAATCTTTACCTCAGGTGAAGAGGAGACAGGCTCTGAAGACTCGTCCAGAAACGTCAGGGGTCAGTAAACAAATGCCATTGTGTAAGCAGTTAGTGGAAAGTAAGCCCGCTGGACTTTCCCCCGGCTTCACCAGTGAGGCAATTCTGTGGCCAGTCTGAACGACCCGCTGGCCAGTGCGTACCGCAGAGTGGTGGGAATAAGAGCATTCAGCAAGTGGTTTAAAGAAGAAACAGAAGCATTTAGACTTCATACCCTCTCTGGGCGTGGGTTTCCTGAAATCACCAGGCCTGCAGCAGAAGGAAAATGGCTACCCTGAAGGTAAGAAACTACCGGATAACATTGCTGTGGCTTCTTCAGCCAGACTTATGGAAGCTTCAGAGAATTCCACAGGGTCAGCGTTAGAAAGGACTTGGGTCCTGGTCCAACCCCCATTGTCAGAGGCTTCACTGGGGTGTCTGTGGACCTGGCTGGGGGCGGTGAGGGGGATGAAGGAGAGGTGATTTTTTTTTGAAATGTATATATTTTATTGATTTTTTACAGAGAGGAAGGGAGAAGGATAGAGAGCTAGAAACGTCGATGAGAAAGAATCATCGACCAGCTGCCTCCTGCACACCCCCCACCGGGGACATGCCTGCAACCAAAGTACATGCCCTTGACCAGAATCGAACCTGGGACCTTTCAGTCCACAGACCAACGCTCTATCCACTGAGCCAAACCGGTTTCGGCTGAGAGATGATTTTTTAAAAGGAGAGTTGATGCTTTCATTGTTCATTTCAAATATTGTCTTGGGAATCTGTAGGTATCAAAAGGGCTCCCTCCCACCATGGGCAGGCACGTGTCTTACTGTTTTCCCCCAGCCTCGCCCTCCCCTCCGCCACTCTCTAATTCCTGCCTGGTGCCGAAGCTTCCTGGACAGCCTCTAGCTCACCAATGACATTTGTTTAATCTACACAGTCATTTTGAGGCCCTCAAACAGCCCTTGGCCAGTAGAAGTTCTAACAATCCCTCTAGGAAATCATCCCTTTTTATCATTTAATGTGCAATTGAATGTGTGGGTTATGTATAAAGGCACAGTATACACAGAGCTTGCCTGTTCTGGGTCCAAGAGTGATTCAGCTAAATTTGAGTTGCTACAGGGACAGTCAAGTTGAGATCCCCCCAAGAAGTGGTTGGAGGTGTAGACCTGGATCCCAGGGGAGTGGGTAAGGCGAGGAGAACAGCTATGGGAAGTCATCCTATCAAAGGCGTAGTTGAAGTCTCGGAAGAGTGCATAAAAACTGTGTTTCTTAATGAAAATCCTGTGGGGGAGTTCAGCAGCGGTTGGAAATATCCTTACCATTTATAAATAAATTATATTTAAAATCCTCCCCTGCTGAAATTTCTCAGCAATTTATTATGCACAGAGCCAGCACACCAATGTAAATTGCATGCTGGTCTTTGTTCTTGGTTTCAAAGGCATTCATCCCAGCCTGCTGTCTAAAGGTTAGCTCTAGAGATCAGGAATCCAAACACAGAAAGCCAGATTGCATCTTTCTAATCAATAAGCATTATATATTTTTTTAAAAATGTTTCTCAGCTCTTATTTCTTCATTTTAATGGATATGTCATCACAAAGCCTCAGATGCAATCACATTTACATAAAAGCAAAACTAGGGGGAAGAAAATTCAAAAGATAAAATTAAATTAAATTAAATTAAATTAAAAATAGACCATACCCTATGTTCTTAAATTGCTTTGCTTCTATAAGTCTTGATTTCCTCATTTCTAAAATGAAGAGCTCTTTGCTCTGGCCAGTGTCTCAGTGGTTAGAGTGCTGGCCCATGCACTGAAGGGTCATGGGTTCAATTCCCCATCAAGGGCAACTACCTGGATTGCAGGTTCTATTCCTGGCACTGGTCAGGGCCCCTGTGGGGGGCAATGATCAATGTATCTTTCTCATCTCTCTTTCTCTCTCTCTCTCTCTCTCTCTCTCTCTCTCTCTCTCTCTCTCTCCCCTCTCCCTTTCTACTCCCTCTAAAAATCAATGGGAAAATGTCCTTGGGTGAGGATTAACAAAATAATAATAACAATTATGGCTAATATGCAAAGTGTTCCCATGGGAGTTCAACCAGCAGACCAGGATACTGGGAATTCCATCACTCACTATCACATGCGCTGACCATCATGGGGGGCAGTGCAGAATGAAGGAAGGCCCCAGCCAGCAGCCGGAAGGCCCCGATCAGCCCTGATTGCTGGCCAGGCCTAGGGACCCTCCTTGTGCACTAATTTTGTGCAGCAGGCCCCTAATATAATAATAACACAAAAAGCTCTTTAACATGCACACTTTGGGCCCTAGCACCAAGTATTTTGATTCACTTGGTTGGGGTCTGCATTTAACAAACTTCTGGGGTGATTGTAATGATTAGCTAAAGATAGGTCCCACTGGTCTACATAATTATTATTTCTGCTGTAACAAATTACTATACATGTAGTGGCTTCAAACGGCACATTTATTCTCTTATAGTTCTCCAGGTCAGAACTCTGAAATCAGTTTTACTGGGCTAACATCAAGATGTTGGTAAGCCTGCTTCCTTTTGGATCCTCAAGGGGAGAATCTGTTTCCCTGACTTCCCCAGGTTCTCCAGGCTGCCTACATTCCCGGACTTGTGGCCTCTCACCATCTTCAAAGCACAGCACTCAACTCTCTTGTTTCCATCAGCTTTTCCTTTTCTACAGTAAAATTTCCCTTTGCCTTCTTCTAGTGTGATTACATTTAGGCCACACCCCAAAAATCTAGGTTTATTCCACCATCTTAATCCTTAACTTAGTTACATCTGCAGTATAAGATCTGCAAATTCATCTCTCTTTTGCTATTTAAGGTAACACCTACAAATTCCAGGGATTAAGATATAAATATCTTTGAGGGTTATTTTCAGTCTACCGCAATTACCTGCAAATTCCCCTAAAAACCTATAGTCTAAGTTCCCAACAGGTGAAGTAGAAATACTGGACTCCTTACAGAGTGAAAATGTAGCTCCATCTCTACCCTGACTTTCTTTCTTTCTCTTTCTCTCTCTCTCTCTCTCTCTCTCTCTCTCTCTCTCTCTCTCTCTCTCTCTTTTTCTCTCTCTTATGTTTCATGCCCAGTGAAAGGAAGGGAGGTGCACCATCTGCTTGTCCCATCAGGGTGTTACCAGATCAGAGTCAGTAGAAAACAACTCATAAAACCACTCTTGACAAATAAATCATATCCTGGGGACTAGGTGAGAATTAAAAAACTGTATAGTAGGGAGCTGTCAAAGAACTGATGGTACTGAAGTTACATGGAGCTCAGTAATTTGTTCCTTTATTTAGAAAGGATGCATATAATTCTCTTGGAAAGATATGAAATCATACTTTAGTGTTGGATAAAATTATTCAGAAATCTGGACTGAAGAAAACATATAAACACACTTGCTAAATGTTAGACTTTTTTTGTATAAGATATATTTGCACATAGCCACTGAATCAGCTGGAGTTGAAGGCTTGGATTTTCATAGCAAATATAAGCAGTGTTGAGATTTTGCCCTTGATCTCAAAGCCTCAGGAAAGCAGTTAGTTGCATACAATGGCTTCCTTAATTCAGATACCTTCAGCAGTGAGGAACCTGGAATTTTAAAGCTTTAAAACACTCACCTGCCATTTCCTCTCAGAGGTTTAGGAAAACCAACTAATGTGATAGTGACTCAGCGATTTCCACCCTCCTCTTCAGTCAGTGCTCTACAGAAAAGGTTGAGAAAGTGATTCAGAACTCTCACCTCTCTGGGTGGCTCTCTTCCAAATCACCAGCTAGCTGTGCTAGCTACTTTCTTTTCCATTTTCTTTTAAAGCAATAGGAAGCAAATGCTTCGGAACTCCATATGCTAGTACTAAATCTCTCTTCCCTTGTTCTGAGCATATAGTAGCATAACCGTGGATTCTGTTCTGAGGCCAGCAGTTGTGAAGAAGGGAGAAGACCCCATACCGGTCAGACAGATGGGCTGCATTCCCGTCCCTGCACTCACACCCTCTTGCCTGGTTTGCTGAGAGAAACAATGAGGCAGCTGAACAAAGTAAAGGCACTGTGACACTCAGTGGCTTCAGGCACAGATTGGTGCAAATTCCATTTCACAGAATTTAGGGTCATTACCATTTCTCAGCAGCTCACATTCCAGCCTGTTCATGGTGAGCATGAGGTTCATTTAGAGAGAAGAAAATTGTGCTCAGTGGAGAGTCAGAATGCTGGATAGTCTCTGCTGTTTCCCCCAAAGAAATCATTCCAAGCTGCATGTCGCTGCTGTTAACCAATCTGTATATAACAGGACTCGGTGTTTTTAGTGCTGATAGATTTTCATATATTTTTTTTTAAATGTGTATGGAGGCAAAAAGAAGAATTTCACTTCCATTGCTTTCTAGGTCATAACATTTCACATTTGATGTTCCTTTCCAAATATAGACAGCTGCTGGCCTGCTCATCGCTCACACATGCAGGCACATGGCATCAAGCTCATCCTTCTCATGCTGCTGAGCACTCGAGAGGACTGGCCCTCCACCCACTTACATCCTTCTTATATCTCTTAAAGGCATGTGCTCAGATGGTGGCATTTCCCTCCCTGAGCAAGGCTGCACTGCCATCCTGGGCTAAAATTAAGCACATGTATTAGGAACAGCTGGGGTGGGGTGGGGAATGGCCGTTTGTTTTGGTGTTTAAGTTAGAAAAAAAAGGGGGTTCTCACCTCACTGAACAGCATACATATATTCTTAGGCTAGGATCTAAGTGACAACTAAATCAAACAATAAATGTCTATTGAGTACCTTCTATAAACCAGGCACAGGGCATATGGAGGTACAGAAGAATGTTGTAGTCTCAGACTTCATGGAGCTATGAACTGACCCAGGAGCCAGACAGCGAACAGGAATCCATAGCTGTGCCAAGACCAGTTTGGCTCACTGCATAGAGCTTCGGCCTGTGGACTGAAAGGTCCCAGGTTCGATTCCGGTCAAGGGCATGTACCTTGGTTGCGGGCACATCTCCAATAGGGGATGTGCAAGAGGCAGCTAATCGATGTTTCTTTCTCATTGAAGTTTCTGACTCTCTATCCCTCTCTTTTCCTCTCTGTAAAAAAAAAAAAATCAATAAAATATGTTTAAAAAAAAAAAAAGAGCCATCCAGTTAAGTTTGGAAAAATGGTGTCTCTTTGATTTCCAAGTCCTTGAGTCCTTGACTACTGGCAAGGTTGACCTTTAAAAAAAAAAAAAAAGAATTCATAGCTGTGTTAAGTGTTGTAACAAGGAATTTCATGGGTTCCTCGGATGTTACTTTGTGGAGAAACCCCCTAACTTTATTTTCTCTGTGTGTAAACAAATGACAATTGGAATAATTTTATTTTGTAATGGTAGGCAGATTCTGGTTTTCTACTGATTGGTCTAAATTCCAATTTGAAACCAGAGGGAGAGAGAGATAGAAACATCAATAAAGAGAGAGAATCGTTGATGGGCTGCCTCCTGCATGCTTCTGTGGAGATCGAGCCTACAACCACGGTGGAATATGCCCTTGACTGGAATCAAACCTGGGACCCTTCAGTCCAAAGGCTGACTGACTATCTACTGAGCCAAACTGGCTAGGGCTTCAAGCTTCCCATTTTTATAAATGAGCCAGATTATGTCGTCTTCTAGCTGCAGTAAGGCTAATTTGGAGAGCTTCCTCTCAAGAATGTTGCTATCAGAATGGATCCAGGTGCCTCTTACAGTTGCTTGTTTCAGAGTATGGGGAGTGGAGTTCCCCAAACCCAAGGAGGTTGCCATCCTGGCCCAGCAATATCCTATTAATCTGGATGAGCTGATGCATGAACCTTTTACCCTATCAGGGAATCCTTCATGGAACCAGAATTAAAGAACCTGTTCTTGGAGTAGAATAATTAAGAATAAGCCCATAAATTTACTAAGTATAGTGAAGGGTGAAGAGTCTATATCATCCAGCATTCTTCTTCCAACTAATTGGTAGTCTTTAAAATTCATGCAGTACATATTGTCTTTCCTAAATGCTTCATATGTCAAGACATAGCAAAGGTATTATGTATGGAAAATCATACACAAACACGTGTTCATGTAGAAACTCATACCTTTGTAGACTGTCGGTGTTGCGAAATGCTCTTTAAATCCCATTAATGGTGGTCTTTTTGCTTTGGTCACATGCAGTACATTTCTGGATTCGGGAACGAATGTGCCTCAGAGGACCCCCGATGCCCTGGTGCCCTGCCAGAAGGACAGGTATGAGTAAATAGAATATTAAGTTTAGAAAGCTCTGAATTACAGGAATGAATGACCAATCCTCAGGCAAAGCACCTCTACCCACCATAGCTCTCATAATTCAGCCTGTGAAGTATCTAGAAGTTTTACAGTCTTTCAGACAATTAAGATACAGACAATGACAACATTAAAGTTGGATGATAGTTATTTTATGGCAAAGCATTCATCCCAAAATACGAAGACTAACCATGGGATTTTCAGAAGGATCTCCTAGGTCCAGGGCTAAAGGAACTGTTTTTATAGTTCCCTTGAATAGCATCAGATATGACAATGATGACAAAATAATCAGCCCTAAAAATGTTATGCACAAAGATGTTCACACTAGTGTTGGTTATAATAGTAAGAATATGGCAAACCGTTTTTCAAAAAATCTTGAAGTATATTTTATGGCATGAGAAAATGCCTATGACATAGTGTTTCCTCTTTTTAAAAGTCCTGATTATTACAGAACTATTCATATCATAAGATCTCCATTTTGGAAAATAAGAATGGAAGGAAATATATCAATATGAATACATTGGATTTTTTCTGGACGGTGAAATATGGGTTATATTTTATAAATTTTCTGTAACAGGCATGCATTACTTTTCTAATAAAGAGAAAAAAATCACCTAAAAATTATTACAAGAAGTAACTATGGGTGGGGGGCGGTCAAATGCAGTGCCCAGTGCATCCCCCATTCAGGACAGAATCCTCTGACAAGTTGCATGGTGGGAAGGTAGGATGCATTTCTGATTGAAGTGATGCTATTTATTGCCTTCTCTGTTTTAGAACAATCCTCAAGTTTGTCCCTACAACCTGTACGCTGAGCAGCTCTCAGGATCAGCTTTTACTTGTCCAAGGAGCACCAATAAGAGAAGGTATGAGGATTAGGTTCATTGCGACCTGCAGGCTGTGGGAGCTATCACTACTGCTTAGTGTTGCCTCCTACACCCAGGCCACAGCCTCCTAGGGCTGCCCAAGAGCCTACTTCTCACAGACTGTGCTCTGGATCATGGGCCTTGTCTCCAGCTAGAACCGGGTGACTGGTGGATGAAGCTGAGAGAACAGCTGCACAGAGCCTGGGAATACACATCCACTTCCACTTACAAATTCTCCCTTTTACTCAGAAGAAAATGTTCCCAATAGGATTGTCCAATTGAGTTTTGGATTTTGGTTTGTTTGTTTGTTTGTTTGTTTATAATGATTAACTCAAAATTATAGAAGAGTCAGCACAATATCTTCCTCAGCTGACTGTTCTTTGCATAAAAAGGTTGGCTAATCCAAGCTCGAGTATTTTAAAGGTCATGTATTACAGCCCCTTGTGGTTTGAATTAATAAGATTTTTACTCTTTGAAATTTGCCTTTGCTGGAAACCAGCACATTCATTGGCACAAGGTGTCATATTCCATGTTTGCTCTCCTATAGACCAGGCCAATGAACCCACTCCCTTGATTAACTCCTAAGGGACAGGTTAGATGCAGTAGTTGTGGTTTGGGGAGGCAGTATTTTGATTTCAGCATGTAGTGTCTCAATGTAGGAATTTCAGGCCAGGGCACCAGTGAGGAGGTCCGCTGCTGACTATTGGAGATTTAGAGAAGAAAGTGGGAGGTCTTGTATCGCTTAGTGGAAGGGACTGGGTGTATCTCCACAAAGTTCTCCTGAGAAGCAAACAAGATAGTGAGTACAGAAGCATGATGGACCACACAAAGGACAGATTGTCCCCCTTAGTGGTTAATGATGCCCACTCTCGGGTCAGGCACCCTGGGTTTCAGTCCTGACTTCTTCTCTCCCCAGCTAGGTGAACTTGGGCAAGTCATCCACCCGCTTAGAGCCTCGGGCTCCTCACTTGTCAAAAAGATAATAATAGTACCCATTTCATAGTTGTCCTGAGGACTGAAGGAAAGAATGTATGTAAAGTGCTTAGCACACTTCCTGGCACGTGATAGGTGCTCAGTTAACATTAATTATGACACATTATTGCCACCATAGCAGATGAGTTTCTTCCTCCAATACAGAGTATTTATCCCTAAGAGGCTATCAGAGAACTGAGTGTGAGATATGGCAGGTACTAGGTCACTATGCCAATATCAAGTGGCTTCTCTCTCAATAGATATGTGCACAGGGGGAGTACTTTCCCATACTTGTAAAAAAAAAAATCAGGGGTTAATTCTATTGTTATTTAATATTCTCTATCTGTGCAAGCCCAATAGTCAAAATAAGGTAAACATAGACAATTCCTGTCCAATCCAATGTAACAACTTGACCTCCATGACTGTGTTCTTGACTTTGTGTCCCATTGGCTAATGGGACACCTGGATCCTGGATCCTGCTGCCTGCCCCCATTATTCAGCAATATCTTCAGCCAGCAGGAGCTAAGCTCTGATCCAGGAGGCTGAAAATGAGCGGTTGGCATTTCATTAAGAAGCTGGCACCATTCCCTGAGTCAGAATTAAATCTCTGTCCAGGGCAATGTATTGCTGCTTGGGGATTTTTATAAACTCAGCTAAAAAACAAGGGATCCTAGGCATGGCTCACCCATCTGTTCAGAACTCTTTAAAGATAGCCACACGAATTTTGTGAAAATGACCAAAATCCCTGATGGGAAGATGGAGCCAATCCCATCCTGAGGCGAGTAAGCCTAGTATTCTTATAGTCACCACCCACTTAAGCCACAGAGTGCAGTGCAGAGCCCCCACAAAACTATCGGAGATCATATCGACCAAGAATTAATTTTTATAATATTAATTAAAACTGACTCCTTAAGTCCTGAGAAAGTAAGAGTGGGGACAGGGAATGTGGAAAATGTGGACCGTCATAAAAACCCAGCTGATTGGGCGTTGACATACAACTCAACACGAATCTAATAATTGAGCACCTACTCTGCACCAGACACTCGAGGTACATGAACTCTGAAACCTCACCACAATCCTGGAAGGTCAGGATGAGAAACACAAGGTCAAGAAAGTGTTTTAACTTGCCCATGATCACACAGATACATTCACACTCTCAACTCCATAGACTACCAGAAGCTGGAGAAGCTTAGTTTTTCATGGTCTAAAAGTCCAATTTCTGGAGTCACATCATCTAGAGCTGGAGAAATCAAATGGAAACTGAACAAATCTAGCCTTTTAATCTCTCTAATAGTTCAGTGTGCAGTCAGGCCAACTCTCCTCACCCCCCCACCCCCACTCGCCCCACCCTGAAATAGACTATCCTAGGGATTAAAGGACCAGAGCCTGTTCAAGCTTCTCTGGTCTCCCATTGTCAGAAGTAGTAATCTTCTTTCTTTAGTACTCTGTCAGGGTAATGGCCTCTGAAAGGACTTTGTTCCATTTTAGTGAGTTTCAGTGTCCCTCTCACCTTCTGGATGGTTGTCCCTCAAAGTTTCTTCATCAGAATCTTCTTTTCCTCCTCAAGCCTGAGATCTGGGTCCTGACAGGAAGATCTTTGGCTCAGGTCTTGACGAATACAGATAGGAAAACTGGAAGGAAGGAAGGAAGGAAGGAAGGAAGAAAGGAAGGGAGGGAGGGAGGGAGGGAGGGAGGGAGGGAGGGAGGGAGGGAGGGAGGGAGGGTCCAAAGATGTACTATAAGAAAATAAGAACAGATAGTCTTACAATTTTGGAATTCAGAAGTGTTAATTTCCTAAACTTCTTACAAATTAATATTAAAGAGACAGCCCAATAGAAAAAGTATAAAGCACTTATACAAGAAATTCATAGAAAAATGACAAAGGTCCAATAAACAAACAGATTCTCAACCTTACTCATAATAAATACAAAATTAAAATGAAATATTTTTACCTGTAAGGGCAAAATTATTTATAATAACCTATATTTGTGAAGATGTGGGTGATTAGACACTTTCACATATTTTTGTTGTGAGAATGAAGTGGTACAGTTATTTGACAATTTTGTTCATGTATGCATTGGACATACTGAGGTAATATGCAAGGAAAGTGTGAAGTTCTGATGCCTCTAAGGATTGGCTCTGAAGGAGAAAGCCATTTACCTTTCAGGACTTTTTCAGTTATTTGAATTATTTTTACCACTGACATGTCTTACTCTTTATAATTTTAAAGAATAAAATGTATTTACATATCAAAAGTAAAGAAAGCACCCATGTCTTCCAATCTACAAAGGATTCTTTGTCCTCACCTTCCAGAGCAAGGACTGGTATTTAATAACATATACAAACTAATGGTTTTCTATGGGTTATCCTACACAAATGTCCTTCAAGGTACTTCCTTTTCCCTTTTCCCAGTTGTCACTGGGGAAGACAGTTCTTCATTTTTGGTCAGTATGGGAATAACTGAGGGCCAGAGCTTTAATATGAAGAGTTGGGGGCAGAATAGAAAGGTGAGCCGAAACCGGTTTGGCTCAGTGGTAGAGAGTCGGTCTGTGGACCGAAAGGTCCCGGATTCGTTTCTGGTCAAGGGCATGTACGTTAGTTGTGGGCATATCCCCAGGAGGGGGTGTGCAAGAGTCAGATGGTCGATGTTTCTCTCTCATCGATGTTTCTAGCTCTCTATCTCTCTCTCTTCCTCTCTGTAAAATATCAATAAAATATATACTTATTAAAAAAAAAAGAAAGGCAAGAAGAGGCCAGGGTAATGGGCAGCAGTGGCTATTAAGGAGTGATGATGCTGTGTTATTGCTTTTCACATTAAAGTGCATAGATCATTGTTGACCTAAGCATTTTCCTGATAGTACTTCCTGAGCCAGTCTGTATATCATAACATCTCCCTAAGACATGTGTCCTTGTTTCCTCCCAGTTGGCTGTATAGGATTCTACCCTCAGTTTCCCACAAGCCCTTTGAATCCACTGACCAAGGCCATGTCACTAACAACTGGGATGAAGTTGATCCTGATCCTAACCAGGTAAAGAGGTTCTGTGAATTGGAACGTGCCGTGTATCCAAAGCCTTGAATATAAATATTCAAGTCACTCCTGGGTCTTCAAGAAATTAGTGTTGTTAAAATAAATATTAAGCTCTATCTTTTGTTTTACTCAAACTTGGGTAGGAATTTTGAATTTGATTGATTGCATGAGTGTGTGTGTGTGTGTGTGTGTGTGTGTGTGTGTGTGTGTGTGTGTTTCTGTGAGCCTGTGTTATTCTAGCTTAATGGTGACTATGTAGGCACCAAAGTGGTTCAAACTTGGTAGGCGTGCCAAGGTGAGTTGCATGAACGGAAATTATACAGGCGAGTGAAAACATCTGCATGTCCATAGGTTGGTTAGTTTGTTTTACTATGAACTTACCACAGAATATTAAAAAACAAAAACAAACACGCATTCAACACTTACTGAAAAAATGGCCTCTGACATAGGGATGAGAGACTTGTCTGAGCTAGAGTCTGTAAGTTTATTATGGTCACAGATTGCTGTCACATTCTCTGTAGTCCAAGGAAATTCCACTTCTTGCTAAGCTTCCTTTTTTTGTTTGAGTGACCAGGGGGCTTTTCTTCTGGACATCAGTATTTAGATTCTCTGCTTTCAGTGATGAGGCCGACCCAGTGCTACAATGGACTGAGCTCTATTTTTTCTTTTAACCTTCTGAGAACCCCAGCGTATCCCCTTTGTCCCTGAGCTTAGGTACATGCCACTGATAACAGCTTTACCGTGCAGGAAGGAAAACAGGCCTGCGTTTTGCATCCCTGTTGCTCTGCTACCCGCTGTGTCTTTGAGCTGTGGCATTTTACCCGTAAATTGGCATGATAAGCTGCTGTGCAGCGCTGTTGTGAAGATTATGTAAGAGAACGGGTGTGAACGTGTTTCAAACAGTGCCTGTCACACCGGAAGGAGGTGAGAACCTCGATTCCGATACAGCCATTTGGCATATTCCCTTAAAGGCAGAGGTAGTACATATAAATTGCAGAAATTGTATTCAGGTAAATTTGATTTTCTGTTTCATTTTTTTTATTTTTTTAATTCTGAGTTCCTGTCTGCCCAACCAGCAGAAAACAATTTCGTCTCTGTCTTGGCTGGGAATTGCTGGTCTTAAAAGGTGCCAAAGTAGGAGCGGGGGTTGGGCCTTGCTGGCTGGTCCTTCTCACTGGGTAGTGTGGAGACACCCGCTGTTCTGCTGCTGTCTTGACAGGTTTAGGTATGGGATCATCTGCAAGGCCACTCTGGTCCTGTGGGACTGGATATACCACACAGCCATTCCCTCCTTCTGGGAGTCCCCAGGTCACAGGTTCAAGAACCCCCCTCCATACCCAAAAAGTCCACACAGAACAAGAAGTCTCTCTCTCTCTCTCTCTCTCTCTCTCTCTCTCTCTCTCTCTCTCTCTCTCTCTCTCTCCCTCTTCCCTATCTTCCTCACTTTTCCAAAGCCCAAGAAAAGCATGCTGCCTCCCCTTAGTTTACCAAAACATTATGTCTATACCTACAAATCCCTCCCCCCAAAATGCTTAGATTTTTTTTTTTTTTTTGTAGATCCAGAATAATTCATAGTCACTTTTGGTTTCCTGCTCTGCTCCATCTCTTCTCTAATTATGGAGATCTCAGAGAATTAAATACTGAATGGATACTCCCCTCCAGCAAGGACAGAAAAGGCATTCAGGGTCAGGGGAAATAGGAGTTAACAACTTCACATATTATCCACCTCACAACCATCCTGAAACCAGGATATTTTATCTAAACTTCCAATTGTGTGAGGTGTAATGCATGAAGCAGGCATCCTTCTCAGTTGACCACTGGCCTGTGCATTGCATATTGGCTTTTGAACATATTGGAAAAAGTCATGCCCAGCTCCAACCTCTAACCCCACAGACACGGTCCCTGCCAAGACAAAAGGTTGGGCTTTCAGCTCCTGCCCCTTCCCCTTCTGCTGGTCAGGGCCCTTGTGTGGGGGGCAATTTGTTCAACCAACCTGGGGACTCTGTCTTCACTTCATCCTTGAGTCTCACCTGGGTTCCTAATCCAATAGTATCTTACCCCCTTCTCTCCCACACTCTGGGGTAAGGAATGCACCTGGCATACCATCCTCATTTATGTTAAGTTTCCGACTGTTCAACTGTTCACCAGTTGCTATGATGCGCACTGACCACCAGGGGGAAGACACTCCAACTGGTAGGTTAGCTTGCTGCTGGGGTCTGGCAGATTGGGACTGGGCAAGATGGGCCAGACATACCCTAGAGCCAACCTCCTGCAATTCCTCCCCAGCCGGCCAATCTCCCTCGGTCCCTCCCTGTCCTCTAAAACATTTCTCCTAATTAATTTCAATGTGCATGAATTCATGCACTGGGCCCCTAGTTTACCATATTCATTTAACCATTTACTTCTTCCCTCAGCTCATAAATCATTTTAGACAAAGTCACTGTTTATTCTCTGAGAATTAGCCTGACTCCTTCAATGGGTTGCATTTCAAATTCTCTAATTTCTCTATTACTAGAGTTATAATGGCCACATTTGTTTGCTTTTGCTTGATAAATAAACCCAACTGCTTAATAATGCGACTCCATCGTCTACTAGAAAATAAAAAGAATGGATAAATGTACTTTGGTAGAATTCCCAGTTGAGTTAAATTAAGCATTTATTCTATACTAGTTTTGGAAGATTGAGAGGTTATTTGGACCACACTACGTGTGTTTTTTTGTTTGTTTGTTTTTTCGTGTTTTTTTTTTTCTTTCCTTCAGGCAGCATAGAGAATCTCCAGTTAAGTTTCTGATAGTTCCCTTAAATAGAGGGGGAGTGTAACAATAGTTACATGTTCTACAAAGGAACAGGGTGGTTGTAAAATGAGCAAGTAGGACAAAAAATAAGTATAAACAAAATTATCACTGATAAAAAGCCCTTAAATCATCCATAAAGTATATGATACATGGTTTTATGTGTGCCACCCTATGTGGTAATTCTTTTGTGCACTAAATTTGAGACTCATTGAACTAGGCTAAAGGAAGGATTACAGGAAAAGTCCATAAGATGTTTGGGAATTCAAACCATGGCCCCTTAAGATAACTATTTTAAAAGGAATGGTTATTTAACAATTAGGGGTGGAGTGGGGAGTTTCAGTGGCCCTGCCTGCTCATGTCATCCACACTAGTCCCAGGGGGCCGTGTGTCCCGGGAGAGCCGTGTGTCCCGGAGGAGACATGTGGATGAGAGGGACATTTGAAGCAACTGCATTAAGAAGCATGAGTGCATATGGAGGTATCAAAATAGCTGTAGCAAAGGTTTCTGCTTACTTTCTAGTAGATTCTCAGTACATAATTATTTCCTCCCCCCCCCCCAATGTATCCCATTTAAACCTTTCTTTGCATTTCTCCTTGAGCTTGTTACCTTTCCCCATTTTTGAATTCCTTCAAACACTTTCTATATGGTGCCCATCAGATGAATTTTTTCTCCAGTATTTCCCCTGCTCATTTTTGACCTGTGCTCACACACTTTGGGATAGATGTTCCCCAGAACGCAACGGTGCCTCTGTCAACACCAGCCCCATCCAGGGAGCAGTTCATCATCTTCCTCCTCTGTGATCCACGTCACCTGCCATCCCACTTCCCTTGCCATGATGCACGCACCCTGGCTGTTCTTGCTACATTAATGCTTTTGTCTTTTCATTTACAACTTCTTGACAAGGTAACATCTCTTTCCAATTTGGTGCTTCGTTAATAACCACAGCAATTTGCATTCATCACTTCCCCCCTCCCTCATAACCTCTTCTAAATATATATATTCTAGACTCCCACCAGGAAAGTCTGAGAAAATTATATTTAGGTACCTATCTGACAACCCTTCCAGCTGAAGTCTGTATGGTAGGTCTGTCTTCACCTGTCACAGATCAAAGCAAATGATTCATCAGCTTCACCAAGTCCCCATCTTAGTCATCCCTGGGTATTTGAAGATTTGAGAATTACCTAATGTTTTCTCCAATGAGAACATCATGGGATATGCTATCATCACTATTATCTTGTTGATACCCTGCTAGGAAAACTGGGGACTATACCCACAACACATTCATTTTCTTCTAGTGTTTATTTAATGAATTATTTAAGAATTAATGTAAACTCTTTTTGAGTATATTTAGATTTAGCCTGTGGACATGACAAGTTCAATCCATTAATAACTTACATAAGAAATACACCTAATTGTGTTCATCATTCACCTTCCTCTAACTTCTGGAACCTCATACTTTAGCAAACAAATCTGCGTCCAATTTAACTGATTTTACAGATTTCAATTAGCCTTCCTGAGTCAGTATTCTTCTTGAAGGTCAGGTCCTTTAAAGCTTACCTTTTTTTTAATTACTACACCCTCAACCTCTTGATTGTTGGAAAGTTAGACTCTTGACCCAATTAAGCCTCAGCTGAGGAAATTACCTTTTAGTTCTCAGTATAATTTGAGCTAAGTGATAAACACCTCAATGCTAATTAACTTTACATCATAAAGTTACCTTCCAGGACATGCAAATTATAGCAAATGTTTCAAACACTTGTCTAATTTGTCAAACTGCTCAGGTCTCACAATCCTAAAAGCCTCTTTCCTCTAAAACTTCTTGGGTTCTCCACCTTTTTAAGTTGTTAACCCTTTGTAATTCAACCTGCCCTGGCTAGTCTATTGAAACTATTTACACTTCTCTAAACAACATCAATGCACCCCCCCATCATTAATATATGCTTTTATTTAAGACTTATATAAAAGTGTCAATGCCCAATAATCCCACCAGTGCAGAGTTAACAATTTCTAATGTTCTGGTTTCTTTCTTTCCAGATATATATATATATATATATATATATATATATATATATATATATAGTCCAGGGCCCCATGCAGCCAGAGACCAAAAATAATTGAAAATAATTCCAAGCTTCACTTGTTTCTCCTGAAAAAAAAAAAAAAAAAAAATCAAGAAGGCCCACTATATGGGCCACAACATAACTTTTTAAAATCTCCTTCCCCCAGTTTTTCCCAGACTGCATCCCTCTCACACTCTGAGAACTATGCCTTCATCGTCTTCATAGACCTGCAGGGTCCAGCATATGCCTTCTTTTGAAGCAGAATGAGTAGAATTTGTTGACGATACTCCCTGATAGCTTGGATCCCATCAGCCTGTAAATAGACTAGATTTCATTTCCCTAAACGCACTCACGGGCGTTTGCCATCACTGCAGTGCACGTTGCCCTGGTCAGCCCTTTTTGACGGCTTGCTTCTGCTTTTACCAGTACGTCTCCACCAACTCTGTATTTTACTCCTTAGAAAGAGGTTGGAGCTACCCTCAAACCAGATTGCAGGTATTTCATTGTGTCTGTCTCTTATTTTCCGTGTGTAAGAATATTAAATGGGCCCTGTGTCAGGACTTATTCCTGAGGGAACATTTCTGCTTATGTTTCTCTTCCAAAGTCATTACTACTTATCCGTTTCCTTGTTTTCCGATCAGAAAGTGTCCAGACTCCCAGGATCTTGTGTAATAGGTTCCCCAGGGGGGGTAGAGACTGCACTCCCTGTTTATCTCCAGAACCTAGCATAAAACTTGGCACACAGAGAGGTTCAATAAATCATTTGAATGAATTAATGTAAAATGACTGCACACAAAAAAACACTGACACGAAAGGGCCTCAGCGGGATTCGGGTCCCAAAGGACAGCCCGGGCCAGGACCACTCGGCACAGGAAGAGCGTAAATAAGGCCAGATTGGAAGACCCAGCACAAGGCCATTAAAAGGAGGCAAAGCCTGGGTTCAGGAGCCAAGGAGATCATGAATAGCTTGGGAAACATATCAAGACAACCTGAAAGTAAAGGGTTTAGGATGTAGGTTACCAAGAGAGTCTGAGAGTGTTGGCATCAGGTTTCAGTAGAAGAATATTACTTGGTCTACACCATCTGTGTTTTCACTTCTAAAATTAGAGACAATAGCCCTAGTTGGTTTGGCTCAGTGAACAGAGTGTCAGCCTGTGGACTGAAGGGTTCCAGGTGCGATTCCGGTCAAGGGCACATGCTCAGGTTGTTGGCTCTATCCCCAGAAGAGGGCATGCAGGAGGCAGCTGATCAGTGATTCTCTCTCATCATGGATGTTTCCATCTCTCTCTCCTTCTCCCTTCCTCTCTGAAATCAATAAAACAAATATATTTTAAAACAAGACAGAGTCAATAATAATCATAAGAGTTTCCCAGAGTTGTGATAATTAAATGTCATCCAACAAATATTTATTAAGTGACCACTATGATTCATGCTCTGTGCTGGGTGCTGAATGATGGATTGAATGCCCTTAGCTTTACACTCAAGGGCAAGGCCGAAAGGGAATGCAGCTTTTGTTTGTTGGATTTTTTTCCCCCATGAAAATAATGTTATCCAAATCCCATGAAGGCTCGCCTCTTTTGTAGCCTCATGACAGACTCTGAAAGCCTAAATAAAGTACAGTGACTTGCATCCTCCTTACTTGTGCTCTTGTCTATTACTCAAAAGAATTCCAAAGAACTCAAAGTCTGATTTTTCTTCCACATCAATCATGCTACCTTTTCCCTCAAATTGCTGAGGCATTCAGTGAGTCAGTTTTATTTTATTCACTCTCCCACCCCCCGGAATCCTGCCACCTTCCCTACTTGGGACTAAAACTCACTGTAGTGGATTACCCTAGGCCTCTCCTAGCCATAGCAGGGCTAATAAATGCTGACACAGTGTAAGCACTACTATATCTACAAGTTACTTCCAACCTCTTGGGCAGATGATACTACTTCTAACACTATGTCTATCTCTAGCCATCCAATGGTGTTGAGAGGATCTAACTCACTTTATCTAAAGTCCAGGGCAATTTTGTAGTGAATCTCAGTAAATCAAAGAATCTTGGTGTTGAAAAGTATATGGGAATCAACCAGTCCAACTCCTGATCTTCTGACTCAGAATAACTGAGGTCAATTCTCTTGTTTTCTTTTTCTCCCTGGGCATGCATTTCAAATCTTGATAATTAAATGTTGCCACTGATTCCAGTCTTTCTCCTTTGATAATCTTAAAAAAAAAATTTATTCTAACTTTGGACTCCCTCAAATTATTTTTGATCACTTCATTGCTAGTAAGAAGAGTTTATTTTTCAATAAAACTTGTAGAATACAGCTGCAACATAAGTGAAGCAATGATAGAACTGAAAAGAGAATTAGATGAATCCCCAGTTATAGTTGGTGATGTCAACACCTCTCTCCCAACAGTTGATAGAACTGGCCAAAAAATGAAAAGGGATGTGGAAGAATGGATGAGTTTTTATATTTATAAGGAATTGACTTATGTTTTAGAAATAATCATTATACTTTTAGAAACATGTATCAATTTACTATTGCCTGAGTGTCATTTTGACTTCCAAAAATCTCACAAATTTGCTTTATTCTTGTTCTTTGAGATATTAGCAATGTTCTCAGTATCTTATATTTAAGCATTCAACCATTCACCACAAATTTATTAAAATCTACTAGTGTCAAGACATTACATTGGGTTCTACAATGGGTTTCATTGTTTTTAAATGTTTAATAATTAAGTTTTTAATTATTAAATTATTATGTTGATAAATAGGAGGCTATTTATCAATAATATATAGTATGAATAAAATAAATGATTAAAAAGTTATAGGACTGCCTAGCCGGTTTGGCTCAGTGGATAAAGCATTGGCCTGCAGACTAAAAGGTCCCAGGTTCTATTCCAGTTAAAGGCATGTACATTGGTTGTGGACACATCCCCAGTAGGAGGTATGCAGGAGACAGCTAATCAATGTTTCTCTCTCATCAGTGTTTCTAATTGTCTCTCCCTCTCCCTTCCTCTCTGTTAAAAATCAATAAAATCTATATTTTTTTAAAAAGTTATAGGACTAAATCAGGTTTAAAAATATCCCCTTTATTACTTTCAGAAGCTCTTCTCTGAAGTGAATTATGGGTTTATGATTTTTCTTACATGAAAGAAAAAACACAATCCAGGGAGAGGAAATAACGTGCCCGAGCTTACAGAGTAAACGGGAACAGAGGCAGTAACAGAACTCAGGTCTCCTGGGTCAGCCCAGTGCACAGCCCCCTTTGGATCCGGGGGTAATTGCCCCACAGCATGCAATTAAGTTGAACATCTGGAGTTAGCAGATGGTTCTATCCTTTACTCCATGGGCTTTTCCTTTTTATCCTTTCCCTAGATCTCCCTCCTTACATTCAGCAGCACATCACGCCAAAGCTCCTAACCGCTTCTTCTTCTGGGCACTGGGTTTGATAGAAGCACCTCGCAGTCTTTATCATCCTTCATGAGAGGCTGAATTTAGACCCTGTACGATCTGCTGCCATCAGATCCTGCAGATGAATTACCCCTCTCCCTATACCATCTCTGTCATTTGAAGGGCATCCCTCTTTGCATTAGGAAAGGTTCTTCGAGGCCACTGCTCATCCAGGATGCGAGCCCTATCGAAGTGCTTCGCTGTGATCCTTCCTAATGTCTGGGGACTATCCTCCTAGCTCAACGGCTCTCAACCAGGGGAAAGGTGTCCCCCAGGTGACACTTAACAATGCAGACACTTTGAATGGTAACAATTTAAGAGATTGCTACTGCATCTGGTGAGTAGAGGTCAGGGATGCTGTTAAACATCCTATGATTCACAGGACAGCCCCTCACAACAGAGAATTATTTGCTGCAAAACGTCAATAGTGCTAAGGTTGAAAAACCCTTTCTAGATCCTCGTTCTCAGGTTTCCTCTCTTTCCCCAGGAAATATCATCTTGAATGAATCGGTCCTAAATGTTTTCCTTCTTTCTGAAGCATGACTTCAACCACGTTCCTCAAATCCACATTTTACATTCCTTTTAAGTAGTCCCAAAATGTGATAATCTGTGTTGCTTTTAAGAAATAAAGGCTGCTGTGTGACTGTGCATCCGAGAGGCGGAATAATCCCAGCGCTGCCTTTCCATTTGCTGCTTGCTTTCCCCACCCCACCCCCCCAACCATGACTACCTCTCTGAAATACAGAATGAGCTGAGCCCAGTGACTTAATGGGTCCTACCTAGCCTGTGGGGCCATTCCTTGGGGAGCAGCAGTTCACCCCACGAAATGTGTCCTGAGACTGCTAGGTTTATCCGCTGCCAGCCTGGCTGGGTCAGGCCTGCCGCCAGATTGATTGATAAGTGCGGGGCTGACTCGTTGAGAAGGGCCCGGGCCCGCTGATTTCCCTCCCCACTTCCTTAGATCATTTCATTATTAAATTAAAGATTATTGTGATTTAAACTGAACTGTCAGGCAGCCTGGGGACAAACGTGGGGTTTGGTGGGGAAAAAAAAATTGAACCTGGTACTGCATTTACCAAATTCAATCTCAGCTGGGTGCTTTTTCTTTCGCTTCAGGAAATAATTCAAAACTCCAAGGGCTGGCAGGAGAAGCAGAACCTTCCCCTGCAGTGTCCGGGACCCACACAGCGAGGCTGGCGTGCCAGCAAAGGGAGCTGATTATAAATAGCATTAGAAGCAGCATCGGTCAAAACTCACTGGTGTGCCTGAGCAAAATGCTGAAAGAAATAAACAGTTTCTGAAATAAGAAGCAATGGTCTTTAAAAAAAAAATTATAATTCAAAGTGCTAATGAACAAAGACAATATGTATGCATATGAATTACACACACACACACACACACACACACACACACACACACACACCAACTGAGCCCCTTTAAGGAAATGATGGATAATTATTAAATTTAAAATAAAATCACAAGCAGTCAGAGCCTTGCAGGGAGCAGCTGTCCTTTTTCTGTGGAACCGGTGCTTTTTATTTAGAAAGTCTATAGTTTCCCCCTGTGAAGTCATATTCCTGTGTGTGTGTTGTTTTTTTTCCAGTTTAGATGGAAACCATTTGAGATTCCAAAAGCATCTCAGAAGAAGGTGGACTTTGTGAATGTAAGTCAACGCTGCCCACACCTTCCCACTGCTCCTTCTCCCTTCCGCTGTGAGCCATCCAGCCATTTGCGGGCTGAATGCCAGGCCGAAACCGCCTCAGAGGCGGGCAGCCGGCACAGCACCATCTGCCTCTGCTTCCGGCACTGCCCATTGATGTCTTACTTAGGGCACCATCTCCCCCCTGACACCAAAGGGCACTCGAGGGCTATTCACAACATCTCCCAACAGCCAATGGAAACTGAGCTTTTACCTCCCCAGGTCCCTTTGTTTTGGGGAACAAAGACTCCTTTGGTAGTCTGCTGAAGCCTGCGTTCTTAAATGCATAAAATAAATTACATAAAATGACAAAGAAGCCGATTATATCGAAATGCAATGATGAAAATATTAAAATAAATTAGGTTTGGTTTACAGTAATGAGTATGCTTCCTTATTAATGCACTAAATCACAAAATCTATGAGGAGATCTAATAACTCTGGTTATTAGAAGTATGAGTATAAATGATATTTTGGGATGTCTGTAACAACTCTAATGTGATGTAAAATTATCCATGGCTTCTATCAGTGTCAAGGTTACAGGCATCTCTAATACTGCTGTATTTGTTGCTTATGTCCACATTAATTGAAAGAAATGATCAATTTCAGTCATAGATTAGTGAAAACAAATATATGATTTTTTTCCCACATCCAAATTCAGAAACTCTCCGAAATGAGCCCCTGAATAGAATCAACTCAGGCCAGCAATTCTGGTTAGGACAATGCTGATTAGAAGTTCTGCTTGGTAGTAATAGGTGCTGAGAGTATAGGAACATCTGCTCTCAGAGCAAGGTGTATCGGGGAGGAAGAGAGGAGCTGTAAGGAGGTGGGGCTCAAAAAAGCCAGTGGGAGATTCTGCAGACCAACCTCAGGTCGTGGTTTATGTAGGGAGAGTCCCAGTGTCCAGCATAGGCCAGATTGTGTGTATCGTGTTGACCTCCTCACTCATTTTAAACGCTCCAAACCCTATGTAGACTCATCTAAATAGCCCCCAAACTTGGAAATTGAATTAAAATACAAAAATAAGTCCTCCACCCTAGGTGAATCGTGGATATCTGGAGGAATAGAACACTCTCCTTGTGGGCTTTCAGTGTACAGGTTTGGGGCTGAGGGCAGCTTTAGATGGCCTGAGTGTTACAGTTCCTTGGACTGTGGATGATCAACAGAGAGTTACAATTGGTCCAGGTGCTTCCCTTTGCCTTGTTCTGGAGAGATTGGTGTTGGCCCTATTCCTAAGCAGAGGTGTGCCCACATGGTCTGGTGTATTTAAGGGGCATTAACTGGTCCCTAATGGTGCAGTCTTCTTCCCAAAGCTTCTTGGATATCTGATTTTACCTCCAATAGAAACTTTCCTTCAAGTTGACCTAAGTACAAAAATGATAAAAATGGTCTAATCAGTTGATGCTCTGTAAGTTCATCTGTTGCAGTAATTAAGACAATCCAAAGCTAGGCCCATGGCAGGTAACGAAGGTGAACCACCATCTACCAAACATAAGTCAACAAAGTTTGGGCTCCCCATAAGTAACCTGGATCCCGAATGTCCCTCTGGTCCCAAAGGGAAGATGCTTGTAACTAGAACCTTGCCTCATGGTCCTCGGGTCCCAGGAGGAGGGGTATCCTCTTAGACACTATTCATGTTCACTCTTCCTTCTCCTTCGGGTCTCTCCCAGGGCCTGCACACCTTGTGTGGAGCTGGAGACATCAGGTCTAACAATGGGCTTGCTGTCCACATTTTCCTCTGCAACACCTCCATGGGGGACAGGTAAGTGACTCCGTAGGACATCCTCTTTCCCCAAAAGCTGCTGACCAGAGGGTAAAGTCTGGGTGGTTGTTTTTGTTATTGTTTCTTCCCCAGCACAATGTTGACTTGCATTTATTAATAATAACAATAAATGCATATTTTTTATCTTGATAGACTCCTGACATAAACAAGAATGTCACATAAAGCAAATTGAAAAGGGACAATAGGGCCCTGGAAAGCAGTATTAGTTCCAAAAGGCATTTTGGCTTTAATCAGATTTGAGTCAAAATATTCCTAATTTCTAAGGTACCCAGGTCTATTCTTGAGTCCAAAGTCATGAAGCACGGTCAGCCATTAGGACCACTTTTAGGTGGCAGGTCAAGTGGACAGACTTTGGCTTCAGCTTACAACGTTGTAAGCTTAAAATTCCTAAAAAGAGGAGCTTTGATATTGGATTTTTTTTTTAATCAGAAAAGTGCATGAATGACATTCCTGCCTTTTTGAGGGGAAGCAGGAGAACCATTTTTGAACCAGACCACTGTGTCCAAAGGCAATTCTACTCTTCCTGAGTGACCTTGGGCAAGACATTTAACTTATCTGAGCCATGAATCAGGTCCAAGACCAAAGCCATAGGACAAGGCACAGGAGATGCCCCTCTGGGTCCAGCTCATCTCAGGCACCTCCTCTCTCCCCCCTTGAGCCACATTAGCCTTCATTCAGTTCCTTACTGCCATCTGCCATGTGTCCTCCTGCCTCAAAGCATTTGCACATACTGTTCCTTCTGCCTGGGATATTCTCCTCCCTCCTTAAACCCTTGCCGAGAAGATTCCTTCAGATCACAAGTCAAAAGTCCCCCCTTTCAAGGAAGCTCGTGCTGATTCCTCAAGCTAGATCATGTCCATTATTTTTTTCATCTCCCTGGGCTTAACTTTCATAGTGCTGTTACAGTTTACGATGACATAGTTCTGTTTGATTGTTGTCTGACTTCCTACTGGACCCTAAGCTTCATGAGGGCAGAGATTGTGTATTTTTGCACATCATTTTATACCCAGTACTAAATCTGGCAGCGTGGGTACTGAACAATAATTTGTGCAGTGAATTAATTTGTCTGGGTGATGTTGAAACAGGAAATCACAGGAATGATTCTATGTTTCAGATGCTTTTACAATTCAGATGGGGACTTCTTGATTGGTAAGTTTTGAAGATTTTAGGCCCCTTCGCTATGAATTTAGCCCTAGCCATAAGCTTCTTTTTAATTTTATAGATATTATTTTCTGTCATCCTTCAGTCTGTCTTATTTAGTGGAATCTGAAAACTAAGGTCTAAAGACAATTGGGGGTCTGGAAAAGATTCCTCTTGAACCTCAAAGCCCTTACTCTAGGTCCTGGTCTCTCTGATTTTGCCCATTTCTGTTGGGTCCTTCTAATATGGGTGATCTGAGCAGCTGAAAAGAAATGAAGAGTAATACCAAGATGATGTTAACTTATTAAGATAACTCTATGTGCCTTCATACTCACCACCCAAGAAAAAGCTATCTGTCATTGATAACTGCAATTTAAATACAGGTTTTAATGACAGCCCCTAAACTGGAATGTCAATTAGGGATTTATCTGGTCAGCCCCTTCTTTTTGATGGCTTTAGTAGAAATATTTTGGAGTGGACATTTTGGTGTAGACATTAGACATGCAAATAATAGCCTTCTGCTGGAAGTATCAGAAATAGGTGATTTTCCATTCTATTTCAGTTGCCCTTTTTGGTCAATCCTCAGAATTGTGCATAGTCAAGATCCTTACTTGAAAACTAAAAAAAGAACCCAAAAAAACAGAGTCCATTTTTTCATGCACCTTCTTCTAGATAATAAAATAGGTAACCTAGATTGTCATAAAATTTTCCCTTTGAGACTCAATAAAGCTCTGTTCAATGGCAATGAAAAAAGCAAATGCAGTCCTTAAGCTTCTGACTCTTCATGAAGTGGTTCTTCCATTAAAAGAGACACTCACTGCTGCCCTGTCTTTTTGGTTAGTTCCCCAGAAAGGGAAACTTCTCATTTACACTGAGTTTGGCAAGATGATTGTGCAGCCCAATGAGATCTGCGTCATTCAGGTGAGTAATGTGTCCCCTCTCTCTGCCTCTCTCTAATTTGGGAGCCATCAGATGTTGCAGCTGCTGCTATTTCCAACTCTAAAATTTCTCTGTCATGTCTGGGCAATGGGGAGGGAGTTTGAGTTACCCAGAAGGCTCCCTGTGCAGAAGGATGTGCAGGCTTGGGGTGTCTGCTTTGTTTTAAAATAGCGCACAATCCCAAAGCAAAGAGCACTGTCAGTTCACCTTCCTGAATATCTACTTACACTCTGGATAAGGCCATGGATGTGGGTGGAGGGCAGTGAAGATGGATTTCTGAAAATGTTTGCTACATCAGGGAGGGCACTGTTATCTCTGAACCAAGTAAGATAATACACTAGAGTTGGTTTGGGTCACAGATGTGATTAGGATTTACATTTTTTTATGTCTAACTCATCTTTGAGTTGGTTGTCTCTCAGAACGAGTTCGGCAGACTATAGCTTATGCATGTGGGGTTGGCCGTGGCTCTGGAGCTTCTTTTTAACTAAACTGGAGGCCGGGTGCAGGGATCGTACATCTGTGGGGTCCCTCGGTGTGGCCTGCGGGGATCGGGCCGAAACCAGAAGTCCAACCCGGCCTGCCACTCAGGCCTGCTGGCCTGAGCTCCTGCCACCGCTGCCACTCCACTGTGGTCTCCCCGACTCCGTGCTGTGGTGGTCAGCTGTGGACCCTGTATCTGGCACCCATTGGTCAGCTGAGCGGCACTCCCACTGTGGGGCCAAACTGACTACCGAAGGGCAGCTCCTGCATTGAGCATCTGCCCCCCGGTGGTCAGTGCGCATCATAGTGATGGGTCATTCAGTCCTTCGGTGACTTAGGCGTTTATATATATAGATGTGTGGTCTGGGAGGGCACATGAGTGTCTGCTTCTCATTCCAGAGAGGGATGCGGTTCAGCGTAGATGTGTTCGAGGAGACCAGAGGCTACATTCTGGAGGTCTACGGTGTCCACTTTGAGTTGCCTGACCTGGGACCAATTGGTGAGTCTCCACCACAAGCCTCTAAGCCTGGTTTGACATATAGGACACAGATAATTGCATGAGAGTCAAACATTCTTCTCCCCTCATTATCTCACTCAAACTTTAACTTTCCCCTAGACAACTTCTTCTGTAGACCAAGTGTCGTTGGGAATTTCAGAAGCCCCCTGGGACCCCATGAGTGATGCCAGACTTTCTTTTCAGACCTCTCAGTTCAGGGGCTCCATGTAGTATCGCTGAGCCAGCTGCTGAAATGGAACCTTTACTTATTAGCTCACAGGTGTATTAACCCACCAGTTTGTTTCAGCTCCCATGTGTGCTGAAGGTGGTGACAGGAACCTCATCGGGGGTAACAAAAACCTCTCCCCATACATGTATAATGTGCATAACAGAAAATGACCCAATATACTCCCTATAATAGTACATAGGCCATTGGAGAGCAGTGTATGTACATACACCCAATTGGAAGTAGTAGTTGCCATACTGTGAGCCAAGTCACCAAGAACAGCTTCGCAGAAGAGATGAGCTTTAGCTAATTCTTGTTGAAAAAAATGAGGAAAAATAAACATAAAAAAAGAGAAAGGGAACACTGTAAGCAATACAAATGGGAAAGAGCTTTGTGACTAGAAGTTACATCATTGTCTTAAGTTTATTGGTTGTGTGGAGATAATACCGGTGGAAGCCATAACAATGGCAGGAGCTATATTCCTATGGAAAGAGGAAACAGACCCAGAGACACACAGTCTGTGAACCTCGCATTCCTGCTGAGCACGCTCCACAAAAATCTAAACACTTAACAGTCAGAAAGGGCACATCACTCAGTGCTATGAAGAAGCTAGAAACCACAGCCTCCATGATTAAAACATTCAAAAGTGAACTAAGATGCCCCACTCCTGATTTTTTTCTGGCCAGCTGGAGGCAGGAAATGCGGGAAAGAATTGGAGGTGGTAGGAGGGGTTGTTCTAAAAAACATCTCTTGGAGTGAAAAGAGTGGATGGGGAAATTGGCCCTTGGTTTCGTCTTTGGCATGTTTGCTGAAGGTGGTGGCCACACCTCCCAATGCTTCCCTTTTTTTTGTTAACAGCTTTTTTAGAGCCAAACAGGGACAGGCCAGCGTGTGCCTTCTGGTCACTCCTCTGGGAGGAACCAGTCAGAGGAAGGTGGGAGGCAGCAGGAGGCAGCTGGAGCCATGGTGAGCCGTCTGTCATCCTGCTCACCGCCCGCTCTTCCCACTTTGGTCTGGCTTCCTGCTGCTCTGCAGTCAGCATAGCCTCCGGGTTCTATGGAACATGTACCCTCCTGAAAATACATATAATTTTCTAACCAGCTGGGCTCTCTCTTTTTTTTTTTTAACTTCCAGGAGCTAGCTAGAAACTATAAAACACTCCCCAGGTCTCCCTTCTCAGAGTTACATTAAGTTTTTGCACTTATACTTTTCGTTTTTTGGCCTTTTGATTTACTTATTCTTCTCTGGAGGGAACACTTGCCAAACAAAGGTAAGCAAGCAATCCTTTCTTCCTGACAGGCTTGTCAGGCTGGAGAGCAGTTTTCCAGACCTGGATTTATTCTGAGCTCTGTCTGAGGAGCAAGGGCACACCTGGGCCACCAGCATGGAACCCTTTCTTTCTCAAGGACTACAGGTCAAGGACTGTAGATGAGTTCTAGAGTCATCAGGGTTTTCTTGGAAAGAAAAAGGTCTAGAATTTCTATCAGATCTTCCCTTTTCCTCTTTCCTAGTCTCTTCCTCCTCTCTCTTCCCTTCACCTGTAGTGATGAAATAATACATGTAAAGTGATTTTATAAACCATATTCACTCTAAAAGTTTGGGAGATGATGCTGACAATGATGATGATGATGACTTTCTTTTTTTTCATTAATTATATTTTATTGATTTTTTACAGAGAGAAAGGGAGAGAGACAGCTAGAAACATCGATGAGAAACATCGACCAGCTGCCTCTTGCACAACACCCCCTACCGGGGATGTGCCCACAACCAATGTACATGCCCTTGACTGGAATCGAACCTGGGACCTTTTAGTCCGCAGACCGACGCTCTATCCACTGAGCCAAACAGGTTTCGGCAATGATGATGACTTTCATGATTTATTTTTCTGGGTCAAATTCTTTGGGTCCTCTTACAAAGGTACCCTCCTGAGAATCCAATGAGCCTTTGGACAATGAAAGCTCGTTGTAGGGTGGCTCTTGACGTAGAAAGCCCTCTTGCTTTGTGCAACCATGAGCTTCTTTCCTAAGTGACTTCAAACGTGTCTAAAAGACTATGGGTCGTTATATTCTAGGAGCCAATGGCTTGGCCAATCCTCGTGATTTCTTGATACCTGTTGCCTGGTATGAAGACCGCCAAGTGCCAGGTGGTTACACTGTGATTAATAAATACCAAGGAAAGCTGTTTGCTGCCAAACAGGTAAAGAGGGTCAGCGGGCAGGTAAAGAGGGTCAGCGGGCAGGTAAAGAGGGTCAGCGGGCAGTGGAGGGAGCGAGCACGTACATACTGCCGCGGCCAGTGTTAGAGACACATATCATATTTCTCCAGCTTTACACCACTAAGATACTACAAATAAAATAGTGTTTGCCTCATTTGTAGCCATGAAAACAAGCCAGGTAGTGACAAATCATTTACCAAATGTCATAGTAAATGGTAGAACCATACCTTGTTGCTCATGTGTGTTTTTTTTCATTCACCACGTAATGAAAATCATGGGGATATAAATGACAGGGGAAACATAATGTACAGACAGGGTAATACGTTCTAAAAGGGAAATGAGCTAATAGGCAGATCATCCAAGTTTTATATTCATCAATGGCCTCCATATTTCAAATGCTATCAATAACCATACAAAACAAGTAGAACTCAGTTAATTAGCTTGATTTAGTTTATACCACCAGCCTAATAAACTCAAGACATAAACAAAGGCATAGATAATAATAAAAAAAAATAATTGTCTATTGCTGTATCTCTCACATTTATGTTTCTCTCTCTATCACTTCCTTCATCTCTAAAACCAGTAAAAATAAATAAATAACAATTGTAACATAATATGCAATTTATAATATAACATATGTGAATACTAGTATATATTTTGTATAACATATAGTATATAATTAGTATACGTATATCATATCATTACTTAATACACTGAATATATATTAGCCTAAAGTGATCATATTACAAACATAATCCAAAAATCTCTTCTACCATTATTTGTTTGCTTTATTTTTGCCCATTTTATTTTGCCTATTTGACTTATTGCTTACATTTTGCCAAGGCATAGTATTGGACAACATCTAGAAGGTATGCTAACCAGCAGAGGCCAACTAGTTTGGCACTTAAAAATTAACCCCTGAGGGATAATGGTTATTCTCATTGGTACATTGTCACCCTCTTATTCTCTGGGTGGTTTACAGACCATTTGCATCAGAAATTATCAGGGAGGCTTCTTTAAAACACACAAAAAAAGATAACCTCTGGGGATGGCGTGTGGAAATCTATATTCATTTTAAGCATGTTCTCCCTATTATTGTTGACATGCAGGTGATAAAGAACCATCATTCTAGAGGCAGCCAGCAGCCCCACTAGTTTCCACTTTCCAAGTGGACCCTATGCCGGTTATCCTCTGTGAGTGCTCCCACGGAGTCATTATTCTCCCTTCTCTGCCGAGATCTGGGCCCTGGAGCTTGACCTACACGGACTGTATCACCAGGCTTCCTAGCCGGCTGGCTGTTGGTTGGGTTCAACTAACTAAGAGGCCCTCGCAGGAAATTGGAAGGCAGTTGTTATTGTTTTTTTCTCTGTTTTTAATTTATCTTTATTGTTGGAAGTATTACAGACATCCATCGTTTTCCCCCCTCGATGACGCCCTGCACATTGAAGTTTTTCTTCCCCCTGCTTCCTACTTCTCGTGTTTGTATCTCTCTTCACAATCTCAGTCCGTGCTGGGTAGCCCCAGTGGCATGCTGGAGCCAGCTTATTCTGGTTTGTCACCTCTTCCCAGCTTTGTGCTTAGTGTCAACACGCGAGCCGCTCAAAAAATGATCCTGGTGAGAGTATTGATACCCCAGAAATCAGCAAATGCTATCCATCAGTTTTAAATTTTTTTCCCAAGATTGCTGTTTGTAAAATATTTATCAACCCACCACTGGGAAGTCCCTTTCTCATGGTTTTTCGGCTCTTGCTGGAGTCCTTAACACTTCCTTCCCGTATACCACAGGTCTAGGAGTGGCAATGTCTTCCCACTATTCCTAGGCTCAGATACCACACCGCCCACCTCTAGTCAGCTCGCTTAACACTAGCCACAGCTCTGTGAGGAGTCTCTCCAGTGGTCTTTAGAAAATTCTGAAAATTTGTTATGGGAAGGCTGCCCATATCTACAGTGGGGCAACCTTCCCATAACAAAGCACCGATCCTGTCCCACCCCAGGGCAGGCTCTAGAACAGCCGTGGGCAAACTACGGCCCCGGGGCCAGATCCGGCCCATTCGGCTGTTCTATCCGGCCCTGCGGAGCCGAAAGAGCGGAGGGTTCTCTTGCTCTCCCCTCCACTCCTTCACCAGCAGCCCAAGAGGAGAGTGCCAGCATGGTCAGGTTGCTTTTGTTCCGGCCCTCCGGTCCAATTTAAGAACCCATTGAGGCCCTCGAGTCAAAAAGTTTGCCCACCCCTGCTCTAGAAGCATCACCTTAGGATTGCTCTGAAAACTCAAGTCCTAGAGTCTCTGGGGCTGGAACTCCTAGAGACCCTCTCTCCCTCCTGCACTCACCACCCGGGCGCTGTGTCTCCTCTGGGCAGCAAGTACCTGGAGAGCAGTCACAGCGCGCGCCTGCCCTTTGCACAGGAAACCCAGAGGGTAGCCCAGATGGTCTGAGAATTGCTGGCATCCACAGATTCTCACATTTGCGTTAAAAATCGTTGAAAAGGCACCGCTTGGAGAATGCGCTGTGCTTCTGTGGCTGCACATGTGACCGGAGGCAGCTGCCGTTACAAACTAAAAAAAAATGGGGTTAGTGGCTAAGCGAGGGATAGAGTGAGGGTGTGTGAGGCTGCCACAGAATGGTTCAGGGTTATGCTTCTCCCCAAGAAGGTATTATTGAGTAACAAGCACAAAATCAAACCCAAAAAGAGAGAGCCGTGCCAACCACAAACTGGCATCACAGCTACAAAAGCGTTAGGTGCTAAGATCGCCTCTTCTGCTTCTTTTGCAACCAGAATGTCTCCCCGTTCAATGTCGTGGCCTGGCACGGGAACTACACCCCCTACAAGTACAACCTGGAGAACTTCATGGTCATCAACGCGGTGGCCTACGACCACGCAGTAAGTCTGGCCCCTGGGCGGGCCTTGGGGAAGGGGGAACCCTCGGGAGGGAGAGGGGTTTGCAGCAGGCCCCTCACGTCCCCAGATTTCACATTTCCAGTGTCACCCTTGGGAGCCGGCCGGACACACAATCGCGGGTCCCTGTGCTCACAGGAACCTGAGTGGCCTGCAGCAGGGCTGTGGTGAAGGAGTCAGTCACAGAGCTGGTGAGGAAGCCAGACCAGACACCCAGTGGGCACAGCTCCATTCTCTCACATGGTCCTCACAGTTGACGGCTGAAAACTCATTTTCTTCATGGAAGGTTTATCCCCAGAAGAAAACCAGCTGCTAGTGTTAGTGAGGGAGTGATAAGAAAGAAACATTTCTGGATTTGGGGGGGAGGGGGGTTCTCTGTCCTGCCCACAAATGCCAAGAGTCGATTTGCTCCGGCTGCCTACTCTGGGGTCTCCACTCCTGGCTGTGTCTAGCAGCGAAGGAGCCGATGGCTCTCTAGTAAAGTTACTCATAATGTTTAGTGCTTGTGAATTCAAACCAAGGAAAGTCTAGACTATGAACTTGGTCATATTTTTCACTCAGTTAAGGGGCCACAAATAGGCAGGCCCCTGAGGCCCCACATTCCTTTTTTCTTTTTTTAAAAAAATATATATTATTGATTTTTTTTACAGAGAGAAAGGGAGATGGATAGAGAGTTAGAAACAACGATGAAAGAGGAAACATCGATCAGCTGCCTCCAGCACACCCCCTACTGGGGATGTGCCCACAACCAAGGTACATGCCCTTGACCGGAATCGAACCCGGGACCCCCCAGTCTGCAGGCCGACGCTCTATCCACTGAGCAAAACCAGTCAGGCCCCACATTCTTGATAAAGTGCTGGTCCTGGGGGGAAGCTCAGTGTGCCGCCTCGCTCATATAGATTAGGTTAATGTCCAAGCTGGAGGGATACCGGTAATTAGAGCAGGAGGAAGAGAACCAAAGACAGATTACTCTGAGCCAGTGCAGCTTATCTTGGGGGGCAGGGGGGGGGGGAGAGGGGTTAGGAAGGGGCGGGCACAAAAAGACCTTTCTTGAAGGGCAGCAGCTCAGAATAAAACCAACTAAAAATGATGAGGCATCATGCCCAAAACAAAATGAAAAAGGATCCTGCGAGACTGATGGAGCTTTACTTGAGCCTCGTGCTACCTTTTCTCTGATGGTTCCAGGTCATTTCTGTGGCAGATGAGGTGTTAACTCCCATCGCAATGAGCCTTGGTGTTTTGACTTGCATTTGCAGAGGTTCAGCCTCCCCTGCGTGCAGTTGCTTTTCCAGAATTCAGATCCGGTCGTCCTACCACTGCATGGAGCAAACCTTCGCAGGCTCCCTGCGGCTGGGGATTCAGTCTGAGCTCTGGAGTGGGTGCGGAGGCTCCTCACCATCTGGCCGTGGGCTTGTTTGCCAGTGCCGCCTCTTGCCCCTCTCTCCTCTTAATAAAACCTGTGTGCATTCTTATGCCTTTCCTGTTTTCTGCGCTTACAATACCTTTCTTTCCCTCCTTCCTCCTCCTTTTCTTCCTTCCTCTTTCTTCCCTCTCTTTCTCCTTTCATTCTTCAGCACCTATCTCAAATGTCACCTCCTCTTTGAAGCCTTCCCTGATCCTCTCAGGAAGAGACAGGACTCCTTCCTCTGTCCTCTCTCTGGTCTCTACTTACAAAGTCAGATTGCCCTTGGCACCTTGCTGTGATCAGTCGTTCATGCACCTGTTTTGTTACTCCTTTAGTCACCTCCCCACCCCTCCACCAATAATGCCAAAGGGGGCCTGGAATAGCTCTTAATCATCTCTGAATGGCTTCTGAAAGCAAACATGATCACTGATTTCAATTAAACGGAACCTCCATCTTTTCATTGAAGGATTGCACAGTTCTTTTAAAAGTATTATAGTGTCTCTCAGCCTACTCCCCTCTACACTCTCACCACCCAAACTAGTGATGTATGTGGTGTGTTTTAAATCTGAGAGTAAAAAAAAAAGGTCAGAAAGCAATAAGGATGCCACCTGAGTCTCTGTGACCTCCTCCCCCTCAAAGAGAACCAGATCCTACATTTGTACTAAAGCTTGGATATTTTATTTCTATCTCCACCTTAACTCGGAGCTTCCCTTCTGCCCAGAGCTCCCTGCGGTTCAGCCCAGCTCTGGCCACCCTGACTTCAGGTCGGGAGGCAGGCACCCCTGGTCCTCAGGCCCACCGGGTAGTTCTTACATGAAATGGGCTCAGCAGGGTGAAAAAGCAGCTCAGAATCCTCCTGGCTGGTGTTAATTTATGTTGCTTCCAGCACAGCAAGAGGGGAAGGTCAGATGCGTGATCCCTGCACCTTGATGGCAAGCCCAGACTTCTCAGCCTGGCCTGTGCGGCGTGATCAGAAATTGGAGTGTCCCTCCAAACCCCTTCCTGTGAGGGAGCCACGTGCGTCCTCACCCAGCCGCCCCCTCTCCTCCTGGCTCAGCCTCTCCTTGTGCTTCCGCAGGACCCGTCCATTTTCACAGTACTGACCGCCAAGTCTCTCCGCCCCGGAGTGGCCATCGCTGACTTTGTCATCTTCCCACCTCGATGGGGGGTCGCTGATAAGACCTTCAGGCCTCCTTATTACCACAGTAAGTCTCCCTTTCCCCAAGTCACATTTGGGAACCAAAGAGACAGCAAAGCAGCGAGCGTTGCCCGTTGGGAATACTGCCGGCAACCAGAACGTAAAGGAAAGTTACTCATAATAACTGTCCAGTGTTTCTGGACGCCCTGCCCTGGCTGCAGTCCGGGACCTGCCTCCTGAGGCCTTTAGCTGCTGAAGTAGCACAACTGTCCCATGGGATGGCAGGGACGTGTTGACCCTGAGGAGGAAACACTTTGTAAAGCCCAAGCCCAGTTCCTCTGGCTCTGAAGAGAGGTAGGAAGGTTGCTGAAGTGTGAAGCAAGAAGTTTCTTTACATTTCAGATGCTTTTTTTTGGGGGGGGGGGGTGGAGGTGAGGAGGAAGAGAGGATTTGTTGTTTTGAGAAACCTCATTACCTAAGTCTGGTGCAAGAACCAGTAAAATGTGCCTTCTGGAATTATTTTGGCCAGGTAGAGCAGACTACAGTCCACACGAGGGGAGGGACCCTATTCTGGAAGCAGTTTCTGCAAAGCATCTGTGGCCTAAAAGAGAGCTTATGAAATCTATCATTTTATTAATATCCGTATTGCTAACAGCTAACATTATTGACCTTGTTCTATGGCTCTGTTATTAGTTCTTTTGAAGCATAACAGTTGTCAGAGATAGATAGCATCATTATCCCCTTTGTTTTCAGAGGATGGAACTGAGACAAGAAGGATTAGGTGCTTGCTCAAGCCCTCAGCTAGTCAAATGGTGGAGTCAGGACTGGACTGCAGGCTATCTGATGCCAGAGCAGACGCTCATGACCACTGACCGATGTGCCTGGCACAGGGCTGGTAAAGATAGGCATGGAATAGGCATTTACTCAGTAAGTGAATGCATCACCAAGTACTTCATGGCTGTACTTAATGAGGCTGGCATTTTTCATTGTGCAGTAGCTAGCTGTAAATGCAACCTAAAGGTCAATGTACAATTCCACTTCCTGGAGATTGCATTTTGTACGTAGAATGCTGGAAAAATTCTGAGCAGGGACGTTCTTTTGTTGTTACTGTTGTTGATTGTGTTAATCCTCACCTGAGGATATTTTTTCCATGGGTTTTTATAGAGCGTAGAAAAAAGGGGAAGGTACAGAGAGAGGGAAACATTGATGTGAGAAAGACACATTGATTGGTTACCTCCCACATGTGCCCAGACTAGGGGCAGGGTTTGAGCATGAAACCGAGGTACATGTATATCCCCTTGATTTTAAGATATATATATATACATATATATATACATACACACATATATTTGATTTTTTTCAGAGAGGAAGAGAGAGGGATAGAGAGTTAGAAACATCAATGAGAGAGAATCATCGATCAGCTGCCTCTTGTACACCCCCTACTGGGGATGTGCCCGCAACCAAGGTACATACCCTTGACCAGAATCGAACCTGAAACCCTTCAGTCCCCAGGTCAATGCTCTATCCACTAAGCCAAACCGGTAAGGGCAGGGCAGGAATATTCTTAAAAACTCCCTTCCCTAGTTAACCTCAGGGCCTTCGGTCTATATGAGGCCCCTCTCTGTACTACCAGCTCCCTGAGATGCCAGGACAACAGGATAGAAAGGTGCACTGAGTGGGCAATTTAGGCATTTGCAGTGGTGCTCAGAGTGCAAGGACACTTCATGGTCAAATCCTAGCACGTTTTCAGGTGACACCATTATGCCTGAGAAAAGGATTCAATTAGTTTCCATGACAAAAACACCAGATGCTTTTGAATACAGTTGTAATAAACTATGTCCTTTCTGAAGAGTGTCAAACCCCTATCCTAGGCCCTAACTGTCCTTCTGAAAATTCATCCCCCAGAGGCCCTGTTGTCAAGGAGAGAAATCTGCTCTGGCCTAGGGCCTGTACCTCACCTGCTAGTCCTTGATAACGCCCCACTTCACATGGTTCTTGTATTGAGATTGCTCTGTGTGCCTGAGGTAATGGCTTCCAACGTTAGCAGGTTCTCAGTGTTAGTCAGGCTATAAGAGGACTTACTGAAACACACGTTCCTGGGCCTCTCCCTCAGACTCTCTGCTGGGTATGTCCAGGACCCAGCTGTTAGGTTTGAAAGGAAGCAGGAAACAGACCACCAGGGAATTTTATTTATTTTTTTAAAATATATTTTATTGATATTTTACAGAGAGGAAGGGAGAGAGATAGAGAGCTAGAACACCCCCTACCGGAGATGTGCCCGCAACCAAGGTACATGCCCTTGACCGGAATCAAACCTGGGACCTTTCAGTCCGCAGACCAATGCTCTACCACTGAGCCAAACCGGTTTCAGCGACCAGGGAATTTTAAAGTAAAGTTTATTCTCCAGAAATGGGCGGAACCCATTACAGAGGTAGAGAAATCAGAATTGGAGGAGGGGGGAGGGGACAGGGGAAGACCCAGCCCGGCTGACTCCTGGCATGGCGGAGAAGCAACACGTGTCTTGCCTGGGGGTACCTTTTAAGGGCTGGAACGGAAGGGGGTTGGGCCCAGGGTGGAACAGGAAGAGGTGGGCTCTAAGGACACTCTGGCCCGTGCTGATTGGTGGTTCAATGTCTTGGAGATGTCTCTGTGACAGGGGCCAGTCATGTGTTAAACTCCACCCACCAGTTGGGCGGGAGATAACCTTTCATTCCAGATTCTTTGATTACATTTAGAAAAAATTTAAAGTCTGGACAGGGATTCGGGGGCTTTGCATTGCTTGGGAATTTTGGGCAGAGGCATGGCTCTGGGCTTCCCCCCCTGCCTCGACCTAACACCAGCCATTTACATTGATCACAAGTTCCCACGTGAAGCTGATGCTACTGCTCCAGGGACCATAGTTGTTCAATGTTTATTCCCAGGGCCCACTCCCAGAGAGGTTAATTCGTTGGTTTTGAGGTGGAACTTCAGTCTGCATGTGCACTAGCCAGTCGGGAGATTCTGAGGCAGGAGGTGTGCAGTTCCCTGTTGAAAAACAGCAGCCTCAGGCTATCTCCCCACCCTGGGCGAGGGACAGCGGAGCAGTCTGACTCAGATAAGTCTGCTACCTGTGCCACAGCTTCAACCCACTCCTTGATTTTGGTTTGTAGCTCAGATTGCCTGAAATACAATAGACGTGTGAAATGCCCCTTTAAAGATTCTCAAGTAAATTGGGCCCTGGATAGACAGATCTCCAGAAAGGCATGGTTGCCCCAAGTTAGCTGGGAAAAACCATAGAACCCCAAGTTAGACATTATTTTTTACTAGAGATTTTTAAGACATTGCTTTAGGAATAATCAGAATCTTGCTACTCTGATGTGACTTTATAGGAGAAGTGGGGGAATTATTTGTGTAGAAATATTGCTTTCGGTCATCTTGATGCACCTTGGTCAACTGGTTTCAGCATTAATCAGAAAGGCAAGGTCTACCTCCCACTGTCCTTTGAAATATAGAAAATGATATAGAAATGCCATCACCTAACTCATTGCTACCTACATTAATATTCAGATCAAAGCTGAATTCTGTCTTGCTCTCTTCTTAAAATTAGGCTGTGAAGGTGACCCTGAGTATACACAATGGAGTGAGGAGTGACAATATATCTAAATCATGAGCAGAACTGCTTTTAAAAAGCTTAAAGACTTTATGCTTACAGTCACATCTTTTCCTCTATTTTCGCTTCATGAAGAAACAAATGGAGCCATGACCTGGGTCTTACCTTTTCTGTAGAGCCAGTAGCATCATTGTGTTGTCTGGGCAGGGAGGGTATGGCTGCTCAGTCAATTACAGAATTATTTTGGCACTTGTTTATACTTCACATGCAAGGAAGAGGGGTTAGGCATTTATAATGTCAAATGTTTGGCTGTGCAAGGGTTGTCACTGCCATATCTCTCTACTCTATTCATCGTTTATACTCTTAGCACTCTCTTGGGACAGACTGTAATTTTAAACAGGCTATTTCTTATTCATTTCCATCAGTACTTAGCACAGTGTCCAATCATGTATATTGGATGGGTGGATAGACAGGTGGAATGGGTGAAACCTGGACAGATGAATGGGAAGAAGAATGGAAAGGCACTTAAATGTACTCAGATCTTATATTTATTTAATTCTTGCTCTAAATGGGTTGCCATACTAATAAAAGGCTTAATTTCAATGAAAACCTACTTTTGAAAGAGTGGGAATATGGTGATTTTTGTCAATTTTTGTGTGACTTCAGAAAACACAACTAGGACCAGTGTATTTAATTTATGTGAAAGCAAATTTTCATTTAACAAGAAAGAAGTTTTTTTAACACTCTAAGCTTTGTTGAGTAGAGCACTCAGGTAGTTTAGAGCTCAGTAGCTTTGTTGAGTAGAGAGCTTTCATTCACAGGAGGCATGCAGGCTGAACACAAGAGACCATCTGTTGGAAATGCTATAGAAAATTCTTCTGTATTGAGTAGAAGTAAGGATCCCTTTCAATTGTAAGATTTTAGAATTCTATGAGGATAATGCCAATGGAAATAGAAAAGGATGAATCTAACGGCCATTTATAAGATTGACAGAATAAGATGGTATCAGATTAAGATATAGAAGATAATATTTATTATAATATAGCATTTATGGACTGGGTTTCACAAGTACTAAGATCCTTTTACACAGGTTATCTTAATTCCAGGGGTCTTGACCCAGCATCTAGAAGGGTTCAGGAATCTGGAGAAGGCACTGTGTGTAAATTAAATAAGAGTCCAGCCGAAACCGGTTTGGCTCAGTGGCTAGAGCATCGGCCTGCAGACTGAAAGGTCCCGGGTTCCATTCCGGTCAAGGGCATGTACCTTGGTTGCGGGCACATCCCCAGTGGGGAGTGTGCAGGAGGCAGCCAATCAATGATTCTCTCTCATCGATGTTTCTAACTCTCTATTCCTCTCCCTTCCTCTCTGTAAAAAATCAATAAAATAAAATATATTTTATTGATTTTTTACAGAGAGGAAGGGAGAGAGAGAGCTAGAAATGTCGATGAGAGAGAAACATCGACCAGCTGCCTCTTGCACACCCCCTACCAGGGATGTGCCTGCAACCAATGTACATGCCCTTGACCGGAATCGAACCCGGGAGCTTTCAGTCCACAGGCCGACGCTCTAACACTGAGCCAAACCGGTTTCGGCAATAAAATATATATATTTTTAAAAAGAGTCCAGAGACTCTTATTTCCAAACATAATTTTGGAAGGTATTATGGGGAGCCAGATGAGCTTGGCTAAAGAAACCAAGTTCTTCTTATCTCAGGACCCCTTGCTTTTGTATTAACACAATTTGTCTTAAGGCAAAGTAGATATACACTTCAAAGGCAAGGGTTTAGTACACAGAATCCATTGTCAGATTATCAGGTTTGGAAGAAACTGCCTTTGGCTATTCAGGTGTTTGGCCTGCAGGAGGCAATGACTTGTAGATTAAGATGCCTTTAGCTGTCAGGCAATCATCCCTACAACTTTTTCAGGCTTGGGGAAATGCCCTCAGCCATTTCCAGATGATTCAGCAATGTTGACATGCTGGAAATGGCTTCCAGCAGTTATCATTTGATAATGAAATCTAAGTCCAGAGTTCTTTCCATTGCATCACCCTTACACACACACACACACACACACACACACACACACACACACACACCACTTCAGTGTTCTAGATTGGGAACTAGAAATATGGTGAAATACGTGTGTTACTGTGGGGTTATTTGAAAAGCAACCCAGATCATAAAAGAAGATAACTTTGATATGAGGCTTGGAAGTGTAAATGAAAGAGTACATCCACTATTTATTACAATGTACATTTTAATTATTGTGAGAATTCTTGTGTCTGGGCTCTGCTTTTCTTTAGATCTAGTCTACTCTCTTTCAGGCAGTGGAATACAAGATCTGCGCTAATCCACATGGCCAGGAGGGAGTGGGGCTCTGCCTACCAAGAATTTGTTCCTTTGTCAAGTGTTTATTCCTTTGTCAATCTGTGTTCTTTATTGATCTTATAAAAATGTACCAGATTCTTCAATCTTCTTGTCATCCTGTGGAAATAATGTTTGAAGGTTCTTAATGTGTATGGGTCTGCTTTGGATAATAAAACTAATACTGCTTCCACCTTCCCAGGGAACTGCATGAGTGAATTCATGGGACTCATCAAAGGTCATTATGAGGCAAAGGAAGGTGGGTTCCTGCCAGGAGGAGGCAGCCTGCACAGCACCATGACGCCCCACGGGCCTGATGCCGAGTGCTTTGAGAAGGCCAGCAAAGCCAAGCTGGTCCCTGAGAGGATTGCTGATGGCACCATGGTAAGCAAGTTAAATGCCAGACCCTCGTGGCCTCTGGACTCCCCAGTCTTGTTGAGAGAAGTGTCTATTTTTTTTATTTCTCCAAAATCACAGAGGAGGAGTCAGGAGCAGAGAGTGTGTGTCTGCGTGCCTTTCCCATGTGCTTATGGATGCAACCCGCTGTGTGTGTACTGGATTCCCAATGTAGTGAGGGTAGAAAGAACTTTGGACTTAGGGTCAGGCCTGGGTTCATATCCTAGCTCTTAGTTCCTGTGTGACCTTGAGTAAGCCACTTAACTTCTCTGCTTCATGTCCCCCATCTGTAGAATGGGTATGGTATCCAACCCAGCCGGTGGTTGTAATTTAACTTTAAAGACTGTCCAACACTGTTCAACTGTCAGGGTGTATATTTAATACTGTGGGAAGGATCTTCCCTTATCTGCATGCATCCCCGTGTATATGTGCTTGTCTCAGAATCACCTCCTGCTTTTGGAATACTCCTCTAGGGCCACAGTAGCTAGCAGAAGAGGCAGGTGTCACCTTCAGCCAGGTTCCCAAGTTAAGGAGGCTCAGGACTGTGAGCGGCACTTCTCTGCTGTTTTCTTATTTTCTTTTGCTCTCCTTTGGCATGGGATGAAACTGATGGGATTTAAAACCTGTTTTGTATTCCTCTTGAGTCCGGCTGTAAACACTGAGGCTGAACACAATTGCAGACGGCTGCGGTTCTTGATTTTATTTTATTTTTGCATTCTTGGAGGTAGAGTTTATGGACCACAAGGAGTAATTTTATGCTAAATCACACGCAAATTTGCATTGTCTTTTTCAACAAATGCTTTCAATGCTACCTGGCTTTTAAAATCATTAGCCCAGCCGGAACCAGTTTGGCTCAGTGGCTAGAGCGTCTGCCTGCGGACTAAAAGGTCCCAGGTTCGATTCCGGTCAAGGGCATGTACCTTGGTTGTGGGCACATCCCCAGTGGGGGCGGGGGAGGTGTGTAAGAAGCAGCTGGTCAATGTTTCTAGCTCTCTATCCCTCTCTCTTCCTCTCTGTAAAAAATCAATAAAATATATATTTTAAAAAATTTTTAAATATAAAATCATTAACACAGACCCACCTGACTCCATGCCCAATTTGCAAGCTACCTAAGCAGGGAGCTTTATCTGTCCCTCTGTCCAGTGCATTTTGCTTTTAGTCTCCATCCCGGGGCCCGAGTTGGTGCAGCTGGTCTGCAGGGGGAGGCTGAGAAGAGTCTTGTCTGCTTGACCTCAGCTTCTGCTGCCCCTTGTGAGGGCCTCTGTGGGTTTTTGTACACCCCTGCTTCTCTATGAGGCATGGTCTGAGCATGTCAGTTAAGCTTTTGCCTCTGAAGGCTCCTGGAGGTGCACTGGCTACTCCAGAGTTGCCACTCAATAAACGCTGGGGTAGTCAGTGTTACCAGGGAGCGGTGTTCTGCAGCGGTGAGGCCTGGGACAGGGCTGCTTTTATGAGAGCATGGCTAGGGCACAGAGCACAGATGAGAAAGTGCTCTCCGATGTGGGGGCCACAGGAACTGGGAGGCCTGGGTAGCCAGGAGGCCCAGCCTACCTGGTGGGAGAGGGCCCAACACCTTATCTAGACCTAACGTTGGGCCTCCCTCACTATTTCTCGTGGTATAATTTGGACCCAGGCCCATCTATATGCCTCATCCTTATTCCAGTTTGGAATAAATTAACTTTATGCAATACTGTCTTCATAGCTCAGTGGCGCTGGGTTTTTATTACTCCAGGAAGACAGCAAGGCTCCTAAGAAGCAGCCAGCCAAGAGACAACAATAATAATGGCCTTGATAACAACCTTTATATCTAAATAGTGCTTTATACTGTGTAAGGCACTGCCACATGATCTCATCCGGTCCTCACATCAAGCCTGTCCCGGGAAGTCGGGCAGGGACAATCATCTCCATTGTTTTAGGCAGAAAGAAGTTAATGTGTATTGGACACCAAACAGTGATGTGAGGCACAGAGAATTTTTAGTTCCTTTTTGCCCATCTATATTTTTGTTTTTTGTTTGTTTTTTAAAAAATATATTTTATTGATATTTTACAGAGAGGAAGGGAGAGAGATAGAGAACCAGAAACATCGATGAGAGAGAAACATCGACCAGCTGCCTCTTGCACACCCCCTACCGGGGATGTGCCTGCAACCAATGTACATGCCCTTGGCCGAAAATGAACCTGGGACCTTTCAGTCCGCAGACCGACGCTCTATCCACTGAGCCAAACCGACCTCGGCCCATCTATATTTTTGAAATTTCTAATTATGTGAGAACATAAGAATTGTAGGGTCTTATATTGTTTGCTTGGTTTTTATTATTTTAAAAAGCCACAGAGAGTAGGATATTTAGCCATCGGTGAAGCTGGAATGCCTACAGTGCACAGAGCACTTACATATTCTTACTGTGGCGACAAAAATCCTCCTGAACACACGGGACAACCACCATCCATTCCCTTCTGGGATAGGGTTTCTAAAGGAGCTACAGCCATTCCTGCCTCCTACTTCTCTTCTCCTCACTCTCTCTTTCCCTCCTTTTCTTTTTCCCAACTCATCTCATGGTCAGAGTGCTGGGGGGAAAAATCAAAGCTCAAATCCCATCTTTGCCACTGCCTGCTACCAGCATTTTAGACAAGTCATTTCCCAGGGCTTAGCCTTAGTGTCCACCTCTGCAAAATGCGGAGGGTGGCCTCCCTCACATGGACATAGCCACAGACAGTGACAGCCTCTGAGAGGGTGAATATTACTAGGACTCTCCCACCGCTGCCTTCGGATCTAGAAAATCTAGCTCCATAATGCTACAAGGACAACATGAGGCTTGTGTGTCTGATTTCACTTTTTAGAGTGAAACTGGAGGTACTGAGAAGTTCAAAGCCTTCAGTAAGGTATCACCCATTTACGATGGTAGGGTCAGAGCCAGAAGTCAGGGTCTGGGCCTGCTCTCCACCCCGTGCTAGCATACAAGACTTATTATTCAGAGCTTCTGCCTACTCACCCCTTGTCTCTTGACATCTAGTCAGATGTGTTTTTGTTATCCACCTCATCTCTTCTTTCTCGTTGTTTCCTACAGGCATTTATGTTTGAGTCTTCTCTAAGCATGGCCGTCACCAAGTGGGGGCTCAAGACCTCTCACTGTTTGGATGAAAACTACTACAAGTGCTGGGAGCCTCTCAAGAGCCACTTTACCCCCAATTCCAGGAGCCCGGCGGGACCTAAGTGAGACTGGAGCGTTGCTGCCTAGTTGAGAACGGGATTTGTTTCCCTTAGAATCTGGTGACTTCTGGCAGTGTTGGGTGAAGGGGCGGGTTAAAATGAGAACGCACAAGCTGATAGTCACGTGACTGAGACGTTGGTAGAAATGTATTTGGGAAGTTCTGTGGCTGTCAGCTTAATTACTCAATAAATACTTCCTGGTGTTGTGTGGAAGTGGCAATTGGTCCTAACCAGCACTTGATGGAGCAGACCTGTGGCGGCCAGCACTGGAGCCCACGCCATTGGACTGAGACCCCTTTGCAAGCACTTAGCTTGAGACCCTTTATTCCAGAATCATGAGTCCAGGGCATCTTCCACAGACCACAAAACCAAGTCACAAGGGAGGGCAGGCCAACATAAGGACCAGGAGTTCAGGCTGAAGCCAAGGTCAAAGTCCCAGGAGTCAGCTCAAGCATAGGGAAGCAAAAGGGGTCAGCAGAGCTTTAAGCATCCAGTGTCATCCTTAAACAAATGGGCAGCCAGGGCAGCCGCTGTCTAATCTTAGTCACATAGCAGCCAGTACAGTGGCAATGGACAAGAAGCTCAGCCACTGAGAGTGAGCATCATCCATTGAGGGTTCCAACTGCCCTAATTTTTACACTGAAAGCCCCAGATCCCAGAAAACCCCTTAGTCTTGGTCCAAGGAGGACAGTTAGCCACCCTACTATTCACTCACCTAATCAGCCCATTTGCTAACCATGCTCTGAGTCCTTACTATGTGCCAGCTACGGAGTGAGACGCTGGGGGTGAATGATTGAAAAGGAAGACGTGAGCTCACAGTCTGGGGAGATCTGGGCCGAAGACAATCAAGGGCCGCTGTGCTCAGACGACAGCAAAACAGGCAATGCTGTGTGGGAACGCTGCCCCTCACAGCTCCCTTCCCAGGGCCAGCATTCCCCCCTCCCCCCCCCCCCCCCAGAGTGCCGGGCTGCCCAGAACTTTGAGTTGATTAGATTCTCCTGGAATGAGGAGACAGGCACATTAGAACTGAAAGGAATGCGAAGTGGCATTTAGTTCTGTCGTTTTAGCACATTTCCCCCACTTCGTTGCCATAGTAGCAATGTTCATATGCTGCTACCAGATTTTTGTCCAACGATGTGTAGTGAGAGTCAGACACGTGTCAGGGTCTGGGAACGAGGGTTGCCAGATAAAAATGCAAGATGCCCAGGTAAACTGGAATTTCAAGTAAACCCTGAGTAATTGAATATGTGCTTTAGACATATTGTACTAAAAAAATTATTCAGGATTTATCTGAAATTTAAATTTCATTGGGAAGGCTGTATTTTTATTTGCTTCATCTGGCAACCGGGTGAAGGTCAAGCAGATACACATGTCCCTTACCCTTGCAGAGGTTAGATGCTAGAGAGAGAGACCGATGAAATAACATAAATACAAACTATGAAACATGCCAAGAAGAAAACAAACAGGAACTGAGATGGAAGTAACAGCTGGGATGGAGAGATCTTTCTTAAGAAAGGAAAGTCTTCAATGAAGTAGTGACATTTAGCCAGACCTAAAGGATAGGAAGGAACAGGTCATTGGAGGAGGAGGAGGGTTGGGCTGGAGTGGGGTCAGGAGGGGGAGCATTCTAAGAGAAAGAAGGCCTGTGGGTTCAAGGAACTGAAAGAAAAGTGGGTGTGGGGCACTCAGAAGTGACCATTGGGATGGTGCAGGAAAAAGGCAACATTGTCCTGGACCAATGAGGTTGCAGCAGAGACCAACATGGATGAATTCCAAAATGTTTAGTGAGGACTTAATGTTCTACATGTGTCCATGGTGGCAATTCTGCTAACCAGCCCCTATTAGCTTCCTTCCCTCCCACTTCCCCACGCTCCCTAGTCTCATTTCCCAATTAATCCAAACTAAGACAACCACTGAAATATTTTATTCCCAAACTCAGCCTTTTCATAGTGAGCTCTATCTAACCCTACCTTTATACATACCTCAACCCTGACCTTTTTAGGTGCATTTGTCTTCTAGCCTTGAATCAGATATTATCAACTTCCTAGAATTGCAGCAAAGCCTTCCAAGAGCTAAGGCTTTGCATCCATTTAGCAAAAGCCCATGTACTTTCTCCCCGCTACTGGCAGCAGCTCGTCAACTGGAGACAATATTTCACCCAAGCCACGCTGTTCACACTAATTAAAAAAAGATTTAGTTTTCTCCTATTGTGCTTTAGATCAGCTAGAAAGATCTGTATCATTTCCTTAATTCCCTATTCTCGAATGTCATCTTTTCGTTTGCCGTTTCCTTATAACGATGAGATGCCACAGGAACCTAACTCTTGTTTATATCAGGGAGCCTCTGGTAACATTCATTTCATTATTTGTCGTTTCACTTCAAGACACAGAACCTATTGACAACATTCAGTGAGGACTTACTGGACCTTCCCCCTACTAGACTCCCCAAGAAATGTTATCTTTTTGCTTAGAAATAAAAAAAAAAAATCTCTTTTAGAAAAAGGCACCCTGGTTAGGTTTCCTCCTAGGGGAGGATGGTTTTTGCCAGATCCCCTTAGCATCCTATGTAATAAAAACCCTAATATGCAAATCGACTGAACTGCGGAACTACTGGTCGCTATGACGTGCACTGACCACCAGGGGGCAGATGCTCAACACAGGAGCTGCTCCCTGGTGGTCAGTGCGTTCAGCCAGAAGCCAGGCTCACAGCTGGTGAGCACAGGGGTAAGGACCCCTCAGGGGATGTCCTCCTGCCAAAGCTGGCCTAAGTCAGCAGGCAGACATCCCCTGAGGGGTCCCGGACTGCAAGAGGGTGCAAGCTGGGTAGAGGAACCCCCCCACCCTGTGCACAAATGTCGTGCACCAGGCCTCTAGTCTTTATATATTTTCCTATTGGAGAGGATGCGATAGAAGCCACCCTTCTCTTTTTTTCTTTTTGAGGGACTTCAGGATACTAGTAATGGCTGTAGAGTAGACCAATGGTTCTCAACATGGAGGAATTTGCATCCCTTCACCCCGACATCTGGCAAAGTCTAGAGACATTTTTGGTTGTCACAACTGGGAAGGGTGTTACTGACATCTAATAGGTAAAGGCTAGAGATGCAGGTAAACATTCTACAATGGAATGATCTGGAATAATTCATTCTACTATGGTTGAGTGTCCATAGTGCTAACGTTGAGAAAGCCTGCTCTGGATACAGTGTTTGTCAGCTTCAGCTCTCCACTGGATCCCCTGATGGCATCTAAAACTCCAAGTGCCCAGGCTATGCCTCAGATCAACTAAATTAGAGACACTGGACATGGAACCCAAATGAGATAAATTTTTTTTGGAAACTTCTCAGGTGATCCCAACTGCACAGGCAAGGCTGAGGACCAGGGTTATTTGGGGGTGATGGGGAGGGTGGGTGATTTTGATCTTCACATGTTTGTTTTAAAGCATAATTATTAGATACTTACTAATAACCATTACATATTAATTTAATTCGTTTGGAAGAGTAGTAACTAAGGAATCCAGACCGTGCTTTCATAGCTGAAAAAAGTAGTTTAGAAACTACTTTAAAATCAGTATCCAAAACACCCTCTGTTCCAACCTCAAATCCTGGTCCAAACCAGGCTTTCCTAGAGTCTATAGAAAGGAGGTTAAAAAAAAAAAAGCTCCCTAAACTTCCCAATGTTCCAGTAAACATGGAACAGGTTGTATTGTGTAGTGAGGGATTACCCAGGAGGAAAAGCAGGTTACAAGGCAGCGGGGAGGGGCTCAGTGGGGAGCGTGGGGAGAAGGAGGAAGTTAGGAAATCAAATGCCTAGATGTAATTTGCTTAGACGTTCTAAGTTCATGTGCAGTTTCTGGGTTGCGATTTCCCAGAGTGATGACAGAGTTATCACTTCTGGGGTTTTGTCCTTCTGGGAAGATATTTCACTACTAAGATGAAAATGGAAAAAAAAAAAAGGGAAAAAAAGACGAGAACTGACATTTAGATGTCTTCTATTTATTTATCAGCTAGCCTTCAATTAGAATCTAATTGACCCACAGGTTGAGAACCACTAGCAGGGTTGCCTAAGACCATCGGAAAACACAGATATTTACATTATGATCCATTAACGGTAGCAAAATTACAGTTATGAAGTAGCAACGAAAATAATTTTATGGTTGGGGGTCACCACCACATGAGGAACTGTATTTAAGAGTCATGGCATTAGAAAGGTTGAGAACCACTGAATTATATATTATCAGCTTCATATAATTGCACCACTAATCTGAGGTATGTCTAAATTTATTTGTGTGTGTGTGGAGGGGGGGAGCTGAGTTCATTAATGTGATACATAATTAAGAGCATAAATTCTAGAGCCACACTGCCTGGGTTCAAATCCAGGTTCTATCCCATCTGAATTGTGTGACCCTGAACAAGTTACTTAACCTCTCTTAGTCTCTGTTTCTTCAGCTGTAAAATGTGGATAATGATAGTACCTACTTCATAGTGCCAGTGTGAGTATAAAATGAGCCAATACAGATAAACTAGAGGCTGGGTGCACGACATTCGTACACTGGGGGGAGGAGGGTTCCTCAGCCCAGGTTGCGCCCTTTAGCAGAGTGGGAGCCCTCAGAGGATGTCTGACTGACGGCTTAGGCAGTGTGGGGAGTAGGACTAAGCTGTCAGTTGAACATCCTTAGTGCTGCCACCACTGCCGCTATGCTCACCAGCCGTGAGCCCGGCTTCTAGTGCACTGACCACTAGGGGGCAACTCTTGCATCGAGCATCTGCCCCCCTGTTGGTCAGTGCACGTCATGGTGACTGGTCATTCTGCCATTCAGTCAATTTTCATATTAGCTTTTTATTATATAGGATTGCTTAGAATAGTACCTGTCACATAATGAGCATGAAAAGCAAGGAGCTATTCAGGGTTACTGGTTGGAGAGGGGGGTATTTTGATCTTCACATGCTTGTTTTAAAGTATAATTATTAGATACTTATTAATATAAGCCATTGTATATAAATTTAATTTGTTTGGAATAATAACCAAGGAATCCAGACCGTGCTTCCACGTCTGAATGAGTTGGAGCAAGTGCCTTCACCTCTCTAAGCCTGACTTTCCTCGTTTGAAAGTAGGAAATGATGTCTTTCACAGGGATTTGGTGGGGGAGGGGAGTGGGTAGTGTGAGACCAGGCATTAAAGGAACCCACACTGCTTTCTGCAGTGAGCATAGACATATATTAGCTATTGTTATTGTTAATTGTTGCTATTGTGACTCAGTGAATACTGATTAGTTCCTGCCTCCCAGAGGCTATTGTGCCACCTACTGTAGAAGACATGGGAATGAGTAAACCAAGGTCCTTGTCCCCAAATAAACTAGCATTGAGCTGAAGATTAAGGTATGTATGTACCCTTCTAATGCAATAAGCAACAGAAGTTAAAAGTCTGGAAAATTTAGAAGTACTGCCTCTTTTTCATCATCTTTTAGGTCTTTAAACAAGAAAACCATATTGAGATCAAAGGCACATAGTAGGTATTCTGCCCCCTCAAAAGGGTATATTGTGTAAGATTTAATGTTATATAAATTCTGAGATCCATGAAAAAAGAGAAAATCATATTGAAGTTCAATTTAAGATTACAACAATGCATATTAATAGTTCAATTAAAGAGAAAGTTAAGATAGAACCTAAAGTGGCTTTGATACAAAGCCCAGTAAGTGCTCACTTCATTAATAGGTTCTTGGAAACTGACTTTGAGTGAAACAACATATAAAGAAACAATTTTATCATAACTAACTGCCATAAACAACAGTTTACAGCACATTTCTGGTCACAGAAATATCACTAAACTTCTAAATAAAGATCCAAAACATTTTTTTATTGTTGTTGTTAATCCTCATCCGAGGATATTTTTCCAAAGTTTTTTTGTTTTTTTTTTAAAGAGAGAGTGGAAGGGAGTGAGGGGAGAGACAGAGAGAAACATTGATGTGAAAGAGACACCTTGATTGGTTGCCTCCCGCATATGCCCCAACCATGGCTGGAGAGGGAGCCTGCAACCCACGTACATGCCCTGACCAGAATCAAACCCAGGACCCTTCAGTTCACAGACCGACGCTCTAGCCATTGAGCCAAACCAGCCAGGGCCCAAAACATTTTTAAGAGTAAACATTGAAGTTAATGTGAGCTATCCATGCATTTAATGAATATTAATAAAAATAAGATCACTATTTTTCAGTTCAGGGTCTCCAGTGGCTGGAGCCTATGCAGGCAGCTCAGGGTGCAATGTGGACTCAGCCCTGGACAGGACACCATTCCATTGCAGAGTGATAAAGGGATTTCCACCAGTCTCCTGAGGGGGGAAAAAAAATGGGTCCTATCAGAAGGAAAGAAAGGGGAGGTGGGTGTCACTGGGCAACAGCCAGTGCCCACTATGAATGCCTTCTTGTGAGAATTTGGCAAGAGTAATATGGGAGGTATTAGGTTTGAATCCAGTATCTTAACTCTCACAACCCCCAAAGGACAAATCTGCTAATAATTGCTTTACACAGAAAATGCTCCCTGGTTTCTCTCTAAATCTTTGCCCATTGAAATGACTTTTCAAGTCCTCTGTTTGTATAAGGGAAGGAGGTTAGCTGGCAAAGGTCTCAGTTGTCCCAGCAGTCTCATTTCTAATCGCACACTTGTGACACGGGCCATTGGGCAGTAGGTCTTAATCACATCCTGCATTCCTAATCCTTAAATAGACAGGCTTTCTTAAAGAATTGAACAAGTCATGTTTCCTGTCCAAGCCTTTGCCATAGCATTAGGCTGGGAGACTGGCAGTTCTTTAAAGATCCTTCCAGCTCTAACATTCTATATACTTATGAACGTGCAGAAAATCTAAATGCTCAAGTGGGCGTCCCTGCTCTTGAAGGTGTTATCTATTTACTTTCTTATTTTTCAATTACAGTTTGCATTTCACACTATTTTGTATTAGTTTCAGGTATACAGCACAGCAGATAGATATTTATATACTTCACAAAGCGTTCCCTCCAATAATTCAAGTGCCCACTTGGCACCAGTTATTACAATATTGTTGACTGTATTCCCTGTGCTGTACTTTACATCTCTGAGCCTATTTTGTAAGTGCCAATTAGTACTTCTTAAGGCGTAATCACTTAAACCCTCCAGGCTGAGTCAGATGTTTTCTCAGCACTGGACTCCCCACAGCGTTGGTCTTTATCCCTTCCAAAGAACCGTTAAAGACATGCCCTTTCTTAGAGTCAGGCTGCCTAGATTTAAGTTCTATCTCAGCTCTTTTTAAAAATATATATATATTTTTTATTGATTTCTTACAGAGAGGAAGAGAGAGGGATAGTTAGAAACATCGATGAGAGAGAATCATCAATCAGCTGCCTCCTGCACACCCCCCACCAGGGATGTGCCCGCAACCAGATACATGCCCTTGACCAGAATCGAACCTGGGACCTTTCAGTCTGCAGGCCGACACTCTATCCACTGAGCCAAACCGGTTTCGGCTCTATCTCAGCTCTTATTAGCAAAAGGACTCAAGCAAATTATTTAACCTCACTAAATCTTGCCTGCACAATAGGGATCGTTAAGGTATGCTGGGAGGGGTGTAAAGCTCTCACTTTAGCTTAGTGCCTGGAACACAAGTAAAAGCATAATAAATGTGACTGCTGTAATTGCTTTTCATCGTTGTGTTCCTCCAAAGAGCTGTATCTCCTTCATATTAGTATCCTCAGTGCTTAATAAATAATCAGGGCTCAGTGAGTGTTTGATCAATGCAGAGGAGACCTAATGGCCAGTGTTCTACTAGAATTCTGAGGGACACAGGCTCCTCCTCCCCAGTGGATCCAGGAAATCAACCATCCCCAGTTCCTGCAGGCCAACGGCAGCTCGTTCTCCTTACAACCAGCAGTGGCGTCTCCTCCCAAACACCCTGATGGGACCAAATCACTCCTGTGTCATCCCTTCTGCAGAGCATGATTTTGGAGAAGCTGCCTGTCAACATCTAACAGATGGCTTCAGGTAAATTGACCACTCCCATCTCCAGCTCCCCTCCCAAGCCACTCCATGCAAAACAAGAATACTCTTCAATGGTGTCTCCACCTTTTATAAAGTATGAATAAAACCCTCTTTAGAAAACTTTGTGTTCTTAATTGATATGATACATCCTATATAATAAATATGTTAATATGCAAATGGTCACCATGCTGTGATCACAGATCAGCAGAGGGTGGGTGGAGAGCTACAGGAGGGGGCAGAGCAGCAAACTATGATGAGATTGGGGGAGGGGGGAGGCGGGCGCTAGGGAGGGCAGAGACAGCTATAGGAGGGCTGCAGCAGGCAGAGAGCTACTGGGGGCAGCAGCAAGCTACTGGTGCACGGATTCGTGCGCAGGGCTACTAGTATACTGTAAGTTCTTAAAAATGCTTAATTATGCAAATGTAGTTTTAATAGAAATTTCCTACCACTTTCTTCTCATACCCATGACAGTTTCATATCTTATTGCAGCCCTTTAATCCCCCCTATTGATTTTTGGAGCAGCCTCAGCCAGTTGCCTCCTTCCATACCTACAAGATTGTTTCAGAGCCTAATTTTAAAATGAGATGAATGATTTAAATGTAATTGGTGGAAGAAGTAAAGAATTGACTCAAAATGATAATAGTTCTTGTGATTATGGGGGAAATGAACTTGAACTTTAGTGGTGGGTTTACTTCAGAAATCTGATGTTTCACCAGCCATCCACCCCCAGGGACATTCAGAGGTCATATGTCAGACTTTGACTTTAATCTTTTAAATCCTGAAGCTTGGCAATGAGTTTGATGCACACTGAATTTTCTTGGGATGATGGTGTCCAAGTATATGCTGCTGCTCAGTGTCTCTCCAGGCCACTGTAGGCATCAGCAAAAGAAGTCTCCATCTCGGCTGGAGAAATGGCATTAAACAAGGCAAACCAGAGGGGAAAGTATTGAAGTGTCACAATCATAGTTATAGGTATAAATGGGTCCTCTTATAGAACACAAAATTATATTTTTTAAGAAGTGGCAGTGGAAACTTTGAAAATTCAGAATCTTTGAAAATACTTTATAGCAGTATATTTTTATTAATTGTAAAGTGTTGTCAAGGCAGTCTCTTGTACAGATTCTAATTTCTTAAAATACCCCATTAATGATCCTGAAGAATGTACATAATCAGTACTCTCTATCTCCCCCTAAGTTATTAGAAGACTGTGTCAGATGCCACTAGGAATGAGAATAAAAATAAGCCAGGACTGAACATGACAGGATTTCAATCAGAGTATGAATGTAATCTTTTTCTCTAGGCAGGATCCACAATAAAAGGTTAAAGAGAACATACTATTGAAACAAACCAGCCTGTTAGAGATGCAATTTTGTTTCATAGAGGAAGAAGGGATGTCATACAAGATAAGGACTTATTAAGAAGGCTGGCTCCTCATAGACATAATTAAAGGGTAACGAATAGATAATATATTTAGACTTTCATAAAGCTTTCAACAAGTTCACATCCCAACCCTGCAATTGGCAGAGATCCTCAGGGATCCAGAATGACCTTCCAGGAATGCAAGTTAAACCAGCTTACTCCTGCTTGCTACCTTCAATGGCTCCCATTGCTGTCTGTAAACTTCTTAACTGTGATAAGGGTCCTATTTGGTCCTGGTTACCTCCCTCAGTACATATTTGTCACTTTGTTAGCAAAGCATTTGAATCATTTTCTTATGCTTGAGAATTCCTTACCTGCCTCACATTTTTAGAGATGAACATGCCATGTGCCTGCATTTTCAGCCTTCCTTGCAGCCAGGACTCAAGCTCATCACCTAGGCTTGGCCAATCCTATTCTCCTGGACTCAGAGCAGGCGATGAAGATGAGTTCTTGACCCAACAGAGGCAGGGTAACCAATATGGGATCCTGTGCCGTGCCCAAAGCTAGTCAAACACACAGCGGCACTGACTGCTCAGATGAGGCCATTGCTGTCCTCACCAGAGCACCTCTAGGTGTGATATGGCTCACTGTTTGTGATTTTTAAAATCTTTTAAAATTAAACTCTTAAGAACATACTGCTCAATAATTCTCAATGTTAAAAAAATGTTTTAAAAATTCTGACTATGCCTCTCTGGGTACTGTTTTTCTTTCAAAGCTTAGGCACCAAAGATATATTGTAAATGTTTTTTTTCTCTTACTAAGGTGTACTACAGTAACTCCAGATGGAAGATGACTGGTATGATCAAAGACTAATATCTTTATCTTGTTTATGCCTTAAAATCTTGAAAAATTTGAAAAGACTTATTACATCAGAAAAATTGGGCAGTGGATTTGAGCAAGCAAAAAACAAATAAACAAAAATATGTTTTAAAAAAGTGAGGCCTCAATAATAAAATGCAAATTAAAATTTTCATCAATCAGCTGAAACCGGTTTGGCTCAGTGGTAGAGCGTCGGTCTGCAGACTGAAAGGTCCCGGGTTCGATTCCGGTCAAGGCATGTACCTTGGTTGCGGGCACTTCCCCAGTGGGGGGTGTGCAAGAGGCAGCTGGTGGATGTTTCTCTCTCATCGACATTTCTGGCTCTCTATCTCTCTCCCTTCCTCTCTGTAAAATAATAAAATATATATATTTTTAAAAATTTTCATCAGGTTTAAAATAATGTAAACACTCACTGAGATCTGAATGTGTGCTTCTATTCTAAATTCTTTCAATAACTTACTATTGAGTTCAATAACAATATTCCTATATTGTTTTAAAGATAAGGAAACTGAGACAAGGATTCAGATACTTTCCAGCTCTGCAGGGATACAAAGCCAAGGAGATAGGGGGTGGGACTGAAAAGTTTCAACCCTCTAACCACAGGGCTGCTTCTCCTGGCCACCTGCCCTCATCCTCAGGTAGGGTCCAAAAGTCACCTAATTGCCAAAACCGGTTTGGCTCAGTGGTAGAGCATCGGTCTTCGGACTGAAAGGTCCCAGGTTCGATTCCGGTCAAGGGCATGTACATTGGTTGGGGGCACATCCCCGGTGGGGGGTGTGCAGGAGGCAGCTGGTTGATGTTTCTCATTGACATTTCTAGCTATTTCTCTCCCTTCCTATCTGTAAAATATCAATAAAATGTATATATTTTTAAAAAGTCACCTAGTTAACATAACAAAAGTCACCTTTATCTCATCACTTAGGAAATCCCAAGGGTTTTAGAAGCTCCGTGCCAGAAACAGGGACAACATATATATTTATTTATTTATTATCAATCATAGTTATCAGAGGATTTGGCTTTATTCTGAAGCTATAATTATCACCTGATCATTTTCAGTTCTTGCACCTGGGGAAGAGTAGACAAAAACACACACCACCAGTTTTCAGAGTTGCTGTTACACAATGAGAGCAGGAGGGGATATGCCTGGAACCCAGGGCATTCACTAGTGCATCTTTGTGCTTCGACGTCCAGTGATAACTATAAACAGGCATCTGCTTCAACATGGCCTGAAGATGCTAAAGTAATACTGTTCTGGCTTATAGCAGGCACGTATTTGTTGAATGAGTAAACGAATAAGATACATCTGTTTCCCCATTAAACTATGAATGCTCACAAAGTTCTACAATGTTCAGTAAATGTTTGTTGAATCAAGGTAACATTAAGAATGAGAAACTGCCGAAACCGGTTTGGCTCAGTGGACAGAGTGTCGGCCTGCTGACTGAAAGGTCCCAGGTTCAATTCCGGTCAAGGGCATGTACCTTGGTTTCGAGCACATCCCCAGTAGGGAGTGTGCAAGAGGCAGCTGATTGATGATTCTCTCTCATCAATGTTTCTAGCTCTATCCCTCTCTCTTCCTCTCTGTAAAAAAATCAATAAAATATATTTAAAAATAAATAAATAAAAGAACCATTAAAAAAAAAAGGAGAAACTATTTCATGATTCATAGATTTATTAAACAATAATACATATAGTCATTGTCAGCCTTAATAGGAGATGCTATATTTTCGGGCCAATTTTCCTTCTTGGATAAGTTTTTCTTTCCTATCCTGAGTAAACAGAAAAAAACAAACAAGCAAACATTAAGAACAATGCATTCTGGCACAACCCATGATACAACTCTAAAAAACAGGAATGAAATGCTCCAAATATAATTCCACCTCCCTCCTTTTAAAACCTATGGAGCATGAATGAGGAAATAGTAGTCGAAAAAAATAAAGAAACATTAAGAAACTACTGCTATTGAAAAATATCTTACCCACATTTTAGTAAGTAAAATTGTATTACTCCACTAAAAAGCATATATCGCAAGCAAAATGCAAATACTTGCTGAGTAAGTGTGGCCTATCGTCCTGTTAAGCAACATTTGTCAGATAATCAAAAAATATACACTCTGATAGGAGAGTGGATTGGCTGGTTTAAGGCACAGCTAGACAGTGGGCACCAGTGCAGATGGCAATGTGAGGCCTAGAAGCTGGGATGGGGTTCCAGCGTTAGAGTGGTCTAGTGTCAGAGATAAGCATGGCTTTCTCTGCAATCATATACCCAAGCCTCTGATGGCAGTGATGGCCAGCACAGGCTGCTTTTGCTTTCTAGTGTTAGGCTATTAATATGTTTTAACATTAATTTGCAAAGTGTAACCAATATAACTAGAATTCACATAAATAGGGACCACACTAAATGACTTGCATATTTTGTTAATATTTACCCAAAAAAGTCTTTGTAAAATAAATGGATTCAGAAAACTAATTACAAAAATTTGCAAAGATATCATCTAGAGGTGAATCAGAGTAAGTTTAACTTCTGCATATCTTCTAATGAGAAAAAAAAAAACTTCTTAAAAGTTATATTTTGTATTCTCTTGTGTAATACTCACAGTATAATTTCCTCATCATCTAAAATACACCAGGAAAGCCAAAACCGGTTTGGCTCAGTGGATAGAGCGTCGGCCTGTGGACTGAAAGGTCCCAGGTTCGATTCCGGTCAAGGGCATGTATCTTGGTTGCGGGCACATCCCCGGTAGGAGGTGTGCAAGAGGCAGCTGATCAATGATTCTCTCTCATCGATGTTTCTAACTCTCTATCCTTCTCTCTTCCTCTCTGTAAAAAAATCAATAAAAATATATTTTAAAAATACACCAGGAAAACTCAAGTTTCTTGAGTAAATTCCAGTTTTAGAAATTTACATTGACCAATTTATTACTTTAAATTCTAGATCAACTGTTAAACTTGAAAGACCCAGAGATCAGTGATTTTTAGCAAAGCATATTTCTATGAGTTGAAATGATAAATAAATAAAACCAAACATATAACTCAATTATGTTTTATCTTGTGCTGGAAAAGAATAAAAATAAGAGCACAAAAACTAAACCTCAGGTCCTGATACTTACTCTGTCAGTTTTGAAAACATAATACCAGAAGAAGAGGGGCCCAAATCCCAACAGAGCTCCTAGGAGTGAGTTCTTGGGAGTGGGTCTGAAATTGGGATAGACATTTGCTGTTCTTGCATAAGTCCAACGAGCCAAGGCGGGATCTTCCTAGAATTAATAACAAAAAGTTACAGAAACGTAAGCAGGGCCACACTAAGAAACAACCTCATCAGGACTGTTGTGGAGGGGCATAGGAAATACTTTCCTTCTGTTCTCTACTACAGTTAAAGGTTCACTCTGAATATTCCTAAATAGCTTCAGGGAAGATCTTCTATTTCTATTGGCTGAATAATTCTCTGATGACCGTGTTCAAATTCTTCAAAACTTAAAAGCACTTTTATAACAACCTTCGGCTTTTTATTTACTTAAGATGTAAGAATCCTAATTTTTTTCTTTTCTATTTAAATATATTTTTATTGATTTCAGAGAGGAAGGGAGAGGGAGAGAAACATCAATGACGATAAAATCATTGATTAGCTGACTCCTGCACATCCCACAATGGGGATTGGGCCCACAACCCAGGCATATGCCCTGATCGGGAATTGGAACTGTGAGCTCCTGGTTCATAAGTTGATTCTCAACCACTGAGCCACAATAGATGGGCAAGAATCCTAATCTTTTTAAAGCTGTCAGAGAAACTACTTTTTTTTTTAATCATTGTGATCTATTCTTTTTTTAATTGTTTTTAGTATCATCATTCTTCTTGAAGTGTGACCAACAAAACCACATAGTATTTCCAATGATGACCAGTAAATTTCATATGCTCTGTCATGCAGTGCATTACCGTATTTGCCGGCGTATAAGACGATTTTTTGGCCCTGAAAAATACCGTATTTGCCGGCGTATAAGAGACTGGGCATATAAGACGACCCCCTAACATTTCCACTAAAAATACAGAGTTTGTTATATACTCGCCGTATAAGACTACCCCCCACTTGGAGGCATATTTTTCAGGGCCAAAAAGTCTTCTTATACGCCGGCAAATACGGTAGTCTTCCCAGGCTACAAATAAGTTGTAGGAAGGTATAGATGAGGTAGGCTAATTATGAGCTTTAAGTTTTTTGGCTGATATTTTTAAGAGCAAAATATTATATTTCAAACTATTAAAATACTTTTGTAGCAAGAACAAGGCTGTTTTTGAAAAATAATCATTGTCTTTCTTAAAAAAATTAATTGTCCATTTCAATATGTTTAAACTAGAATAACAATGTAATAACAAATGTCCTCCAAATACATAATTTAGTTAGCTAAATCCCCAAATGATTTTACAAAATTACTCACTCCAATGAACTAATTGATAAAAATAAGCAAACAAAATGAGCTTTAAAATCTTAATACTAAGCAGTAAGAACATTCAAGGTCCTAATCCAATGGTCGGCAAACTGCAGCTCGTGTCACATGTGGCTTTTTGGCTTCTTGAGTGTGGCTCTTCCACAAAATACCACATGCAGGGGTTGGTTTTCAGCTCTCAAAATAAATTTCAATCGTTGTACTGTTGATATTTGGCTGTGTTGACTAATGAGTTTGCAGACCACTGTCCTAATCAATACCAAGAAGTCATAATTGGTAGGACTAAATTACTTAAACTGGATCTTTCACAGTAACATTTTACAACAAACTATTTGAAGAAACAGCAAAAGTGAAGACATAAGATATAATTCAAGGTGTAATTTGAGCTCAATTCATATATTCTTGCACCTATCCTTTCTGCTATTAATGTATTTGAATGACTCTCCCATGAATTACCAAATGCCAGTCACCTCTCTACATTTTGATATGTGACAGATCTGCCTTCTAGAAACACATTTCATTTCAGAAAAATGAAATACCCCATGACCATAGTTCACTGAGCCCAGTACTGTTGTTAAGAGATGTTTCAATACACACAACATAAGGACAGTTCTCCTTTACCACCACTACACATCTGGATTACCAGCAGCATGTGACATGGTGAACAATCCTTCCTGAAATCATCGCTTTCCATAACATATACCGGCTTAATTTTCCTTTCTGATCATTCCCTCTTAGTCTCTTTTGCTCTTCTTCCTTACTGGCCAATCCTATATAACACAAGACTAATATGCAAATAGACAGAATGGAGGAACAACCAACCGGTGGCTATGATGTGCACTGACCACCATGAGGCACATGTGCAATATGGCGGGAGCATGTTACCAGGGGTGCCAGTCAGGGTGGGGCGCCAGTCACTGTCACTGGGGCAAGCCTCTAGTGGTTACTGAAAATTCTTTGCTCCCATGTGCCGCAGTCCTGCCTAGTGCTCACACCTGCTGCCAGCACTGATCCAGATTGCTCGGCATAGTCAGTGGGTGCAAGTGGCAACTGACAGTCCCAATCACCCCTGAGGGCTTCTCCACCTCCCCCTGCTCCTGAGGGGTGATCAGAGCAGCTGCCACTCACACTCACTGACAGTGCTGGCCCCACTCACACCCGCTGCTTGTGCCGGCCCCAATTGCTCTGCGCAGTCAGTGGGTGTGAGCTGCGGGAGTGGGGCTGCTGACAGATAAGGGACCGGGGCAGCAGTGGGAGGGGCCAGGCGGGGGCTCAAGGATGAGCCGAGACCTGCCCCTGTGCCCACTGCAGCCTCACGGCCCACAGTTCCTTTCAAGGTGCATGAATTTGTGCATTGGGTCCCTAGTCTCTTAATATTGGACCTCAAAATTTGTTGGCCATTCCTATTTACTTTCACTCTATTGGTGATCTCCAGTCTAACATCCATCTGTAGCCCTCGATCTCTACCCTAAACTTATACCTGTAGCCCTTGATCTCTACCCCAATCTCCAGACATAATATCCCACTATCATGCTGTCTAACAGACATGTCAAATGTGATGTCTCATCCCAATGTGATTTCCCAGCATCCACTCCACTACGATCCCTGCTCCTCTCATTCTTCTCTATCTTGGTAAAAAGCAGGTTCATTTTTCGCATCAGCTAAGGCTAAGTCAAAAACCTTGGAGTCATTCTTGACCCCCTCCATCTCTTACATCAGTGTTTCCCAAAGTGTGATACGCATACCCCCAGGGGTACAGGAAGAGTTTGGTGGGGGTACACGTTGCACCGGAATTCGGTGGGGATATGCACTGCACCGTGCTTAGCTGTGCCTAATTCTATGTTCTCATGAGTCAAGACTTGTGAAGCGTGAGATGGTCCGGTGTGCAAATAAATGTTATTTATAATATAACCTTTATTTATATTTTATTATGAATAATTTTATTTTTTGTTTATTATTATTTTGTGTATGTACCAAAAAAAGAAAAAATAAATATATTTTGATTGTTATTAAAATACATCCTTTTTTTTTTTGACGAGGGGTACTCAGCGTTACAAAAATTATAGAAGGGGTACACATATGTCAAAAGTTTGGGAAACACTGTCTTATACTTTCCATCCAATCTGCCAATGACTTATAAGGCCTGGTCTGATCTAGGCCAGGTGTCTTTCTGACCTCATTTCTTCCTACTCTGCCCTCATTCTTTCTCCATATTAGCCACAATTTCTTAGGTATTTTTGCAATTAAGCAAGCACATTACAGACAGTCCTTGGGTTATGTTGGATTCAACAAGTCATTTTGTGGTTACATCACCATCTCCCATTTATTTATATATATAAAAAAAGTTCCATCATTTCGATGTATGTACATATGTACTTTATGTTTTTTTAATTATTTATTTAGCACAAGTAAAGGTCAGGAATTGTTATCTTTCCTTTAATTTTTTTTTTTTTTTTTTTTTTTTTTTTACTATTTCACTTTATTACTGCTGTGTATGTGCTCCATGTGAGTGACGTAGTTGCTTACGTAGGTGGGTTCCGACTTAGGGCGAAAATCGAGTTACATCACGCCGTAGGAACGGATCTCCAGTGTAACCTGTGGACCTACTGTACTATCTAAGGATCCTTGGACTTGCTATTCCCTCTGCCTAAAATGCTACTTTCCGAGCTCTGTCCCCTCATCTTTCAGATCTTCACTCAAGTGTCACTTTATAAGCAAGGCCTTCCTTGGGCCCATCTAAAACTGCTGTTGCTCTCTCTTCCTACACACAATCTTAATCCCCCTCCTTGCTTTATTTTTATTATCATGATCACTATCTAAATCACTAAATGATTATTTTTTTTAACTTGCTACTTGTCTCCCCCACTAGAAAGAAATCTCTATACAGACAGGGGTCTCTGCCTGTTTTGTTCTCCATGTTACTGCAACATCTAAAACAGGGCCTGGCCTATAATAGATCCTGAATAATTATTTATATACTGAGTCAATCATTCTTAAAGATCAGGCAGGTAATTTTCATGTATTGATCTATCAGTATATAATGAAGTATGAGACACTCAATGAATAGAAGAACCAATTAGGCAGGTATTACTATCTCTATTCTACATGACAAAATTGAAATTGCCCTAGGTCACAGAACTGGAAAAGAGAAACTCTGTGGAGCTGAAACCTCAACTCTGGTTCAAGTCCTTACCATTTTTAATGACATCATACTATCTGGCACATCAAACCTAGTAATTGTGTGTGTGTGTGTGTGTGTGTGTGTGTGTGTGTGTGTATATATATATATATATATATATATATATATATATATATATATAAAATGTCTCGCTCTGCACCTTTTTCACAAATAGGTTTTGACAAGAGATGGTACAGCCAACTGTTTCAGCAGATGCTCTGTGTTACTTAGACCAAAGTTCAAATTCTGCTCAAACATGTGCTAAAAGAGTATCCTATCTAATAAAGAGGGAATATGCTAATTGACCATCACTCCATCACAAAGATGGCTGCACCCACAGCTGAGGCCAAGTTCCCATAAGGAGCCTTAACAAGCAATCAGCAGGGACCTGAGGTTACGCCCTCCTTGCCCCTGTGGGGCTTGACAGGGGACCACAGGCTGCGACCCCCCACCTGGCAGGGCTTGACAAGGGACCTCAGGCCTCGCCCCTCGCCCTGGTGTCAGGCTGGGGAACCTCAGGCTGCACCTCCCCCCACCAGTGCCAGGCCAGGGAACCTGAGGCCATACCCTCCACCCGGTGGGGCTTGAGGGGGAGGGGACCTCAATGTGCACTTCCTGTCCTGGTGCTGAGCTAGGGGACCTTAAGCTGCTCCTCACACCCCAGCATCAGGCCAGGGGACCTCAGACCAAGCTCCGCACCAGGTGGGACTTGACAGGGGACCTCAAGGTGCACCCCCAGTGCTAGGTTGGGGGAACTCAGGCCATGCTCCCGCCCAGCAGAGCTTGACAAGGGACCTGAGGCTGTGCCCACACCTGCCTAGCAGGGCTTGATGGGGGAACCTCAGGCCATGCCCCCCACCCAGCAGGGTGTGACAGGGGAATCTCAGGCCGTGTCCCCAACCTGGTGGGGCTTCACAGAGGACCTCGAGCCACACCCCCCTATCCTGGCACCGGACCAGGGGACCTGAGGCTACACCCCCTGCCCAGCAGGGCTTGACAAGGGTGGGACTGGCCAGGTCCTGATCTAGCCCAAAGGGGAGAAAGAGGGCGGACAGGTCTGGGTCTCACACAATTTTGAGGTGCATGTGGGTGAGCAGGGACTTGACTGTGGATCACGTGGTGTGTCCCAGACTCTGATAGGAGGAAGGTTTTCATATACATTTTACTAATTTTCTTTCATCTCTGACACTTCTATTATAAAGAGAGGGCAAATAGCAATATTAAATTATTTTCTCCAATCAATCCCCTTTTAATGTGCACAAATTTTGTGGACCAGGCCACTAGTCTATATTAATAAAAGGGTAATATGCTAATTAGGGCGGGTGTCTTCTGGACGACCTTCCAGACGTCCTTCTGGATAAAGCTGCAGCAGCTGTGAGGGCTGAGGCATAACTTCAAAGGGCCCAGGCTTAGGCCCACAGTGGCAGCAGCAGTGGGATAATGGGGGTGGCACCTTCCCCTGATCTGCCAAGACCCCTCCTGCAGAGGGAGGCCAGACTGTGGCTCAGGCTGGGACCAAATTAGAGGCAGTTAGGGGCGATCAGGCAGGCAGGTAAGCAGTTAGGAGCCAATGGTCCTGGACTGCGAGAAGGATGCCCTGTAGGATCGGACCTAAACCGGCAGTCGGACATCCCTCGAGGGGTCCCAGGCTGGAGAGGGTGCAGGTCAGACTGGGGGACCACCCGCCCCCTCCCTCCCCCCATTGCATGAATATCATGCACTGGGCCTCTATCACTCTATACACCACTTGTCCTTCCATGTTGTCTTCTCTTCTGTAAAACAGGGATAGTAATAGAGTTTAACTCTCTAAATAGTTGTGATATTTGAATAATACTCAGGAAAGTTTAGATAGTCTCTGGAACAATGCAAATTTCCTTCAATTCTCACAACATCCAAAAATTCCTACAGAATACCAATGCAACTGTTGGGAAAGTATTCTTTAAAATCACATCTCATATGGTATTTCTGCTCTTGTACAGAAAATTATCAAAAATCACCCCTGTTAAATAAAAAATAACTATCAGTTTGATGGGCATATATCACGTGCGGGGAATTTTACACAAACTACCTCATTTAATCTCACACCGACTCTATAAAAAAGTTAATACCATTCCCGTGAAGATCAGAAAACAAAGGTTCCGGAATGGTTAGGCAAATTGCCCAAGGTCGTACACAGGGTGGGGCAAAAGTGGGTTTCAGTTGTTCTTATGGAAGATAAAACAATCATAATTAATACATGGGCCCTGGCTGGGTAACTCCTCCCCCCATAGATCAGGATGTGGGTTGGGTCTCCTTTTAGGGCACATACAAGAATCAACCAATGAATGCATAAATTGGTGGGACAACCAATCGCGATGTTCCTCTCTCTCTAAAAATCAATAAATAAAATTTAAAAAAAAAAATAATAATAATACAAGAATAAACTTGTGTTTTGCGTGCTCACAACCTACCTTTGACCCACCCTGCAGTTTGCTAATATGTAGCGCCTTGGAGTCTGACTCCAAAGCCCAAAGCTTTATTTAACAAGCCCGCAGGGTCTTTGGGTCTTTAAAAATACGAAACGAAGAAATCACTGTGTTCCATCAGGTGGGAGCAGCATTACTACCGTGTTTCCCCGAAAATAAGACATCCTCCGAAAATATGACCTAGCGCATCTTTGGGAGCAAAAATTAATATAAGACAGTCTTATTTTGGGGGAAACAGGGGTATGAAGTATGAGCTGAAAGGCGGGAAACAGCTTTAAAATATATATATATATATATATATATATATATGTATATGTATATATACACACACTTTCAAACTCTCATATTACAAGCCCGGCATTGTATTGGTCACGTGCTTTATCTCACTTAAATCCTCCTAAGACGGGAGGGCTGCTCCCATTTTCCAGGCAGGAAAACCGAGGCGCCGGCGGCGGAGTTGAGTAACTTTCTCAAGATCATCCTCAGGTGGGAAGCGGTGCAGCCAGAGCTCGGCCCCAGCCGGGTGCCAGGGCTGGGGAGCCCCCACCCAGCCCCTTCCTTCTCTCCACCACCAGGCTCTCCGCCCAAGGTTAAAGGGCTGATGCGCGGTCCTGCGCTCTGGGCCAGGGCGAGGGCCAAAGTCAAAGACCCGGATCCGGGACGGCGACCGTCCCGCCGCCGGGCCCCCCCGCCCCCGGGGCGGGTCCGCGCGGCCCCGCCGGGGCGGAGCGCCCCTCCTCGGGCCCGCGACCCCCGCCCTGCGACCCCCACTCACGATGAGCCCGCGGCGGTTGGGGTCGTTGTACTGAAGCAGGTACTCCCTCTTAAGCCGGGACCTTATGGCCAACCGCTCGGCCTGCGCCTTCCGGGTCTCCGGAGATATGTCATACTCAGCGGGGTCAAGGGTAGGGGGCAAAGTGGCCAGGCGCGACGGCTTGTACTTGGCGCCCGACATCTTGGGACCCTGGCGCGCGACTGCGCCTGCGCGGCGCCCCGGCTTTGACCTTCCGCCCGAGGACGTGCGCCTGCGCGTTAGCCGGAGGTGGAGTTTCGCTGAAAGTTCCTCTCTCGCCGTTAAGAGTGATCTGCGCGTGCGCAGTGCTTTCTTCACCTAATGACCCCGCCTCCACTTCCCTCCTATGCCCTTTTGCCCTTTCTATCAGTCACTTTTTTTTTTTCTTTTTCTTTTTTCTACCAGCCTTCTCTATGGCCTGTCTGGCCTTATGATGAGAAGTTGAGCTGTGTGGGACTTGCCCAAACAGGAAGTGGAGACTGGTTGTGTCAACGTGGACCCATCCAAGCAAGCTATGTGACCTTGGACAAATCACAAAATCTCCTAGTCTGGAGATAATGACCCCTACCCTGTCTACCTAGGAAAGTTGTTGTGAGGATTAAAGGAGATAAGGAATAGATACCAAAGTACTTTGCAAAATTTAATTACCTAGCTAAAAGACAGTAAGAATAAGCTTTTCTGTATGTTGCAACACGAGACCCATATAACATAAAAGAGTGTGCTTCATAGGCACGAAATAATCTTTAGTAGGAGAATGATGTTATTAAAAAAAAAAAAAAAAGTGTTGCCTGCCTGACTACAGTAGGCAGACAAAAATGGAATAAAGCTCGTGAAGAAACAATGATGGTTAAAATACCAGAACCTCTTACCTAAAATCCTTAGCACTGTTCAGGTGCTAAGAATGAGAAACATCTGTAGAGATATGAAAATATGCATTGGGGCATTGTATCTTACCGGGAAAGAGGATTTAGGGAGAAAAGGAAAGTAACCTAAAATAAAGCCTTCTCCATCCCTTTTGTCTTTCTCCCGCCCCTACTATGGAAAGGAAAAGAGCAACTTCAGGTAGCATGGCAGAATCTTTAGGTGCCAATCAGATATTCCTCAAGGGAAAACAAGTAAATAGCATTTCCATAACTCGGACAAGGAGAGTTGGATCAAAAGAGAGCTTCGGTTTGGATGTACTGTCTGGGGACCGGCAGGTATGTCGGGGAAATGGTTGCTAGGCAGAGAAGGGACCTAGAAAGTGTTGGCACTTGAAGTGATGAAGAGCAGCATTGCTGTCAAATTTATTCAACATTTTAATACTGTTTTAAAATATTTATTAAGCCCCCACGGCGTGAAGCATACTGCACACTAGCAATCAATCTCCTAGGCTCAGTAGGGGAAATACAAAAGAAATGAAGGATGTGATGTTTGTCTTTGAGGAGCTGACAATCAGGCAGTAGAGAAAGAACAGACAGAATATGATAATATTTGCAAGACAGTTTAATGTCCAAGTGATTAGAGAGCAAAATGGGCTCCTGAGAATGCAGGCTAGGGGAATACAGAAGAAGAAAAAAAAAAAGGAATTTGAGACAGATCCCTTACAACTCGACTTTAAAGGAGAGAAGATAAGTTCTGTGTTTTTTTCAAGATTGTTTTCAAATATTAAAAATATAAAATAAAAGGAAGAGCAGAAGCAGATTGTAAATTCTAAAAATTCTCAAGGCTACATTAATAACGTTTCTAAAAACATCTGTTTATAGATTAGACACTGACCTAGGAAAATATCAATAAAATATATTTTTTTAAATATTTTTAAATATGTTTTTATGGACTTCAGAGAGGAAGGGAGAGGGAGAGAGAGATAGAAACATCAATGATGAGAGAGAATCATTGATCAGCTGCCTCCTGCACACCCATACACTGAAGATGTGCCATGACAGGTAAAAGAACCTCCTGGTACATAGGTTAATGCTCAAGCACTGAGCCATGCTGGCTGGGTTTTAACAAACTTTTTTAAAAAATTAATATAAGTTTAGAAAAATACACAACACAGCTGTGTTGGCTTAGTGGTTGATTGTCGGCCCAAGAACCAAGAACCAAGAGGTTGCAGGTTTGATTCCTGGTCAGGGCACCTGCTGGGTTGTGGGCTTGATCCCCAGTGGGGAGTGTGCAGGGGGCAGCCAATTGATGTTTCTCTCTCATTGATGCTTCTATCTCTATCCCCTCTCTCTCTCTTTCCCTCTCTCTAAAAAAAGTCAATGGAAACATATTTTTTAAAAGAAAATGTACAAGTCATATGCTGTTCAATGAATTATTTCAAAGTGAACATACCCTTGAATTCATACATAGTCATTTTTATAATAGCTCCATCTGAACTTAAAAAGAATGTATATCCATAGACATTCAATAGTTTGGATATCTTAAATCTGTATTCATCTTTGTCTTCTTGATCTATTTCTAATATAATGATATATTATAATTTCCTGTGCCATTGTGGGCTGTTAATTTCTTGACCAATACTAGAATACACGGATAAATTGAATTGATGTGGAAACATTTTAATGCCCAGGCATCTGTGAATTGTTTTTACCATAAAGACAGAGCAAGTCATATATAATGGCTGGTTCACTCCATCATTTAGTGCGCTGTATACAAACCAAACAAGGAGGAGAGAGAGAGAGAGAGAGAGAGAGAGAGAGAGAGAGAGAGAGAGAGAGAGATTTCTGCTTAAAATACACAGTACATTTAGAAACACATCTGTCATGTAGACATTTCCAAAAGCTTATGAATATTACATTTTGCATTCCTCTTCTTCAAAGACAGTTTTTTGTCTTAGTCTTAGCATAGATCTGTTCTTATTAATAAAGTCACTTACATAAGCATATATTTATACTTGGAAGGAAAAATAATTCCCTACAAAGTGTAAGGTGATATTTTCTTGCAAATTATCAATTTAACATAAAATTAATCCTCTTAGCCGAAACTAGTTTGGCTCAATGGAGAGCATCGGCCTGCGGACTCAAGGGTCCCAGGTTCGATTCTGGTTGCAAGCACATCCCTGGTGGGGGGTGTGCAGGAGGCAGCTGATCAATGTTTCTCTCTCATCGATGTTTCTAACTCTCTGTCCCTCTCTCTTCTTCTCTGTAAAAAAAAAAAAAAAACACAATAAAATATATTTTAAAATTTTTAAAAAATTAACCCTCTTAGCTGAGGCTCTGTCATGGCTTTGGGGTGGGAGAGGGATAAAGTACTATCTTATCATCATCTTTTACTTGGGGAGAGCAATAGCCTCCATGTTGGTTTTCTTACATACATTCACACGTGCTGTACTCCCGCTTTTTTTCCAGGCAGTGACCAGATTGGACCTTTTAAAATATACATGATCCTAGCTTCCTAATTAAACCCGTACATGACTTCAAGACCCCGGTGAGGTCTGCTCCCTGCCTCTTCAGCTCCTCTTGGCTCCTCGCTCCCCATCACTGTCTGTGCTCCAGTCACACTGGCCTCTTCAGTTCCTTCCTTCCACAGGGCATTGGCACTTACTCTCCACGCTGCCTTAAACATTATACGCTCTATTCCTACTCATCCTTCAGAACTCACTCATTTCTACAGGCCCTTCACTAACCAGCAAGGTCAAACCGCTTTATGAGCTGTCATAGCACTGTAGGCCTCTCCTCCGTAACACTAACTCCAATGCCAATTTTGCATTTTTTATTATTTAGTTAATCCCTGACATCCTCTCCTCGCCCCTTCCCCCCGCCCCCCCCCCCCCCCACACACACACACACTAGAATGTAGACTCTGAGGACCAGGAACCCATGAGGCTTGCCTCACCCAGCATCCCTGCGCTAGCACAGTGCCTGGCACATCACAGCAGGAGTGAATGAATAAATGACCAGTTGCCTTTCTTCACTTCAAAGTGAGTATAGCTGAAACCAGTTTGGCTCAGTGGATAGAGCGTCAGCCTGTGGACTGAAGGGCCCCGAGTTCGATTTCAGTCAGAGGCATGTACCTTGGTTTCGGGCACATCCCCAGTAGGGGGTGTGCAGGAGGCAGCTGATCGATGATTCTCTATCATCGATGTTTCTAAATCTCTATCCCTCTCTCTTTCTCTCTGTGAAAAATCAATAAAATATGTATTTTTTAATAAACAAAGTGAGTATAGTAAGCAAATATAACCACACTCCTCTTGCAGCCTCTGCTTTCATCCCATGCTCACTTCCAGGCATACGCCACACTTATCAGTCCTCCCCCTTTCATTCCCTACCTTCCAAATTAAAAATTCATGTCCAAAAACATTGTCCAGTAATGTAGATGTTACACTGAAGATTTTGTGTGGTTACAGAGAATGGGCTACATTTTGCTACAAAGCAAAATGCCCTACCAATGCCCTTTGGAAAAAAATATTTTATTGATTTTTTTACAGAGAGGAAGGGAGAAGGATAGAGAGTTAGAAACATCAATCAGCTGACTCCTGCATACTCCCTTCTGGGTAGGTGCCCACAACCAAGGTACATGCCCTTGACCAGAATTGAATCTGGGACCCTTACGTCTGCAGGCCAACACTCTATCCACAGAGCCAAACTGGTTAGGACAGCAATGACCTTTCAACATCTCTGCCTTTTCCTTCTAGTCCTATCTGCAACAGCAGGGGCTCTCTTCTCCCTCTTCTTTTGCCCCCTTACCAAGTCTGCTCTGTGAACATCCCCAGCCAATCTGCCTCTTCCTCCACCTGCTCCCAAGTCTATATACAACAAAACAAATTGCAGCCATGAGCCATGCCATGATGCATAGGGCACTTGTATTTTTAAAAATTTGGAACAGAACCTGTTGTCCTTTTTTTTCATTTTTTTCTTTTGTTGGATGATAGTCTCTCCTCCCTCTCCCACCTCTCCCCCCCATCAATGCCATCCTAAGCTTTCCCTGCTGTTTGTGGCCAATTGAAATCTTTTGTTCTTCAAGGTCCACTGCAAATGCCCCATCATCTGGAAACCTTTTCATAAAACCCTTAAGTAGAGGTGATTTTTTGCTTCCCTAAATATGCCAACTACTTTCTTTTCTTCTACTTTACAGTCAATGTTATGGTTATTGTTGTTTTTTTTCCTCTCTCTCTCCCCCTTAAAAGCAATTCTGTTTCTTACTCTGCATATCCCCTGACAGGTCTTGCTCTGGACCCTATGCACACCACAGGCTCCAGTGCTGGCTGAATGGTAAAGAAACTTTTTGTATTTCTTTTGTTGTTGTTGTTAACTATCCCCAGAGGACATTCTTTCCACTGATTTTCAGAAAGAGTAGAAGGGAGATGGGGAGAAAAAGGAGAGAGAGAAAAAAATTGATGTGAGAAAGACACTTGATTGGCTACACACCCCTGACTGGGAATTGCACCTGTGACCTTCCTGTGAATGGGCTGACGCTCCAACCATGGCTGGCCATGGCTATATATTTCTTTTATTAGGTTTTGATAAAAAGCCTTTTCAAGAAAGCTATCTAGCCGAAACCGGTTTGGCTCAGTGGTAGAGCGTCGGTCTGCAGACTGAAAGGTCCCAGGTTCGATTCCGGTCAAGGGCATGTAGCTTGGCTGCGGGCACATCCCTGGTAGGGGGTGTGCAAGAGGTGGCCAGTTGATGTTTCTCTCTCATCGACATTTCTAGCTCTCTATCTCTCTCCCTTTCTCTCTGTAAAATATCAATAAAAATATTTTAAAAAAGAAGAAAGCTATCTAATGTCATGTTTTTGAACTATAGATTTCTAATAATTCAACTTAAGAATTAGTCAGCAGAAACCATTCTCCCTTGTGAAGGAACTCTGTAGATATTGTGGGTAGATGTAGTATATTTGCTTCAATAATCTTGGAGAGTAGGTCTCTATCTAGGTAAAAGATACATTTGACATATTTACCAGGTTTTGTGGTTGGCAGGGAGAAGATGGTGAGGTTGGCAGGGAGAAGATACCATACAAAGGAGCTAAATCTGCAGTAGTCAATTTTAATGAATGACAGACCCAATTAATGTTCCCAAGTAAT